>CAWUFW010005483.1:0-5000 GCA_963921515.1 Calotriton arnoldi
TACGGGCTGTTTGCGTGGGTGGCACAATCCAGTGCTGCAGCCCACCAACAGCATTTGGTCTATAGGCCCTGGCACTCGCAGTGCACTTTACAAGGGACTGACACATAAACCAAATAGGCCAATCATGGAAACGCCAATCCGTAACACATTTTATACAGGAGCACTTGCACTTTCCCACTGGACAGCAGTGAGGAAAGTGCGCAGAATCATTACACCAGCAAAAACAGAGTCAAAACCGGGAGGTCAGAAAGCAAAAGTCAGGGAAACACGCCAAAAGATGCCAAGTCTAACATATATACATATATATACACATATATACACATATATATACACATATATGTACACATATATATACATACACATATATACACATACATATATATATATATACATATAATATAATAGTGATTGATTTGCACTAAGTACTTGCATTTTAATAATTGAAGATTTTTACGATATATGTAATCAAAAAATAATCTTTTTACTCCCCGTTGGCTTTGAAATTGTTGAAATATATTTAGAACATATAATCTGAGGAATCAGAGGTTGTTAAAACAGAATCATGGTTTAGTTAGAATTGGATGTTCATTTGATCATTCTTTGAGATACTGATATGTGAAATTTGACCGGGTATCTGGATTATAATTGCAAGGGACTTGGAGTCTCTGCTAGATATAAAAATCCAGGAAGGCAAAGGACAAGTATGACTTGAACAGCCAATATGGAAATTCCGTGCTGCTGAAAGCAGTAATAATTGTAACAAATGGAACTATCCTTGTAATTTGTTTTTGTGTGCACCTTGCATGTTCTAATATGGCTGCCGTTGTAACAGAAAAAAGCGTGCCGACTAATGTTCTTTAATCCTTAGTCCCTCTTTAATGTTCTTTCTTTTTGAAAGTGAGTATTTTAAGGAAAAAATGATGGCGCTCAGACATCGTGAGCAAGGCAGCTGAGACTGCTGAAACGCGTTGATGTTTGTCATTTGAATAAAAAACCGAGTGACCTAACCCGCCTGGGAGTGCTGGACGATTATTTCCTAAGGAATATCTTATTTTGAATATTCAGAAGCGGGGCGTAACGCTTCCTAGCCAGCACCACCGACTCTTTGGATGCACGCCAGTATAAATCGCCAAACTGCAGTTTTTGAAAAGAGACAGGCGTTCCCCCTGCTATGTTGTGAACGAGGGTTGCCAGAACGTAAGGGAGTGAAGGACCGCAAGCGGAAGCCTGGAATCTGGAGCCGCTGATCGGAGGATCGCGGAAACGGGAATCGGGAGACGGGACTTGCGGCAAAACTCCGGTAAGCGGGCAACTATAGAACAGGATAGCGGGAGTCGGGCGAAGAAACTTGAAATAAATCGAGACTCAGCAATTGTGGCAATTGGGAAATTGGAGTCTCAGTGAGGAAGTGAAAAATAATCTCGCCAGAGGGGTGGAACCGGAATCAATAATGAGTGACGAAGAATGTGCAGCAAGGCAACAGGAAGCCTTAAAGATTTTTGAGGAAACTGCTCAACCTGTGTTGAGAGAGAGGGGTGGTGTAGCCCCTAAGGACAGCAATGATTTACATATACAACTACAGGAATATGAGAAACTGAAGAAAAGGGAAATCTCACGTTGGTGGGAGGTAGCATCTTTGAATCAGTATTTACAAGTGGGGCGAGTCCCAAGGGGGCTGCGCATAATGATTACACCTACATATGAGAACCCACAGCCTGAGATGTTATGCGAATGGGCTGAGAATAGTGCAACCAGCTCCACGAACATGATTCACATTTTAGTTAAATACGCGGAAAAGGAAAGACGTCAAGTGGTAATAAAGTTAAAAGAATTGAGTGACATTCTGGATAAAAATGAAGATAAGACCAGAGTGAATAAAGTCAGAAGTGAAATTAAAATCAGGTTGGAAAAATATGAAAAACGGATAAAAGAGAGAAAGGCCACCAAGTTCCTCCGAGACCGTCTGGATTATGAGTCAGGGCGGATATATACTTTTGCAAAGAAATTCGATCCTGAAAGAAGGCAAAAAATCCAGAGCGGGGCTGTAGATCAACAGATTAACTCTCAAAGTGAAGTCAGTTCTGATACTGGGTCAGAACAAGAACAAGAGGAATCAGGTAGAAGAGGTATGAGGGATGTGAGACTTGCTGTGACTGATGAGTTCCGTTTTATGTTGCTGGAGCAACAGACAGACCATCGTTCAGGGAGAGGTCGTGGAAGAGGAAAGAGTCAAGGAAGAGGAAACAAAGAAGAGGGGGTGAGGGATACAGGAGGAGCACAAGAATGGCAAACAAAGCGTTCTCTGCGCTCCAATGTGAAGAATGCAATGAAGAAGTGATAGAAAGTAACACGATTATTAATTTAAGTACTGTGACTCTAACAGCGGAAGAACAATCGGTACTAGAATTGGGACTTTCATTTTGTGACAATAATGATTTCAATTATCCAAGTTGCAGAATGGATTTGTATCGTTTTACCCGGAAACTTAAATTAATAAAGTTGCATTGCAATCGGGATTCCCAAAGCTCCCAAAGACAAGAAATAGTAGTAGATCCTCAACATGAATTGAATATCTTGAGTGTCAATGATATACCCATCCTGACAGACCTCATGACATTAGCCGGTGACACTAATATAGACATGGATAATTCTGAACATGTGAATGAAATATCAGGAAGCAATGAACAAGCTGAATGGTTGGCATTAAGCTTAAAAAGAGGATTATACTCCATTCAGGCCACCGTCAAGATTTGTACCACAGATGCCAAGAGACAATTTGGATATTTTTAGTGAGAATGTAACGAAAGATCTGAAATTATTGTACTATGAGCTAAATCAAAAGAAAAAACAAATACATCCGAAAAAAGCTCTAATACATAAAACTGTGGCAAAATTGCAGAAAGAAGACGGAATATTGATAAAACCCTCTGATAAGGGGAAATGTCGTTTTATGGGGCCGTGAATTATACAAAAAGAAGCATTAAGCCAATTGAATAATCACGAATGCTATCAGAGGATCAGCATAAAAGAATATGAAGGAGTGAAGGACTTGTTTTTTGAAAGACTCGAGGTATGGAAACAAGATGAACTGTTAAGCTGGGATGAGTTTAAATTCATCAAGAAAGAGAAACCAGTAATACCAGTGTTTTATATGCTCCCGAAGGTGTACAAAAGCATTACCACACCTCCGGGTAGACCGATAATTTCTTCATGTGGCAGCTTGTTCGAGAATGCATCTAGGTATATTGATTATTTTTTAAATCCTATTGTTAGAACATTGACTTCACATATTAAGGACTCCACTGATTTTCTTAAGTGTATTTTTGATATTCGCTGGGATGCTGCTACCATGATTTTAATGACATTGGATATCTCCACATTGTATACGAGTATACGTCATGTAGATGGTTTAAAAGCAGCAGAGTACTTTTTGAACAGAAGACCAATAAGATTCATGAAACACAATCGAATGATTTTAGAGTTAATGGAGTGGTGCCTGACTAAAAATATATTTTTATTTGGGGACGATCTCTATCGGCAAGAACAAGGGGTGGCGATGGGTACCTGCTTCGCCCCCAGCTATGCTAACTTACATCTAGGCTGGTGGGAGGAGCAGGTGCTCGGGGGACCGCCCTTAGAACATTGGTCAGGTAACATTTTACTTTGGGTAAGATTCATAGATGACGTTTTCGTGCTGTGGCAGGGCACGGAAACGGACATAGAACAATTCATTGTGGATCTGAACCAGAACTCGTTGAATTTGAAATTTGTGGGACAGTTTAGTAAAACTATCATAGATTTTCTTGATATCAGAATTCAACCAGTAGGGGAAAAACTTGAGACCACTGTATTTCGAAAACCTACTGCGGGAAATACTATTCTCCACGCAGGGAGTGCCCACCCAGCTCCATTGATACAAAGTATTCCCTTTGGGGAATTTTACAGGGCTAGGCGGGCATGTAGCAGCCAGGAAGAGTATCTGATAATCGAACAGGAAATGATAAGTAGATTCATTGAGAGAGGATACTAACCACACATAATAAAAGGTGCAGCTAAGAAAGCTAGGAATCTTGAGAGACAGAAGGTACTCTTTGAACCATCACGAACTCAGAAAAGGAAGGAGAAAACTGAGCAGAAAGATCGGAACAATGTGGAGAATCCAAGATTTATTATGACTTTTAACACCAAACAAAGAAATCAGAGCCATTTTAAAAAAACATTGGTATCTGGTACGGGTGACCCTTTAATAGGCCCACAAGTGAATAAACAGCCTAATATCACTTACAGAAAATCAAAATCATTGAAAGATTTAATTGTGAGTAGTGAATTTCAGGAAAGGAAGGGTGGGGCCTTGAATTGGCTCCAACAAAAACCAGGTTTTAAAAAATGTTTTAAATGTAAAGCGTGCCAACATGGAATAAATGGCACGAATTAAAAAAAATTTAATAAAACTATTTTCATCAAAAGTTTTTTAACCTGTAGATCAAATTTTGTTGTCTATTTATTGCAGTGTGATTGTCCGAAAGTATACATAGGTAGTACAACTTTACCAGTGTACAAAAGAAATTTACAACACAGGAGAGCAATTTTAAACAAAGATAGAACTTACCCGGTTGCAAGACACTTTGAGAAGTATCATCAAAGTAATCCCTCCAGCCTGCAGTATAGCTGTATAGCAGAAATTCCCGTAAAAAGAGAGGAGGAGATAGGGAAAAAGAACTCAGGAAATTGGAAACCTATTATATTTTGGAGTTCAATAGTAAGGAACCTCATGGATTGAACGTAGATGAGGACCTTTATACATGTCTATACTAAGGTTGTTGAGGGAAGGGAATTTAAGGGTAAAACTGCACAAAATGAGACCTTTTTGTTTTTATTGGTATGGTACGAATTTGAGGAAGAGAGATATGAAAGGATTAGATGATTGCTGTACATGAGAAAAAATTGTTTCTAAGATGTAACTTTTTATATGTACAGCTTTTTTCATTATTTTAAACAGA
>CAWUFW010005483.1:25000-27500 GCA_963921515.1 Calotriton arnoldi
CATACATACACATATATATACATACACATATATATACATACACATATATATACATACACATATATATACATACACATATATATACATACACATATATATACATACACACAATCACATATATATATATACATACATATATATATACATACATACATACATATATACATACATACACATACATACACATACATACACATATATATATATATATACATATATATATATATATATATATCAAATTACACTCCATTGTGCCCTGGACGCACAAAAACAGGTACGGACAACTTCATTTGCTGGTGCCAGATATTCCTTTATTTATTAAAAGTTATGTGCAAGTCTCCTTCATGACGCGTTTCGGGCCTCTTGGCCCTTGGTCACATGATCGCATTGCGTGCATGTAGAGTTTTTATTGGTGATACTACCACCACCTGACCGTGCTTATAATTATAATAGTAGAGCTAGAAGAAACACTTTCTCATGTGGCGTAATCATGCTGTACAATGCTCATTGAAACACATTGAGGTAATTAAAACATTACTATCATGCTCAAAAACCTCTATTAGTGAATCATTACAATTTTGATTGTGTAAATAAATTGAAACCGGCATTTTTCATCTAATTTCATAAATATCATGGCACAAATGCTGACTTCCCCAAGCTGCATCTACTCGTTAAAAATAATCAAATTTTGAACATATTAAACGCCACATAAATATATAAATATTAATGCATATTATATATACATAGTTGATAAAAAACTTTAAATATCTGTGCAAATACCGCAAGTGTAAAAATTACAGGCCTCAAATGGCCATATCAACTATCCTGATACATCAACATAGCTCTCATATATAATCATATTGTGCACACCTTATGTGCAAAGTGCAAAAAACTTAAAAAAGTTTAAAGTGCTAGGTAATGAGTATAAAAACATTGTTTCAGATGGCGGAAAGACGAGAAAATATTTATAATTTAAATAGAACTCGCTATAAACGCCACATTCTGCTTAACATGGGGAGCCCCCCATAGACAGATATATACACTGAGTAAGAAACTTTTCTAACCAAATACCAGACAGAAGGAATACCAAGGCCACTAGTTCAAAACTACATTGTGGAACTACATCAGTGCTATTTTTAAACCCATCTTAAAAACAAACAATGGTAATATATAGTATCATCTGACAGGTATTGAGGAGATCTAAGCATCATTAATTCAAAATACCTTCTTGAAGCAGGCAAACATTATACAATACATGCACAAGGAACTAAAATTTGATGATAACCAGTTTAAAACAAAGTGGATAAAAATATTACAGTGAAGACATCTGACAAAGATAGTTACGACAACGGAGGCATAAAATTATGTTGTGATAGTGGAGGCAGAAAATTATAAAAAGTTATAAAAAGTTGTGCATGTCCTCCCCTGTATTAAGGCCGTGTGGGTACTTAGTGTCAAGCCCGATAATATACTTTGACTCCAATTGACGTAGCCTTTTCTCTCTGTTGCCTCCTCTTTTGTCTAGTGGTACTGTGTCTATCACGAAATATTTTAAACATTTAAGATCGTTCCCATGTTCTGCTTTAAAATGTCGGGCCACCGGGTACGTTGGATCAGAATTTACGATGGCCCGTAGATGTTGCAAGATACGAACATGTGCCTGTAACTTTGTGCTCCCTATATATTTATATCCACAATTACATTCTAAAACATAAACCGCATATTCTGACCTGCACGTGTAGTGCCCTTTTAACTCTATGGTGGTAGAAGAGAATGGCGTGGTGTATGAACTAGTGTTGATTCCGAATTTACAGGCCCGACAGTTGCTACACTTAAAAAAACCTTTTTTCGGAACCAACCAACTGGTTTTATTATCCAGTTCTGGACTGGTTTTAACCAAATCGTTGTGCATTGAATATGCTTTTCTAAAAGTAAAAGTAGGTTTATCAGGGAGCACTGTTTTCAAGGTACTATCAGTTAATACTATAGGCCATTGTTTCATGATTATAGCTTTGATCTCTTGAGCTTGTTTACTGTAAGTGGTGATTAATCTGCACTGTGTAGTGTCAGTATTGAAATCCTCGCCACTGCCCTGTTTCGGCATGCCCTTAGCTTTGGCTTGATGTTTTGCACCTTTCAATAAATCTAGTCTATGTATTTTGTTGGCTTTTTTCATGGCTGCATCTAGTTTGAGAGAGTTGTAACCTCTTTCTATGAATCTCTGTTTTGCTGCTTCTTGATGGTGAAGGAGTTCCCCTTCCGTACTGCATGCTCTACGAATAAGAAGAAATTCACTGTATGGAAGGCTAGTGATGGTATGTGCCGGGTGAAAACTCTTAGCATACAGTAAGGTATTACCAGCGGTGGGCTTGCGATATAAACTCGTTTCTATTGAGTCTGCGGAGGCCTGTACATTGATGTCTAAAAAATTGGTACTGGCTTGATCTATGTGTGCCGTGAACTGCAAATTCATGTTATTCACATTCAATTTATTTACAAA
>CAWUFW010005483.1:47500-50000 GCA_963921515.1 Calotriton arnoldi
TCTAGGGGAGGCCAGTGGTCTGGATACTTCTCCTGACACTGGCATGCTGTCTCCTCCCGTGGCTACGGAGGAGGGGGCCAATTTTGGTACGGTGTTGCGTAGGGCTGCTGGGGCCTTACGTCTCCAGCTCCCTACTTTGACGGTCAAGCCTAACATCTTGACAGAGGTGCTTCAGCCGGCAGCCTCCTCTGCGGAGACTGTGCTGCCGTTTAACGACGCCCTCACGGACGTTCTTTTGGGCGCCTGGTCCAAGCCCAACACAGGGGCTCCTGTGGATCGGAACGTGTCACGACGCCATCGCCCCGCTCCGGGCGACCCCCTGTTTCTTTCTGTCCACCCCACTCCTGAGAGCTTGGTTGTCCAAGCCTCCGCTTCCCAAACCGCCTTCCCTACCGCTCCTCCGGATAGGGAATCCAAACGCCTGGATCAGTTTGGGAAGAAAGGTTTTTCTTCCTCCAGTGCTGGCTTGCGGTCCGTTAACACCGCTTGTCTTTTGGGCCGATATACCCACTCTCTGTGGGATTCGGTGGCGGATGTTTTGCCCCAGTGCCCTGAGGAGGTCCAGGCACTGCTTTCCCGCGCCATTGCGGAAGGAAGGGATGCGGCCAAATACACTATCCGTTGTGGCCTTGACACCGCCGACTCGCTGGGCAGGTCGATTGCAACGACGGTGGCGCTCCGACGCCACGCCTGGCTGAGAACCACTGGTTTTTCAGGGGATGTCCAGAATACTCTCATGGACATGCCCTTTGATGGAGTCGGTCTTTTTGGGTCCAAAGCAGACCATGCGTTGGAGCGCTTTAAGGACTCACGGGCTACTGCCAAGTCCCTGGGCCTTTCTGCTACACGCCCTCCGCTGCCTTCTGCTTTTCGCCCCTATCGTGGCCACGGTAGGGGCGCCCCTTCACGTCAGCAGCCCAGCCACCGGCCCGCGCAGCAGGCGTCTTCGCGTGGCCGAGGACGTGGATTCCGCCGTGGCGGATCGGGCAACCAGCGTGCGGGTCAGGCCACCACCTCCAACCCGTCCGCGGCCTCCAAGCCCTCCTAGTCCCTCCTTTCAGGTGCACGGCACGCCAGTAGGGGGCAGGGTCCGCCATCACCTTCCCCACTGGCGCACCATCACCTCGGACAGGTGGGTCTTGGACATTGTCCGAAGGGGCTACTCCCTCCCTTCGAGACCACCCCCCAGCCATGCCACCTCAATTCCACCGCATGTCAGGGGATCACTTGGTGCTTCTACAGAAGGAAGTCACGGCCCTCTTGACCAAGAGGGCCATCGAGCATGTTCCGACCCCAGAAGTAGGGCGTGGTTGCTACTCCCACTACTTTCTGGTGCCCAAAAAGGACAAGGAGGACATGCGTCCTATCTTGGACCTCCGGAACGTCAATCGCTTCCTCCGGAAGGAGAAGTTCAAGATGCTCACCCTAGCTCAGGTCTTGACTGCCCTCGACCCTGGAGACTGGTTGGTAGCGTTGGACTTGCAGGACGCGTATTTCCACATCCCCGTCCTGCCGGCCCACCGGCGTTACCTTCGGTTCACGGTAGGCCCCGAGCATTTTCAGTTCACCGTGCTCCCCTTTGGCCTTACCAGTGCCCCTCGGGTGTTCACGAAAGTGATGGCGGTGGTCGCAGCTCATCTGCGCCGGGCAGGGGTTTCAGTCTTCCCCTACCTCGACGACTGGCTGCTGAAGGCGGGCTCGTCCCAGGCAGTCGTCTCCCACCTCCAGACTACGGCCGAACTCCTGCACTCGCTGGGGTTCTCCATCAATGTGCCGAAGTCGCATCTGATTCCTTCTCCACAGCTCCTTTTCATCGGAGCAGTTCTGGACACGACGCGGTTTCGGGCCTATCCTCCCGAACGGCGAGTCCGGGATATTCAGGCTATGATTCCGATCTTTCGGCCTTTATCCTGGGTTTCGGTAAGGATGACCCTGAGGCTGCTGGGCCTCATGGCCTCCTGCATCCTGCTGGTCAATCATGCCAGATGGCATATGCGGGCTCTGCAGTGGGACCTGAAGTTCCAGTGGGCGCAGCACCAGGGCAACCTGTCCGATCACGTCCAGATCTCGGAGGGGACTGCAAAACAGTTGCAGTGGTGGCTCTCGAACCGGCAATGGGTCATGGGCAGATCCCTCTCCTTCCCCAGCCAGAGCATACAGTTGTGACGGACGCGTCCCTTCTGGGATGGGGCGGTCACATGGGAGAGGCGGAGATCAGAGGCCTCTGGTCTCCGGCGGAGTCCCGGCTCCATATCAACCTTCTGGAGCTCCGGGCGATCCGGCTTGCACTCAAGGCATTCCTTCCCTCTGTCAAAGGGAAGGTAGTGCAGGTGTTCACAGACAACACCACCGCCATGTGGTACTGCAACAAACAGGGCGGGGTGGGGTCTTGGACCCTTTGTCAGGAGGCTCTGCGCCTCTGGACATGGCTGGAACATCAGGGCATGTTCCTGATGGTTCAACACCTGGCAGGTTCTCTGAACGCCAGGGCGGACGAACT
>CAWUFW010005484.1:1282500-1324014 GCA_963921515.1 Calotriton arnoldi
GGCCCTGGGGGATGGGGTCCCCAGGGCCCAAAAAGAGAAAAAGGAAGGGGGCCACACAGCCCCCTTCAGAGGACAAAAAAAACGATCGGGCCCGCAGGCCCCGCCCCCTACTTCACCACTCTGCAAACGCGCCCCTGGCGCGTTTGCAGAGGGGAACAAATTCACCTTGAATACTGGGGTCCCTGAGGGCCAACTAGCCCACCAGGAACCTCCAGTATGCGCCAGGGGCTGCCTTGCAGAGACGTGTAGAGAGGCCACACCCCTTTTACACCTCTCTGCAACGCAGCTCTGTGGTGCTTTTGGAGGTATATGGTGGGCTAGTTGGACTCCGGGGACCCTCAGGATTCAAGGGACTTAATCCCCCAACTTAAAACGCGCCACGGGCGCGTTTGCACAGTGGTGAAGGGAGGGGGCGGGGCTTCAGGTGACATGTGTGCAAACAGGCCCGTGGCGCGTTTTAAGATGGGGAATTAAATCCCTTCAATCCTGAGGGTCCCTGGGGCCAACTAGCCCAACAGGTACATCCAGAATGCGCCACAGAGCTGCGTTGCAGAGAGGTGTAAAAGGGGTGTGGCCTCTCTACACGTCTCTGCAACGCAGCCCCTAGCGCATATTGGAGGTTCCTGGTGGTCTAGTTGGCCCCTAGGGACCCTCAGGATTCAAGGGGACTTAATCCCCCAACTTAAAACGCGCCACGGGGCGCGTTTGCAAAGATGTCACCTCAGGCCCCGCCCCCTCCCTTCACCATTGTGCAAATATTCCTCTAAAATCAGCCGAAATAGGAATTCCGATTTACTCACCTGTTATAAGGAGAGACCTCAGTGCTGTATCTTTCAGCCCAGTACTGGTCCTGAAAAGTAATTTTAACCGTACTTACCAGTAACTTGAATTTCCTTCCATAGGCTAACATTGACTGGTTTGACTTGGAAATTCTTCTAAGTGTGGAGTTTTGGAACTTTAAAATATTCCTCTAAAATCAGCCGAAATACGAATTCCGATTTACTCACCTGTTATCAGGAGAGACCTCAGTGCTGCATCTTTCAGCCCAGTACTGGTCCTGAAAAGTAATTTTAACCGTACTTACCGGTAACTTGAATTTCCTTCATAGGCTAACATTGACTGGTTTCACTTGGAAATTCTTCTGTGTGTGGAGTTTTGGAACTTTAAAATATTCCTCTAAAATCAGCCGAAATACGAATTCCGATTTACTCACCTGTTATCAGGAGAGACCTCAGTGCTGCATCTTTCAGCCCAGTACTGATCCTGAAAAGTAATTTTAACCGTACTTACCGGTAACTTGAATTTCCTTCATAGGCTAACATTGACTGGTTTCACTTGGAAATTCTTCTAAGTGTGGAGTTTTGGAACTTTAAAATATTCCTCTAAAATCAGCCGAAATACGAATTCCGATTTACTCACCTGTTATCAGGAGAGACCTCAGTGCTGCATCTTTCAGCCCAGTACTGATCCTCAAAAGTAATTTTAACCGTACTTACCGGTAACTTGAATTTCCTTCGTAGGCTAAGATTGACTGGTTTTCAGCAAAAAAGTTTCAAAGTGTTGATTTTCACAAACTACAAATATTCCTTAAAAATCGCCTGTATGACTTAAACACATTTTTCAACTGTTTACAGGAGATGCACCAGTGCTGGATCCAGGATCCAACACTGAGTAAGAAAAAGTAACGATAACAGTTTTACCTGCTAAGTGAATTTCCTTCCATAGGATAACATTGGTGATTCTATGAGAAAAAGTTTCTAAGTGTCAACTTTTAAAATACAATAATATTCCTTAAAAATCACGACTGTAACCAAAACGCTTTTACTCAACTGTTTACAGGAGATGTACCAGGACTGAATCTAGGATCCAGTCCTGTGGTTAGAAAAGTAATCCATAAAGTAACTAATTGCATTTAACTAGAAATTCACATTGAGCTGAATGTTGCATTGTGTTTGAAAATGTGTTGCCCATTGCAACAACTGTAACTACTGTACTTAAAAGTGTATTGCCTATCTGCAAAGTATTTAAACTAAAGTAATTCATTAAGAGAAAGTATTTTTGTAATGTAATGTATAATGTAATTACAATGTAATTTAAAAAATAATATATGTAAAAAAAATTGTTTCTAAAAATGTAGTAAATCAGTATGAAAAAAATTAATATAACAATTAATACATTTAAAAATTGTCATTTACAAAACCTTTGAAATTCACTAAAAAAACGTAGGTTTCAGGCACGTTATAGTTAGAAATTAGCATTTAAAAACCTTTGAAATTCACTGAAAAAACCATAGGTTTCAGACACGTTATAGTTACAAATTAGCATTTAAAAAACCTTTGAAATTCACTGAAAAAACCATAGGTTTCAGACACATTATAGTTACAAATTAGCATTTAAAAAACCTTTGAAATTCACTGAAAAAACCATAGGTTTTAGGGACAGTTATAGTTACTTGGACATTGCACTCGTACAAAACCCGTGAAATTCCCCCGTTATAGTTAGTTCAGCTAACTATAACTCGCGCCCCGCAATGCACTGCTGATGACGTCACATATTACATCACTCATGACATGGTCAGTGACATCACTGATGACATCACTGATGACATCTCAAATGACATCACTGATGACATCATCCACGTGATAATCTGATGCACCTCCTCACACCCTAATATAACCTTTGATACACCCACTCTAAATTACAGACTGCCATTCGCAAAACCATATACACTCCAACACCAATAACTACATACCCACTCACTGATTCTTAGGTCTACACACACACATCCACTCACTCACCCGTACAGTCACTCATACTTACGGTCACTCAGTACAGGACTATCATATGCACTCATACTCCTATATAGACACTCAAACACCGCCACTCATCCATAGAGGTACTCACACACCTAGTCAGTCATGCAAATAATTAAACACACTACCATTTACTCACCTATACAGTTATACACACACCACCCCACTTACTCATACAAATACTAGCACATTCTTACGCTCTTATACAATCACTGATACAAGCACACACTCATCCATACAGCCACTATCACAATCAGTCACTCTCGCTTATAGCTATTTATATACTCCAACACACATATATACTGCCTTTCACATATGTAGTTACTCACACATGTACCACTGGGACATACATTCACTCACTAACACACTCTTACACACACTTACCCACCCATAAAGTCTATCACAGATGCACTCTTGAAACCATCCACCCAGTGAATCACCCACTCACACATCTATGCACAGAGTCGCACACACCCCTCCCACACAAACACTCAGGCACCCATACAGATACTCACACAAGCATTCAATAACTCAAATAGACACTCATGTAGCTATTCACAAACACATGCAGCCACTTACACAGCAACAGACAGACGGATACAGACATTCACCCAGTTTAGTCACTAACCCATGCATTCAGTACGATACGTTAAATCACTCACTTATACAGTCAGTCACGCACCTACTAAATCATCCATACAGACACTTACACACCCACTCATTCTTCAATACGCCTTTTCCTATATATATTAAAAATATTTAAACTTTAGAGAAACACACAGTCACTGGATGATGTCATCAGGGATGTCATTTGAGATGTCATCAGTGATGTCATCAGTGATGTCACTGACCATGTCATGAGTGATGTAATATGTGACGTCGTCAGCAGTGCATTGCGGGGGCGCGAGTTATAGTTAGCTGAACTAACTATAACGGGGGAATTTCACGGGTTTTGTACGAGTGCAATGTCCAAGTAACTATAACTGTCCCTAAAACCTATGGTTTTTTCAGTGAATTTCAAAGGTTTTTTAAATGCTAATTTGTAACTATAACGTGTCTGAAACCTATGGTTTTTTCAGTGAATTTCAAAGGTTTTTTAAATGCTAATTTGTAACTATAACGTGTCTGAAACCTATGGTTTTTTCAGTGAATTTCAAAGGTTTTTTAAATGCTAATTTCTAACTATAACGTGCCTGAAACCTACGTTTTTTTAGTGAATTTCAAAGGTTTTGTAAATGACAATTTTTAAATGTATTAATTGTTATATTAATTTTTTTCATACTGATTTACTACATTTTTAGAAACAATTTTTTTACATATTTTATTTTTTAAATTACATTGTAATTACATTATACATTACATTACAAAAAATACTTTCTCTTAATGAATTACTTTAGTTTAAATACTTTGCAGATAGGCAATACACTTTTAAGTACAGTAGTTACAGTTGTTGCAATGGGCAACACATTTTCAAACACAATGCAACATTCAGCTCAATGTGAATTTCTAGTTAAATGCAATTAGTTACTTTATGGATTACTTTTCTAACCACAGGACTGGATCCTAGATTCAGTCCTGGTACATCTCCTGTAAACAGTTGAGTAAAAGCGTTTTGGTTACAGTCGTGATTTTTAAGGAATATTATTGTATTTTAAAAGTTGACACTTAGAAACTTTTTCTCATAGAATCACCAATGTTATCCTATGGAAGGAAATTCACTTAGCAGGTAAAAACTGTTATCGTTACTTTTTCTTACTCAGTGTTGGATCCTGGATCCAGCACTGGTGCATCTCCTGTAAACAGTTGAAAAAATGTGTTTAAGTCATACAGGCGATTTTTAAGGAATATTTGTAGTTTGTGAAAATCAACACTTTGAAACTTTTTTGCTGAAAACCAGTCAATCTTAGCCTATGAAGGAAATTCAAGTTACCGGTAAGTACGGTTAAAATTACTTTTGAGGATCAGTACTGGGCTGAAAGATGCAGCACTGAGGTCTCTCCTGATAACAGGTGAGTAAATCGGAATTCGTATTTCGGCTGATTTTAGAGGAATATTTTAAAGTTCCAAAACTCCACACTTAGAAGAATTTCCAAGTGAAACCAGTCAATGTTAGCCTATGAAGGAAATTCAAGTTACCGGTAAGTACGGTTAAAATTACTTTTCAGGATCAGTACTGGGCTGAAAGATGCAGCACTGAGGTCTCTCCTGATAACAGGTGAGTAAATCGGAATTCGTATTTCGGCTGATTTTAGAGGAATATTTTAAAGTTCCAAAACTCCACACTTAGAAGAATTTCCAAGTGAAACCAGTCAATGTTAGCCTATGAAGGAAATTCAAGTTACCGGTAAGTACGGTTAAAATTACTTTTCAGGACCAGTACTGGGCTGAAAGATGCAGCACTGAGGTCTCTCCTGATAACAGGTGAGTAAATCGGAATTCGTATTTCGGCTGATTTTAGAGGAATATTTTAAAGTTCCAAAACTCCACACTTAGAAGAATTTCCAAGTGAAACCAGTCAATGTTAGCCTATGGAAGGTAATTCAAGTTACTGGTAAGTACGGTTAAAATTACTTTTCAGGACCAGTACTGGGCTGAAAGATACAGCACTGAGGTCTCTCCTTATAACAGGTGAGTAAATCGGAATTCCTATTTCGGCTGATTTTAGAGGAATATTTTGACAATGGTGAAGGGAGGGGGCGGGGCCTGAGGTGACATCTTTGCAAACGCGCCCCGTGGCGCGTTTTAAGTTGGGGGATTAAGTCCCCTTGAATCCATTTTAAGGCCCCGGGGACCCCATCTCCCGGGGCCGGCCTTTCCATTTAAAAAAAAATAAAAAATTCTCTTTTTTGGGGAGGGGGGCCGCGTGGCCCCCCTCCCGGGCCACTACTTGCCCCGGGGACCCCATCCCCCGGGGCTGGCCCTCTCCGTTGGGGTCCCCAATCCCCCCACAGTCCCGCCGGCTCCCCACGTCCCTTGGGAGCCGGCATTGCTGTTCCACATGGGGAGCAGCTGACATGCTGCTCCCCATGTGGAATAGCAATCGGCTTTGGATATTGGAAGAGAGAGCAGGTTTCCTGCTCTCTCTTCCAATATCCAAAGCAGTTTGCTATGGCAGGACGGGAGCCGCGAGGCTCCCGTCCTGCCATAGCAAACTACAGTGTCCCGGGGTAGGCACCCGGGACACTGCAGGAGCCGGCCCTGGGGGGTGGTGGTCCCCAGGGCCATCAAGGGCTCCAGGAGGGGGCCGCGCGGCCCTCCTCCCATTCAGTACACAGCCCCGGGGAGGTGGTGGTCCCCGGGGCTCTGGAGGTCCATAACGGACCCCCATATTAAAATGTTTAGTGCCCCGGGGAGTGGCGGTCCCGGGGCGTGTGGGGAGCTGGAGCCCCCACACAGGTTTTATAATGTTTTTAAAAAAAGCCCTGGGGAGGTGGTGGTCCCCGGGGCTGCGGGAGGGCTCAGAGCCCTCCCGCACCAGTTTTTAAAAAAGCCCCGGGGGTGGCGGTCCCCGGGCTTAGGGGCCCTTGAGGCCCCACACATTAAATTATCCCCCCCACCATGCCCCCGGGACTTGGGCCACCCGGGGCCAATTAACATTTTTTTTCGGCAGGATTCGCGCACCCTGAGCGCATCCTGCCGATTTAAAAACATTTTTTTTTTTGCCCAGGGGGTCCTTGTGGGACCCCTGAGCAAACCTAGGGGTCAGGGTGTTTCTACCCTGCCCCCTTTGTGCGCTTTGCGCACTTAGTTTCTGTCCCTCGGTTCTACCGAGGGACAAAATGGCTGCCAACATTTCCTGAATCGGAATGTTGACAGCCAGCTGACAGCCAATTAACATGCAGCTCGTGATCGGGACGGTGCGCGCAGGAGTGCGCTGAGGGTACGCAGACCCTACTCGGCCATAGATATCACTAACTTTTTACTTTTCATTTTCTCAGCAACTACTGAACGGATTTACACCATTTAACAAAAAGGGTTCTTTCTGAAACAAGAACTACCTCTTTGCCAAATTTGGTGTAATTCCGTTCAGCAGTTCGGGCTGTAGCCGTGTCTAAAGTTTCCTATGGAAAAGTGCATGGGGAAAACGCGTTTTGGGACCCCCTTTTTCTCGGCCCCCGCTTGACGAATCCCCCGAGACTTTCAGGGTAGGAGCGGACCGGAGCGGGCCACAAAGTTTGAAAATTTCGCGAAGATACGTCAACCGGCAAGAGAGTTATTTCAAATAGAATGTCGCGGATTTCCTATGGATAATAGGTTGTAACTATAACTATCTACTGGCGACCGCCAGTAGATAATATATATATATATATATATATATATATATATATATATATATATATATATACATTTAAATGTTGTTCATTTGACATCTGGGAAAGCCTTTCTGTTGGAGAGCATTGCATAAATTAAACCCCAAGCCTTATTCTGAAAAGAGAGTATTTGATGTGTTTCATTTTATAAAGTGAAATCCGTCTCCAGGGGGAGTGGTGTTGTGTCTATTGCTTCATCATGTTTGAGCCACCGTGTTGTAGTCTGTATTATCTGTAAGTGCGAAGCAAGACAGTATTGCATACATAGGACACTTGTCTGGTAAATAGAAAACTGTTGACGCATTTCGAACCCTTCTGTGTGTCTTTAAGAGTTCCCCTCAGAACACAAGAGAGCTCTTTTCTCCATAGTTATATTTATTTTTACAGAACAAGTGTCCTATGCATGCAGTACCACTGCATGCATCAGTACCACTGATGCTCCTTCTCTCAATTAGTAGAATTTATAATTGTGATTGTCTTTTATGAGCTCAGGAAGCAGGAGAAATTTAATAAAGACGAAGTACGGGTTGCTGCACTTTGTTTAATTAAGCTCCCGGGTGGGCTAAGTCTCGGGGACAATAAATAATAATGATTGGGAGCCCTGCTGGGGCCCCCCGCAGCTCTGGGGACCGCCACCTCCGTGGGTCTGAGTCTCTGAAATGCACGGGGGCCACGCAGACCCCCAAGCAGCCCTGGGGATCACCAACTCCCTGGGGCTATATTGAAAATGGAAGGGGAACTGCCACCTCCCTGGGTCGGCTCCAGCAATGTCCAAGGGTGGCCACCCATTGGACTTTGCAGTTTGCTATGTATTTGCTGGAGTGCCGCTCACGCCAAGCCATAGCAAACTCTGGTCCACTTCATGGACGTGAGAGCAGGAAAAATGCTCTCGCTTCCATGAAGCAGAACAGAATTGCTTTTGGAAAGAGGGAGCTGCATGTTTGTAAGTGTAGGTTCTTCTAACAAGGGAGACAGCAATTGACGAAGCTTAGAAATAGCCAACAGCACATTGTCAGCATACAGCGCTGTCTAATGGGATTGGCCACCCATTCGAAACCCCTCGATAACGTGGTGTCACCGAACACGCTCTCCCAGTGGCTCCATATAGAGCGTGAACAGGAGCGGGGTGAGGGGGCACCCTAGGCGCGTTCCCCTAGAGATAGGAAAGGGATGAGATAGCAAGCCATTGACATGTACGAGCATCACTGGATCTTCATAGCTGGCCAAATCCACTAACGGAAGCGAGGATCCAAGCCAATAGCCTCCAAAACAGCCACAGGACGGCCCAGTGCACCCGGTCAAATGCTTTTTCAGCATCGATTGAAAGGAACAGAGTGGGAGTCCAGGAACAGTTAGTTTTATCAATTAGGTGGAACAGGTGTTTTGTACTATCACCACAAGTGCGCCAAGCGATAAAGCGCAATTGATCGCAGTCCACCAACACGGGTATATACCGCCCCAGTCTGTTGGCTAACATTCTAGAGAATATCTTTGCATCTACGTTTAGTAAAGTGATGGACAGTAGGAGGTGCAGTGCTAGGGGTGCTTCTCCGGCTTAAGCAGGACGGTTATGATAGCCGATCTCATAGTCTCCGTGAGGATTCCCTGAGAGCTAAATGAGTTGTATAACCAGGCCAGTACGGGGGACAACTGTGAAGCAAATGTTTTGTAGAATGGAGCTGTACACCAGTCCTGGGAAAGAGCCTTATCTAGCTGGAGCTTTCCTATTACTTCGAGGACCTCCTGTATCGTGATATTTATCTCTAAGGGCACTGCTGCGGGTCCCGGTAGTTTTATTAAGGGGAGTACTAGCTTGTGCTGTATAGCTGGGCATAAAACTGACCGAATTCTGCCACAATGTCCTCATCTTGCATCAGGGAATGCTTAGCGTGGTCCACTAAAACAGGAATGCGATGGGCATGAATCTGTGTGTGCAACCTATGGGCCAAAAGCCTTACAGCTTTGATGAGCCCTGCATAATACTTTTGTTTCATGCAGAGCAGGGCATATTCTGCTACGTCCATATCTAGGGCCTTAAGCTGTTTTCTGGCTCTAGTGAGTTGGCGCAGTACCCTGTGGGAGCCTGCCTGCCTATGCGACTCCTCCATCTCCTTCACTTGGGTCTCTAGATCTATGCGTTTGGCCCTTCTTTCCCCATTAAGACGTGCCACTACAGCTATATAGGTCCTTCTCACCACCGCCTTGAGAGTGTCCCAAAAAATTGCTACTGAGATATGATGTGTATCATTGACCTCCAAATATTCCGTAATCACTCCCTCCCCTTCTTTAGTCATGGGGGCATAGGATAATAATTTAGGGTTGAAACTCCACATCCTAGATCTCGGGCAGCGATTAGGAAGGTGTAGTGTAATTGAGATAGGTGAGTGGTCCGATATGGAGGCCACCTTGATGTCCGCATGGGTCACCTCAGGTAAAAGAGGAGTGGATACTAGAAAGCAGTCAATTCTGACATAAGACTGGTGCACAAGGACCTCTTGGCAGGGTTGAATGACCTCCAAACATCCGCCAACCCTGCATCTCAGAGCCATTGAAGTCCCTTCGAGGTAAATGCTCCTGTTGGACCTGCTCTTTGAGGGGACCGATCTAAATGAGCGTTGGACAACAAGTTGAAATCCCCGCCTATCAGGACTTTGACATCCGTGGTAGTAAAGATAGTCCCAACAGCCTGACAAATGAAGGGCTTGTGGTGGTTGTTGGGAGCGTAAAGACATGCAATTGTGAAAGTATGTTGGTGAAGGGAGATCGGCACAGACAACATGTGACCTGTAATTTCAGACTGCATCTGGAGAACATGCCCCTGGAAGTGTGTGGACACTAGAATCACGACCCCAGCTTTCTTTTCTGGTCCCACGGACCAGAATTGACGGTTGAACCACTTCGACAGCATATGGCCCCAATCTTTTTTAAGCTAATGTGTCTCTTGTAGAAGACATATGTCACATTGGGCAGCCTTCAGTTGGGACAGCAATGCTATTCTCTTTGTTGGGCATTCAGGCCCCTAATGTTGAGGCTAACTATCTTCACTATAGGGAAAAGGAGATGATGCCAGCCATACGGACACTACCGGGGTAGGAAGCATGCCCGTCCATCCAATGAAGGTGGTGAGGTGTAACAGTGTCACACATTGATAGACCATGGAAACATTTGTAAAAAAACAAAGCAAGAAAACATGGATAACAGAGGCACCAACTGCTGCAAAACAGTGAATTGTGTTGTATGGGTCCATGTTGTCGCCCACCGTGTCCAGCAGCAAAGAGATGGAGGGCTGAAGGAGTCCTCCGCCGCACCTTTTCAAACACACATAAAGATTAGGGCATTGTTAGTGTTCACGTATGTAGCACCGGTGTTGGCAGGGACAGCTGAAAGGCCAACGCAGGCAGGAGCTGGAAGTCCATCGTCAACCAAGCTGAGCATGTGGCTGTGAGGCTCCCATCCCCAACCGGATCACTCATCCGCCTGCTCTGGGGACTGGTCCCGCCGAATGAGATGCTGCAGGAGGGCTGATCTCTCCCTGAGTCTCCCCATCATGGTCGGTTTGCTCAGCTTCTTAAGGGGATGTGGTTTAGATCGCTTCTGGGGATCAAGCCCCTGGGAGGGCATAAGGAAACCCCGAGATTGTGTGGGATTGCATTGCGCCAAGTCCAGTCAGTGAGGAGCTCCTTCTCTGCCAGCACCGGAAGAATATGGGGGAAGAGTCTGAGTACATAATCCTCCAGTGGGTGCACATCTGCCTGCAATGGAACACCATTAATTCTAATGTTCGATCTGCAGGATCTTTCCTCCAAGTCCTCCAGATAGTAGTTGAGGTCAGCGTTGCGGTCTTTAAGTTCACGGATCCGTTACGGCACTCGTCCAACTCCTATTCTCTGGCATCACCACTCTTTTCCACCTTGTCCACTCTCAGTTCCAGATCACCCATTTCACATCGAAGGTCCTTAACTTCCTTAGACAGCTCCATCTTCAGGGTCGCTATGTCCTCCCTCAGAGTGCTGAAGAGGGATTCCATTAAGGCACGTGTGACTTGTGCTTCTTCATCCATGTCCTGGCCATTGACTGGCCCCCACAGGGAGCAGGAAGGCGAGACCGAGTACATGGTCAACTCCGTCTGCTTGGGAGGATTCTTGGTGAAGAGGTCCTTTAAGGTAGGATCCTTTTTTGCTCTAGTGGATGCCATTTTGCCCACTACCGGCATGGCTGATGAAATATTTCCAGAAATGCAGGTGCTGCATCCCTCTCGTTGGCGGGTTATTAGGACCACTCTGTTGGATCAAAAGGGGGATCAGGCCCAGTCGAGCACCCGCTCCAGTCTCGGGGACGGCCGGAAGCACAAGCCAACAAAAGCACCCCACTGATGAGCCACTCCCAGATTATAACTGTGGGACACACAGTAACCAGAGCTGGGCCCCGCAAGTCCCTAACGAGTCTTCAAGGGTCCCGTGCCAGGGGACCAGAGGACTCAGCTTTCATAAGGCTATACAGAGTGGCTCTGCTCCTCCTGGGGTCACTGCAGCCAGGTCCGGGCCAGGGCCACCGCCCGTCACTCCCGCACCTCCAAGCATGCCACCAGTCACTAGGATACTCAGGAGGCAATCGCGCTCCCCCCTTCACACTGCTGGGGCCCACAATGCCCATTGGGCCTCCTGCCTTGGTGGGCAGCTCTCTTCCCGGGGGGCGGCTATGCTCCCATTCCAGACTCGACACGGGCCTGGACAGGCTGCTCTGTTAGGGCAAGCACTCACTGTTGGGGCACAATACTGTCTCTGGGACCATCTCCTCCATTCTGCCACTGCTGTTAGAGAAGACTGCACAGCTGTACAGCCACGAAGTATGGCGGCCACCCACCCCGGCTCACTCACCGGTCCAGTTCTCTCCCTGCAGCTGCTCGCACCATGAACGGCCTCCCAGAACTCACTCTCTGCCCAAGTGCCACTGCCCCCGGGCTGGGCCCAAACACCAAATTCCCGGGGGCAGAGGGGCGCCCCTCAGCCGGCCTATGCTTCTCTGGCTGGCGTGGTCACTATCATGGCACCTTGGCACAGCTTCTCATTGGGCTGTAAGGGCTCACAATTAAGCTTCTCGGTGGCAGCAAAGTCAACCAGTTAATGCCCCACACTGCACCAGCGACTGCGGACCGGCCAAGCTCCCCAGATCTGCCGACTAGCGAGCAGATGCGGTGGAGTTCTGCTATGCTACTCCTATTTGGGCGCCATCATGGACACCCCCCGTCCAGCACTTATTTAAAACTCACTAATGTGGGAAATACAGTCCCTCAAACAGCCCGGTGAAACAGCTCAAAGCTTGATATGAACAAAGTCTACCATCAACTTGAGTTGGAAGAGACTTTCAGATACAACACAACTCTCACCATACTCATGGAACTCTTCAGGTACAAGTGACACAGCTTTGAGTCTCATTAGTTACTTAAAACTTTCTAAAGGCCATATGCAAGGCGATAAGACCACCTGTAAACACATTTAATTATAGTAACAACAACCTTGTAATTGGCATGTAAGAGTATGTTGGGATTCACCACAAAGTCTGAGCTGTGCTACAATATGCAAATCTCACTCTCAATGCTGAAAATTATGAATCCTACAAAACAAAGCTCAAATTCTAAAGGCACAAATTCTCACAGCAAGGCAGGAAACCTGACTCAGTGATGGTCATAGATACAGGATTGATACAGGCACTATATCCAATAAACACAAGCTCACTCAGATCTCTTCTAGACATCGCTAGAAATACAAAGGAAATACACCATGGTGAACACATCATCACAAGAATAGAAAACGGAAGGGCACAAATATGTGTGGTCTCCAAATTATAAGAGAGTAGTGGCAGCCGGTACGGTATGGGGTGGCGGGGTGGGGCAGGGAGGGCTGTGGTAAGGGGGAAAAAATAAAAATTCACATACTTGATCGCCACTTCTCTCATCCATCTCTCCCACGTCGTCTCTCCTCCGCTCCTCAAGCAGGAAGTACCCAGGCTCCCATAAGCCAATCACAACGTTGCAATACAGCATTGTGAATGGTCTGAGCGCCGTGGTTTGGCGCTCAGACAGGGAATGGGAGCCTGGGCATGTTCTCCACCCAACCTGTAATGCAGCCTCGGTGGAGAACATACAAAGTGCGCATGACGGTTTGGCCAGGCCAAGACGGCCGGCCAAACCATCATGCGCACTTTAGAGTGCAGCAACCACTCCTCCTTCCCACATCACGGGAGCCAAACTCCACCCGCCCTAACCTGGCATACTAAAAATAAAATTATAATAACTTCTGTTATTATCATTTTCTTTTTTTTCTTTTGCACTGCTCCGCTAGCGGTAGGGCGACGCTCCTCCGCCTCAGTGGAGTAGCCATCACTTATTTGAAGTAATTAGAAAGGTAGTCTTTGAGTACGATTCAACCGTAACTGGGACATGGAATTTACTGTTAATTCCAGCAAAGATGTCATAATGGAACAACATACCAAGGGCAGAAATGTGTCCTGGCGCATCATTTCCATAGTCTGGCAAAAGAGGAGCGTGCACATTCTTAGCTGAAGAATTAAAACTGATCAGTAGAGTTTGCTTGTGAATACCCCCAAAAATGTTTTTTTCTTTTAGGGATGCATTTGTTGTTTACCATTAAGAATTGAAAGGTGGGAAATCTTTTGGCACGAATACTAATACATGATTATGTAGAGGCTCTATGTTCTAGCTCGTTAATCTCACATAGGAGTGATAGCCACCCAGAAGAAATTCGGAGAGATGTTATGGTTTCCCCAAATGTAAAGAATTGTTAGTAGAATAAACTCTAAAATCATGCCCACTATGTCATGGCTTTGGGAACAAAGCACAGCCGGCTTTTCTTCACATGACAGAGCTGCCTAAACGGGTGTGAGAACTCGTTGCCCTGGACGTCTTTGCCTCTGTCACCAGGGAAACGTGTCTTAGTGATAATTACATTTCTATTGTTCAGTGTGACCTGTATGAGCGCAGAGCAAGTTACTCCACCCTTAGACGACATTTGTATCCACCACTCACAGTCAATATGCCACTGAGCCCGAGTTCATCAGCCACAACATCTTTAGATTATGAAATACATAAATTCACGCGCTGGAAAATAAAACCTGTATGTCCCCATGATAATTGAAATGCAGAGAGATTCACGGGGACACTGAAAATGAAGCAAAACAAACAATAGGTTTAGGATCCTCAATTTACTTAACACTCTGTCAGGTACAGAGAGCATATCACACAACCCATCACAGAACTACAGTCAGACGCACAGCAGATCTGTTGTTTTGAAGGAATGCCCGAAAAAACACCCGTGGGGCCTCCATGCCCAAGAGGCTGGGACAGGAAATGCAGAGAGAATAGGAAGGTACACGCTAACTGAAAGCGACAGGCCAAGGAAAGTCAGACAGAACTGGGAGTTCGTTGCAAGCAGCAGTAGACGACCAATGCCCTGTTTGAGATGAAAACACTACTGTTGACAGCAGGCTAGGGCACCACAATCACAGCCTCCTATTTAGGAAACGTGATCACATTGAGCAAGTCCCACTTCAAGAAGTCTCTTTTACCCCACAGGTCATTGAGGTCAGTGCAATGACCTCTCAGACTCATCAAAGAGATGTAAAAGAGGTTAAGGCGACATACAAGAAGAGTTGTGCCACGCTGGAAAGGGGGGCATCACATGAGCTTTTTTTCATGAAGAGAGAAATTTGCCTGTAGAGTACAGGTGATGGAGTAAGAACTCACAATGAGACTTGCTCGTAAGCAATCTTCTCGCAGTATTAATTATTAATCTTTGTAATGTCGGTACTAACAAATGCACACATAAATACAATACGAGAGAAGCTTGCCTATGTGTTTAAAACTAATAAATAACGCTTGTCTAAATCCAAAATGGCCGCTAAGCGCGGGAATTTCATTGCGCATGTGTCAGCCATATCACATGGTATGACGTTTTTCTTTGCTTGGAGGGAAACCTTTGCTTCTGCGCAGTGTGTATTAAAATGGCTGCTTAATGTTTTTCACGTGCTACCGCTTGCTCATATGCTGCAATCAAAACTGTGGTATTCTAATGCTATTAATGCGGGATAGTTATTAATTAAATGGGAATAGAGTAGAAAGTGTGGGTATACAGTGAAACCATTTATTTTGTGATTTTAATATTTTCTTCTTTGACTTTTATTAGTTCGTAAATGGGCCTGGGTTGGTTGAACTGCAGCTCGAGAGACATTGGTTCTCCACATGCGCCCTGAAAGGCTGACCAGAGAAAGCGATGAAGTCAACTTGGAAGCCCTCCAAGGTCGCGAAGCCTGGTTTACAAGTTCATCTGAAATGTACCTGAAGTCGATACAAATGTATACAAAATGTATTGCTGAATCAATGGGAAACGGGTGGGAAATAAAGCAAATGTATTAATTGTGATGGGCGGTATTTAAAAACAATGGGGCCTATTAGCAATAACCGGCGATAATTATCGCTAAGCGCAGTTAGCGCTAGGATAATTATCGCCGGCTATCGCAGGTTTCTATCGCGGAGATAGCGTGCTATCAGCAACGCTTATCTCCAAAGCGATAGAAACCCTGAAGAACAGTGTGAATATCGCTTGAAAACAAGCGATATTCACACTGTGACCAGTGTTAGCTTGGCGATAGGGCGAGGGGATTTAGCCATGTAATCCACCTCCCATTGGATTACATGGCTAAGTCAGGGTGAGACCAGGCGTTAACAAACCAGCGCTAAACGTGTTTAGCGCTGGTTCGCTAATCACCTCCCCTGCCTCGCTAATAGGCGATAGCGACCTTAGCGACTGTTTCCAGTCGCTTTAGGTTGGGAATGCCTACTTGCATGCCATTAGCGATAAATATCGCTGGCATGCAAAGCGGCACCCAACCCGGTCGCTATCGCCTAAAAGCTGTCGCTAACAGCAGTTAGCGACAGCTTGCTAATAGGGCGTCTGTATTATCGCCGCTTTAGCGGGAAAAAGTCCTGCTAAAGCGGCGATCGAGCCCTTGATAATATGCCCCAATGGGCTTAAAGAAATTGAACTAAATTGACATGGTGTGAGGATCAACCCCCTGTCCCCGTCCAATCAGAAGTAGTGGGCCCATAATTTTGAAACATTAATGGGAGGTACCTGGGTGTAGAAGGGTATAATAGGTATAGATTAGTTAATTAGCTAGGTCAGTCCGGCAAGAGAGCAATGCTACATTCATTGATCCAGACGCTGATGCAGAGCAGAACTAGGCTGATTCGCTGTCCAGAAAGGTCCTGAGGTGGGTGCGGCGGATTCCTAGAAGACGACTCGAGAGAAGCAAGGAGAAGCGAAGTACCAGAGAGGGGAACGACACAGGCGTCGTTGATAGAGAGGTCACCTGTCCCGTTCTGAACCTGGTCCGGAGGTCTTTGCTCTTCATCCTTCCTGGGACCTATCTTTCCAACTCCTTGGCCAAGGGGTTTGGTTTCTCGCACCTTTAGGTGAATATAAATGCACCTTTAGCTGTGCTGCTGTCTCTATCTTCTCCTTTCTGAGGGACCGTCATTGATCGATAATTGATTGTTATGCTTCATCCTTGATATACGATTAAGTATCATGTGGTTCTGTATTTTACTCTGCTAAAACTTTAGATAAACATTTTAAATCTTCCTGACTCAGTGATTATTTCAAGATTATGTATTGTATTGAATGTCACTCAATTTAAACTTCCCAATTAGCAAAGGGTCCATTGCTAAGTCATTACTCTTCAATCAGAAAAGTAATTGGTAGCAGGGATTTTTGATAAAAAGTACAACTGACCCACCAGCGGAAATTGCTAGCGTAGTATGAATGTATGGGCCCAGGTGAGTATTCGGTGTATGAATGCTTGTTGCTAGTAACCCGCTGGATCAGTTTTCTGTCTAGCAGAGGATGGTTATGGGGTTATACTTTGTTAATTGGGTAATGAGAATTTTATTTTTATAAACTAACATCTGTTTGTTCAAAAGTTTTGTTTTATGTTGTCCAGAATTCCCCGGGGAAAATTGAATAGCGGCTGGTAAGTGGAAGCCATACTGCAGTGAGGTTATCTGTCAGGCAGAAATAGTACTGAAAAGTTAAGCAGGGCTATCAGTACTTGTTAGGGACTCTATGCGTGTGAGTAATAGCAAAGGAATACGCTGGTAAAAATTTGATGTTATATCACCTAGAAAGGGTAACATTGAAGAAGTAGCAGGTATTTTCTGAAGCTTACGTGAAGAGTAAACGGAAGGGTTTTACTCGTAGTGTATGTTTAGTAAACGGAAAGGGTTTACTAAGTGTAAGAGAAACTATCTTTTCTAATTTAGAGAAACTGGCACGATAGCGAATGTTTTATGTTGTTACTGAATTTTAATAAGAAATATAGAGAAAATAAAGTTTTGCGTACGATTTTGTAAAGGGAGGGTCAGCTGCCGGAGAGGAAGCCGACGTCACAAAACGCCGCCCTGGGATTGGTTGAAACCGCGGGCGTGGAAAAGACTCTTGTAAAGGAGGGGTCAGTAGTCAGGAGTAATACTGACGTCACAGGTGCCGCGCTGGGATTGGTCGAAACAGCGAGGGATAGAGAAGCGCGGATTGTAAAGGAGGGGTTGTCAAACAGACGTCACTAAAAGGCTGCGCTAGGATTGGTTCAGAGACAATTGTTAGCTGGAATTTAATTGGTTGTTAACATAGAAGTCGAAATTCAAGTGGTTAGTGAAAATTATATGTTGAAATGCGATCCGACTTTAATAGGAACTCGTCCGGATAGGAGATTCCTAGGTTTTGCAGAATATAAATTTATACATAGAGACTTACCCCAAATGTACGGAGAGAAGAGAAAAATGTCAGTTCTACAAAAGATTAAGAATTATTTTAAGAAAGATAAACCCATCAAAACTAGGGAAGGAATTATCATTCCACCAGCTAAAACGCCTGCTTGATTCATGATGATGGAGAGAGGTTATCATACTTGCGTATGGTTAGAAAATTGGATAGAATATACCAAAAATGATGGAATATTAGCATTCCCAGAGAATGGCACTTTCAATGGGAGAATTCTTCAAAATTTGAGATTGAGGATGAATGACTTAGAACCCAGACCAATATTAACTCAATACGAAACCTTAGAAGAATGGGAAACAGAGGCATTCGAACGTGACCGAGCAAGAAGCAGTAGGGGTTATCGGGGATTTTTCCCTAGATACCAAAATGAGTCAAGGGACGGTCAAATGAAACAGTGGAGAAGAGCGATGCTTACAGAAGGTTTGTATCCAGTGATTATGACAGAAGAGTCATTAGGAGGTAAATGCACAGAGAAGACGAAACATTTGACGGGGATTGGACACTCTGAAGACGAATTTATGGAAGAAATATTAAAGAATCCACCACCATATCAGGAAGGGACAAGTGGATGTACCCCAAGCGCACCACTTTTAAAGACACCATTAGTACCACAAGTATTACATAATCCACCAGTTAATAGGGTACTTCAGGACAAAGAGAAGGAAGCTATAGACAGAAACAGAGCAGAATTGATACAGAAAATAACACAGTTGAACGTACATCCTGATTCCCTGACCATACCTGTAACAATTGGTCCCGTGGTTCCCTTATATGGGGACAAGGTAAATTATCCGAAACCATTAGTGATGCCTACACCTGTAGAAGTTTCTAAACCTGAACCTGTGATAATTGATGATCAGATCAGTGATTGTGAATCTATGATATCCTTAATGGACTTACCAATTCGAGGATCTGTAAATACCACTCCTAGAAGAGTAACACCTGGTTGCTCCAAAGATGTAAATATAGTAACATCATCTGGAACTAAGAGTGCCACAGTAGTAACACCAGAAGACTTAGAAAGGTGGGCACCAGGATCAGATAGACAGAGTTCACCCCCAAAGATTATGGACATATACAAATTAAAAGTTGAATTAGAAGAAATGATAGCAGGAAATGTGGGAGTAGATCGTTTAAACACCTACGATGAAGAAGAGCTATTGTTTGTATGTAGGAGTATCACTAGAAATGTAAAAATATTTCATGAGAAATTATCCGATTTGGCCTTACAGATGGGAATCGAAATAGGGAAGTCAAAAGTGTTACAGAAACCCTATAGAGCAGACTTCTCTGACAAAGATTTAGAAAATATGAATGCCTCTGGCCGAAAACTACAAATAAAAGAATTAATGTCAGTATTACAGAAATAGGGAGATCTAGAAAAATGGAAAACCAGATGGACAAAGAAAAAGGAAGAGGCACGGTACAGTAGAACAACTTCTGAATATTTATTGAAAGAAATAGGGAAGGCAGATCAGATGTACCCGATGCGAGAAGTACCTGGAGGAGGTTATGTACATGTCCCATGAAGTAGACAGGATATTTTGTCATTCACAAATGATTTCCCCAAGTTGAGAGAAAAGCCAATTGAATGGTACAAGCAGGTTGAGAGGTTTGTGAAAGTGTCAAAAGTATTGTTGAAGGACTTGGATGGTTTGTTCGACATAGTGGTACCTGCCGATTTGTGGACAGATTGTAAGATTACGGTTGATTGGCCGAGTGAAGAGTATCCTAGAGATCCAAAGACAGGTGCCCCATCAAGTGATGTAATAAAAAAGTATCAGCAGGTGATTACTTACCTGGAAGGGAAAATACCACCGAAAGAAACAGATTGGGTGAAAATAGACAGGACTACCCAAGAAGCAAATGAATCAGTACATGCCTATTATGAACGCTTATTGGAGGTATTCAAGCAGTATAGTGGATTTGAGGACATTGGAGATAAACATATGAGTCAGTTTGTTTACAGATTTGTTTATGGATTAAAACCAGAGATTTGTCAGATGATTAAGCAGCACATGTTGTGCTGGCAAGGGAAACCCATAGACGAGATTCTGAAATATGCCAAGTATTGTGGAGATGACATTGAGGATAGGCACAAGAAACTGCAAGAGAAGGTGATGTGGGCTCAGGTGAAAATGGCTGAGTGACAGGGAATTAATTTGGATAATCCAAATGATGATCAGGGAAAATATTCTGGAACGAATGGGGACACTGGGAATAGTGGTAAAGTGAGAGGACGAATGAGTAGAGAAGAGGCTAAAAAGAAATTTCCTTGTCATGGATGCGGAAAATTGGGGCATTGGAAGGATGAATATAAAAAGATTCAAAATAATAATGGCCCAAATCAAAATTTAAATCCACAGACGCAGAACAACTCACAGCAGGGTGTAAATCCTCAGAGTCAGTTACCACCTGCACCTATACAGGGTAATGTAAGCAGAGCAAAGCACGGTACAGACATCGGATATCAAGGAGGAAGTGGTAAGAATGACTATGTAACTTCACAATTTCTTTTACAGGATGAATTTTGTTCATATAATCAATGACGGTGCCAAGGAGAGGGGAAGAAGGAGTGCGTACTTGGCGCATCCTTGCCGGTAGACCAGACAGGTCCATATGTGGAAGAGAAAGTAAGAGGTAATGATATTACTTTCCTTTTGGACACTGGTGCTACCAGGTCTGCTGTGAGAACAGCAGACATCCCAGACCTTCCTCTCTCGGGAGAAGCTATCCAAGTTGTGGGTGTAGCTAATCGTAAAATTAAAACACCTCTTACTGAACCAATGGAAGTAAAAATTGGAAACTTTAGAGAAATGCATCAGATTGCAGTGTGTGATTCCAGTCCAGTAAACTTACTGGGCCGAGATTTGTTGTGCAAAATGAACTGTACAATTTTTTGCACACCGAATGGTGTTGCAGTTCAGACCCCAGATGAAGACCATGTATATAAAATTATGATTGCAAAGCAAGGTACAGAAGTAGATGAGATGTTCTCTTTAATAACAAAAGATGAGTTGCCAGAAGAATTAAGAACTACAGTAAATTCCATAGTATGGGATTTCACAGGGAAAGAAGTAGGACTTATGGCCAAAATAGACCCAGTAAAAATAACTGTAAAGGAAGGTGCAATTTTTCCAAATACCAGACAGTACAAAATGAGTGCAGAAGTAAAAGCAGGAGTTATTGAAGAAATTAACAGAATGGTAAAACAAGGCATATTAAAAGAAGTAATGAGTAGCCCTTGTAATTCACCAATCATGGGTTTAAAGAAACCTAGTGGAAAGTATAGGATTGTTCAGGATTTACGCAAAATAAATAAGATTGTGGAACCTTGTTGTCCTATAGTGCCAAATCCTGCAGTAATCCTATACCAGATTCCCTGGAGTGCAGGATGGTTTACTGTGATTGACTTATGCCAAGCATTCCTTTCCATACCATTACATCCAGATAGCCAGTATCTTTTTTCATTTAAATTTGAGAACAAAGTATATGTATGGAATTGTGTTCCTCAAGGGTACACAGAGAGTCCTTCCATCTTTAATCAAATATTGAAAAAGTGTTTAGAGAAGCTAGTGATGCCAGGAAGTTCAGTCTTAGTGCAGTATATAGATGATCTGCTAGTGGCATCTAACACTAGAGAAGACTATGTTGTCGACTCCATTGCACTATTAAATCACTTGGCTGAAGAAGGGCATAAAGTTTCACCTGAAAAACTACAGTTTTGTACAACAGCAGTTAAATATCTAGGACACCAAATTGAGAGGGGAAAAAGAAGGATAACCTCTGAAAGAGTAAAATTAATCAAAAGAATGCAAATGCCTGTAACTCAAAGAGAAGTGAGAATGTTCCTTGGAATAGTGGGATATTGTCGACAGTGGATAGGAGGGTTTTCTCTGCTAGCAAAACCATTGATTCAAATGACGAAAAAGAAGGCAAAGGACACAGTTGAGTGGGATGATGAGAGCGTAGGAGCTTTTGTAAAATTGAGAAGTGCTTTGTGTGAAGCACCTGCCCTAGGCATGCCTGATTATACAAGAGGATTCGCATTATTCTGTCATGAGAGAGAAAATTGTGCACTTTCAGTCCTAACTCAGAGACATGGTTTGGACAGACGTCCTATAGCATATTTTTCTGCTACGTTGGACCCAGTGGCAGCAGCGTTGCCAGGTTGCTTAAAAGCAGTAGCTGCTACCTGTTTGAGCATTGAGCAAAGTGAATCAATTGTAATGGGACATCCTGTAAAAGTGTTTGTTCCACACTCAGTTGTGATTCTGCTGACAAGAACCAGAACTCAGCATCTTACTCCTAGTCGGCTGACTAAATATGAAAGAATAATTTTAGGTGCTGAAAATGTAACTATTGTCAGGTGCACAATTGTAAATCCTGCTACATTATTACCAGATCCGTATCATGAGGAAGTCAAAGACGATGAAGAGGAACATGATTGTTTACAAGTCACAGAATTGTGCACAAAACCGCGTCCTGATATACAGGAACTGCCCCTCAGAGACCCAGACAGGGAGCTGTTTGTGGACGGCTCATGCCAAAGGCATGAAGATGGTAAACTAAGTGCAGCATATGCAGTATGCGAATTAACTGGAATAGTCGAAGCATCCTATTTACCAGGAGTCAAATCTGCACAAGTAGCTGAATTGATTGCTTTAATTAAAGCCTGCAAAATTAGGAGGAATCAGAAAGTAACTATATTTACAGATAGTCAATATGGTTACGGGGTTGTGCATGATTTTGGCCAACTGTGGATGCAGAGGGATTTCATGACTTCTTCAGGATCCCCAATTAAAAATGGACAGTTTGTAAAAGAACTGCTGGAAGCAATACAATCGCCAAAAGAATTGGCTGTGGTGAAGTGTGCCGCACACCAGTCAGGAGATGACTGGGTGGTAGTCGGTAACAGATATGCAGATTTGGTGGCTCAACACTGTGCCAAAAACAGGTTATCAATAAATAAAAGGGCTGAAAGGATGGGAATCAGCTGCCAACTTATGCTATATGCACCACCTAAAACATGGAATGATGTGAAAAGACTGCAAGATGATGCTGATGAGAGTGAAAGAAATGCATGGATTAAAATGGGATGTTCTCAAAGGGCAGATGACGATGTGTGGATTTATGCCGATGGCAGACCAGTCATGCCCGACTGTCTGATTTCACAAATGGCCAGAATGTATCATGGAGACACACATGTAAGGAGAGATGCAATGATTAGGCTTTTCAAACAAAATTGGTACAATCCAAGGTTTAGGGCTGCAGCAGAGAGTCTTTGCCAGAGATGTTTAACTTGCCAAATGAATAATCCAGGAAGAAAAACAGTAATTGGGTTTGGAAAAATCGGAAAGGTAGAGGGTCCATTTGTGAGATTGCAGCTTGATTTTATGCAGTTACCACCATGTAGAGGACTGAAATATGTACTTGTCATAGTGTGTCTGTTTTCAAAGTGGGTGGAGGCTTACCCTACCAGAAGGAATGACAGTATTACAGTCGCAAAGTTATTGCTACGAGAACTCATTCCTAGGTTCGGTTTCCCAGTAACTTTGGAATCAGATAGAGGAGGTCACTTCAACAACGAGGTGATCAGAATAATCTGTGAAGCATTCCAAATTGAGCAAAAATTGCACTGTGCATATCGCCCAGAGGCTTCTGGAGTGGTTGAACAAATGAATGGCACAATAAAATCCAGATTGGAAAAAATGTGTGCATCAACATTGTTAGATTGGCCGGATGCATTGCCACTTGTGTTAATGGGACTCAGAAGCATTCCCGATAGAAATACCGGATTGAGTCCGCACGAAATAATCATGGGAAGAGCAATGAGACAAGCACATGTTCCTACAAGTAAACTGCTGAATATAACTGATGATATGGTTCTGGATTATTGCAAGGGATTGGCTGACCTAGTGCATTCTGTCTCTCACCAGGTTGGGGAAGACGCAGTTTCCAGGCAGCCTGAGCAAGAGCATGATCTGAATCCCGGAGACTGGGTGGTTGTGAAGCTTCACACGAGAGAAACGTGTCTATCACCCAGGTGGGGCGAACCTTGTCAGGTTAAACTAGTTACGAACACAGCAGTGAAATGTGCAGGATTGCCTAATTGGATTCATGTAAGCCACACCAAAAGGGTACCGGAGCCTGAAGAAGAAAATCCTCAGATAGCATCGATAACTGAGGAAGCTGAAGGTTGCCCAGCTGAAGAATCTCAGGTGAGAGATTCGAGAGAAGCTGAAGAAGAACAACTGAGCACAAGTCAGGACTGGATACCAGTGGTTGACGTACCAGAAGTTTACAACAGAACAAGAAGCCGATTAAATTTAGAAGAAATTAGGGAAGACCAGATAGGTGAAGAAGAAGCCGCTCAGGAAGAGGAAAATGAAACAATAAAAAGACCTGAGCAGGACCAGATAGGGAGAGGAAATTGGGCTCAAATAAACAATGAAACAACAAAATTTGAGCAGGGACAGACAGTTTTAGAAGAACGCGGTCAGGCTGCAGAAGTACAAAGTGCAATAAGCTCTGATCAGGACCAGTTAGATTTTGGAAAATACATTCAAGAAGAAGATCACGAGAATCTCAAGCATGAAGACGCAAATCCTGAACAAGGTCAGTTACCAGAAACTCACAGTGGAGCAACGGAAGAGAAACCAATAAGACTTGAAAAAGAACAAATAGAAGAAGAAACTGAAATCGAAGAAAAACAAACTGTGCCACAACTTGAAATTAAAGGGATTTCTGAAGAAGAAATAAGAAGTGAAGAAACAGTGCAAACAAAGAAGGTCAGAAAAGGTGATCATTGGCCTAGTGTCATTAAAAGGGTGAAATACCATATAGAAACCAGAAGTGAAGATCCAGAACAAGTAAATGAAATAACAAGCCTAACTGGACAAGCAAACGGAACTGTAAAACGAAAAAGCAAAAGACTGAAACTTGTGAACAATAAATTTAAAGGTCCTGATTGGACTTATATAATCCTTGAAGACTACGAAAGTTCAGAATCAAGTGAAAGTGGTGACGAAGGAACAAGTGCAGAACTGACCTATGAGAAAGAAATAAAACCACCTTGATAAAGTAAAAAAGTCTTGAAATAAAGATAAGAAGAGAAATCTTCCTTGTCAAAATGCCTGATGATAGAGTTGCTGGGAGATCGAAACAGAAATGTTGTAAACGATGCTGTGCTATATGCATATGTAGTCTGGTAATGATGCTTATAGTATGGTTAGCTGTGATCGTAGCAATTCCTTACCTTCTGACACTGGATAATAAGATTAACAACGAAACGAAGGGAAGGACAGATAACTTGAAAAGTAATAGAGTAGAACTAAAGGCAGAAGATGAACCAGAGTTTCATCATGAAGTAACAGATAACGACACTAGTTTGAATGTTTTTACAAAATTATTGTTTCAATATGTAGATACCATGGAAGTTAGTAATTGTTATGTCTGTATGAAATTACCTGAATCAGTAGCAGAAGGGTTAACATACCATCATTTACCATTAACTTATGGCATATCATGTAGTGTATTAACTAGTTTATTTTACAAAACAGGGAGACTTCAGTACTATTATTCGGATATAGATGTGATATTTTCTGAGGTTCCAATTCGAAAGAATATGAATCCAGTGCTTAGTAGTAAAGATGCACAGTTTATGGGAGAATTTTTCTTAACAATGAAATCGATAGACATAACACATGCACATAGAAGCAATGTAACATGTTCGTTACATGAAGAAGAAAAGATATTCTTGAATTTAGTAGAAGATAGAAGACAAGATTTCCAAAAGAAAGCGTCTGAGCATAAGGCTCATCTGCCACCTTGGGCTGAGAAAGAGGGTAGTTACACACCTGGCAAGGCTCAAGCTGCTATGGCTCTGGATTTTGTAAAGACAGGGAAAATTTGTCTACATAGGTTAAAGACTGAGTATAACAATATTTTCATCGGTACCAGTGAATGTGAACATAATTTCTTAATTCTTGGAGGTTGGGGACTAAAAGGAGGAACAGATTTAGTTTTTCCTGGAATTTATTATGTGTGTGGGAATAAGGCTTACTTTAGGCATCCTGCACAGTGGTATGGAAGTTGTTATTTTGGAATAGTATTTCCAAAAATATACCACGTAAAAAGAAACACTGGGAGCAATGAAAATAATAGCGAATTAACACGTAGTAAAAGAGCTAGTTTTTCTGAAATTGTAGGTGATATATTCGGTGCATTGATACCTTCAGTGGGAATAATTCTGAACTCAAGGAAAATATGTAAATTATCTACAGTGGTTGATCGTTTATCAACGGACACTGCTGGAGGATTTCTTATGATTAAGGCAGAGATGGTTGCGATTAGATCTATGGTTATGCAAAATCGACTTGCTCTTGATATAATATTAGCAAAAAGGGGCGGAGTCTGTAAATTATTGAAGACAAAACACTGTTGCACTTACATACCTGACAAAAGTGCAGAAATTGGAACATATGTACAAAATATAACAAAACTTGAGAATGAACTAAAACCACTGGAAGTTGCTAGTGTATAGGAAAAATTGACAAATAGTATTTCGTCAATTGGTACCTGGTTTGCTAATGTAGGGAAAGGACTTATAGGTCAAATATTAGTACCCTTAGCAGGGATAGCAATAATAGTAATGTCAATAATAATATGGTGCAAATGTTGTAGAAAGAATGAGATGTATAGAGTGACAGGAAAAGGAAAGAAACGTAAGTTTGATGAAATTGAACTAGAAGATCTGAAAAGTGAATTATACAAGAAACTGAAAGGAGACGTTAAAAATAGAAAATGTAAAAATGATGCTGAGACAATTGTATGCTAAAGTTGGCATCTGGTTGTGGGTAATATTTGAGGGCTCAGAAACGCCATCAGAGAGGGGAATGATGGAGCAAGAACTCACAATGAGACTTGCTCGTAAGCAATCTTCTCGCAGTATTAAATATTAATCTTTGTAATGTCGGTACTAACAAATGCACATATGAATACAATACGAGAGAAGCTTGCCTATGTGTTTAAAACTAATAAATAACGCTTGTCTAAATCCAAAATGGCCGCTAAGCGCGGGAATTTCATTGCGCATATGTCAGCCATATCACATGGTATGACGTTTTTCTTTCCTTGGAGGGAAACCTTTGCTTCTGCGCAGTGTGTATTAAAATGGCTGCTTAATGTTTTTCACGTGCTACCGCTTGCTCATATGCTGCAATCAAAACTGTGGTATTCTAATGCTATTAATGCGGGATAGTTATTAATTAAATGGGAATAGAGTAGAAAGTGTAGGTATACAGTGAAACCATTTATTTTGTGATTTTAATATTTTCTTCTTTGACTTTTATTAGTTCGTAAATGGGCCTGGGTTGGTTGAACTGCAGCTCGAGAGACATTGGTTCTGCACATGCGCCCTGAAAGGCTGACCAGAGAAAGCGATGAAGTCAACTTGGAAGCCCTCCAAGGTCGTGAAGCCTGGTTCACAAGTTCATCTGAAATGTACCTGAAGTCGATACAAATGTATACAAAATGTATTGCTGAATCAATGGGAAACGGGTGGGAAATTTAGCAAATGTATTAATTGTGATGGGCGGTATTTAAAAACAATGGGCTTAAAGAAATTGAACTAAATTGACATGGTGTGAGGATCAACCCCTGTCCCCGTCCAATCAGAAGTAGTGGGCCCATAATTTTGAAACATTAATGGGAGGTACCTGGGTGTAGAAGGGTATAATAGGTATAGATTAGTTAATTAGCAAGGTCAGTCCGGCAAGAGAGCAATGCTACATTCATTGATCCAGACGCTGATGCAGAGCAGAACTAGGCTGATTCGCTGTCCAGAAAGGTCCTGAGGTGGGAGAGGCGGATTCCTAGAAGACGACTCGAGAGAAGCAAGGAGAAGCGAAGTACCAGAGAGGGGAACGACGCAGGCGTCGTTGATAGAGAGGTCACCTGTCCCGTTTTGAACCTGGTCCGGAGGTCTTTGCTCTTCATCCTTCCTGGGACCTATCTTTCCAACTCCTTGGCCAAGGGGTTTGGTTTCTTGCACCTTTAGGTAAATATAAATGCACCTTTAGCTGTGCTGCTGTCTCTATCTTCTCCTTTCTGAGGGACCGTCATTGATCGATAATTGATTGTTATGCTTCATCCTTGATATACGATTAAGTATCATGTGGTTCTGTATTTTACTCTGCTAAAACTTTAGATAAACATTTTAAATCTTCCTGACTCAGTGATTATTTCAAGATTATGGATTGTATTGAATGTCACTCATTTTAAACTTCCCAATTAGCAAAGGGTCCATTGGTAAGTCATTACTCTTCAATCAGAAAAGTAATTGGTAGCAGGGATTTTTGATAAAAAAGTAGAACTGACCCACCAGCAGAAATTGCTAGCGTAGTATGAATTTATGGGCCCAGGTGAGTATTCGGTGTATGAATGCTTGTTGCTAGTAACCCGCTGGATCACAGGGACCGTACGACTCTCCACTGTGGCCAAAAACTACTCACAGGACAAAGATCACTTTCTCCATAGGAGGACAAGAAGTGCGTTGGGTTGAGGATAGAAAGGCTGGCCAAGGTCAAACGAAAATAAGGCTTGCATGACATGGGACAGCTCAGCCATTTAAAGATGAACACGTTTGTGGAAAGAGTGTGTTTAGCAAAGAGCCATTTGATTCCCTTTTTTGCATCGTTTGATCTTCAGTCTGCCAGTGTTCTGGCTATTAGTATATTCCGGGTCACAGTACATGGCAGCTTATGAGGAGCACACATGTTTCGCAGTTTTCGTGGTGTGGCTCGCACAGCCACTCATTTAGCTTTTTAGGGGTTACATACAATCGGTTATTAGATGAGGATGCTGTTCAATAAACATATGATCCGTTCATTGTAAACGGAAGTCAGTGCGTTTATGGATAGCCCTCCTGCTATATTTCTGCTGTGCTGGTTATGGGAGACCAGGTGATATGCATTTTCTATGCCTGGTTGCTTTTCAAGATGCACTTACAGACTGTTTAAAGTATGATTGTGCCATCAACATAGTAAAAGAGTAGTCAGTAAGATTGTGGTACTCGTGCCTATGCAGTTTTGGATATGGGAGATGTGAAGTTGGTTTAAACTACTGATACTGTGTACAGGAATGGAGGGTCAATACATCATGGGACATGTTATGACTGAGCACAAAGTCTATATGTCATACCATCTGCACTGCAAGGTGAAATGACGCGGTGCCCTTATGCCACTAGACAACATATTTAATATGCTGATTCTGAACCACCTCCTTAGGGTAAATGTGCATATGTCCATCCCACTGCTCCTTTGTGTGTCTCTCACTTACTCTGCCATCCTCGGTGTGCAGTGGGTGGCCTGCGGGGATATTGCTACAGCACAAACGGCAGCTCTCTCTTCTGCTTTTCCTCCATCTTCTCGGCCCCTGCCCTCATTATGGGCTTCTTAAATGTTCATGGAATCATAAATCCAAATGACATGTCCTTTCCATCCTCTTACTAATTTTCTTTCAGTCTGTATCGTGGTCTATCGCACTAAGCCCGTTACTGCTTCTGGTATTTTTCTGTCACCTATTCTGACCTCATGTAGAGTTTGAGTGATAAACTGTTTCCCCGGTGACAGTGAGCATTGTCGTGAGGACAGGATACGATGCTTCCCTGATTCTCCTGTGTGGGCGCTAGCACGATCAATACTAGGCATTTAAATGCCCTGCTCCTTCCCATGTCTATATATTATTACTTGCCTTTATCAACTACTTTTGTTCGGTGCTGTTCTATACTCAATTTCTGGAGTGTCCAGGACTAGGAGGTCTGGGTCTGGTGTGCACGTTTCTGCAGTAATCCAGACCTTGCAGCTGCTCATAACATTAGCCCAAATGTGCTGTTGTCATAGTGCTTCTGCCAAAGCATACACTGGAGAAAAACTAATGTCTTATTCGATTTCAATCACGAGTAAAATAATAAACGCGATAGTGTGAAGACCATTTACATCCACATATGCAATTCATTAAAACACAGTATGAATTATTACTAGGGGCCAGCGTTGCAAAGAGACAGGTCACAAAAAGTCAGTGCCAATTGTACACTGACTTTTTAGGTCTCGCCTACGCAGCGCGTATGCGCTGCATAGGAAAAAGACCTTTAGCCATCGGCACAGCTTAGCGGGCAAAAACGTGCACGCGTTGCATTGCTTCCAATGGCAACGCGTGCACGTCTGGCGATTCCCTTGCGGGAGCGAGCTTTGGCGCCATGTGTTATCAATTATCTCTCCTGGCGCCGCTCGCTCCCGCAAGGGAAACGCTGCCTGCTCTCGGCCGAACTCCCCCCCTACTTGCGCGAGGCGCGCGCGCTTGTTCTATTTGCTCATGTTTTCCCTCACCCATCTGTCTCTCGCAAGCTTACTTTCGCTTGTGCTCCCCGTGTCCCGCTCTCTCTTATTCTTTATTTTTGTTCCTCTCGCTTTGTTCCCTCTTCTGCCTGCCACTCCTTCTCTCTCACCCCGGCTATCAGCCTCCTGTGCTCAATAACTGGATGCGCAAGATCACTGGTTTGGGACAGAGAAATCAATAACTGAGCAGGCAGGGCGCCTGCTGCTGTGCCTGTCTGAAGGTGCATGGCCCGAATCTCTGCACGCCGAGCCTTTCATTCACATGACGCTATTAACAAGTAATAGAGCCATGGAGGTCTCTCCTGACCATACACCAACGATACCCAACTACAGTATGGGGTGTTGGAGGGCAGGACGGTCCGACCACTTTGCTGGAAGTTTCACGGAGCGTCCTCGAGGCACCACGTTAAACCCGCTTGTGCCTGAGGTCAGAGTAACTGCCTTCCAAAAGTAACGAGCTTCTGTCCTGATCCAATAATCTAATCAGAATATTCTATCTTGACTGTCTCGCATAGGGGTCTCAGGTGCTATTTCAAGCCATGCTTGTTGTTTGCATAGCACCTTCGCTGCCCTTATTGTCTCGCAGCGCTCGGCAGACACAAGGGGGAGTGGAAAGAAGGGCACCAGAGTAACAGAGAAAAGAAGGGATAGAAGTACAGTGACGAGGGAGGAAGGGGTATTGTAATACACACACACACACACACTCTCTCTCACGCATGGGCACTGAGAGCAGGAAAGGCAATGGAGAATAAAACCAGGAGTGAACATGAAGGTATGGAGTACTTTAGCAAGGATAACATGAACTAAGATATTTGAACGAGTAATATTTTTAAGAAAAAGGAGATTCCGAAAAGGAAGATTTGGGAAGGATGCCCAGCATTCCAAATCGCATTCGTTTTTGGCCACAGTTCATTCGGTGGTGCAGATGGTGACAAAGCCCAGTTTCCTTTTCATTTCCCTTCCCCCACCCTCCCAGTCCAGAAGTGGGGGGGGGTCATCTTTCCTTCCTTCCTTCCTCCCCACCTTCTGGGTCCGACTGTGACAGAAAGCAAGCCTGGGCACCAAAATAACAAGCATTGAAAATGCAATAGGTCTCGCCTTTGATTAAGTTAAAGCCATTTGCTTTGCTAATGGTATTGTATAGCAAAGCAAATGGCTTTAACTTAATGAAAGGCGAGACCTATTGCATTTTTAATGCTTGTTGTGACCTGTCTCTGATTTGGTGATGTGTCCTATGTAGTAACAGCTCTCGTCAAAGAGGGTCTCAGAGGGAACTGCCTAATGAATATTATTAAATAAGCAGGTGCTATTTGAAACACCCACCTTGTGATTGCAAACACAGGGCAGGTGACCGGCAAGGAGCAGTAGGCAAACCTGTTTTTGCATTTTGAAAACAGGAATCTTTTTTTTTTAAAGAAACCCATGTTCTTTAAAGGAACCTGTGCTGCTCTTAAGAAAAATAAAAGTTTCTCCTTTAGGAAAACTTTGGAGGGCACAGGTAGTAGCATTCACATAGTCATGGCAAAGAGCGGGTACCTTCTATATATCTAGAACTGAATCAGTATATATTAGAGAAAACGTCTTATTTGCTTTGAGTTGCGAGATATCACTCCTTTCACCCAAACGAAGGTCCAGAGTTATCAAGGGTTTGTACAGGTGCAAAATGACACAATTTGATGAAAATCAATGCAGTCATGCAAGGGCATTTACTAGTCAGCTCAAATGTGTTTTGGACTAAAAAGGTGCCCTTTTCTCGGTGCAAAAAAAAATATTTTCTGTGCTTTGTGTCAAACGGGGTTACTGAGGCAGATAAACGCAAACACCCCTAGGTTTTGATGTAATCTCTAACCTACTAAATAGCCAGACTGGGCTATGCATCAAAAACGAATTCAACCTTGAAGATGGTAAAACACATGCATTGCATGTGTGCTGCTGTGCACAACTTAATTGAATGTTTGATATTCTTCTTAGCTTGTCTATTCTAACACATTTGTACAGGAAGGGTACACTCACCTTTGTACCATAGTGAGTTGTGTAAAGCAGATGTTTGAGCACCTGTGGTGGGGATGACACCGGCAGCAGACCAATATTAGAAGATATTGCTCAGCTAATGTTTTCTCCCTTGAGCGAAACAGCTCAGATAATTTGGTTGCTCCTCTGAACTCGGTGAAAAACTAATAAAAATGGGCTTTTTGGGCCAGATATCACACAGTAGCAATCAAGATTTAGATTACAACCAGTCTTTGCAATGCCAATATGTCTTGCTTTAATGTGCTGCACCCCACGCTCCCACAAGCACACTACTCTCCCTGGGGCATATTATCAAGAAACGGCGTTAAAATTATTGCCGCTTTAGCGGCAGAAAACTGCAGCAAAAGCGGCGATAATGGGCTTGATAATATGCCCTTGAGAATTCCAATAGAAGCCCATGTTCTGGTGTCAACATGGGCTTCTATTGGAATTCTCAAGGGCAAATTATCAAGCCCATTTACGCCGCTTTAGCAGCAGTTTTCTGCCGCTAAACCGGCGATAATTTTAACACTGTTCTTGATAATATGCCCCCCTGTACTCACATGGGAAGCGTTTTTTACTGGAAAAGGAACTAGGAGTGGGTGTAACTACAGTAATTTGCTGTAGTTTAATTATGTAAAATCATAGCAAAATTACTCAAGATTACTAAGAATCATGTGAAGAACACAACCCAGCATTTAGCGCTATTTTCCAACCACAAAATGCACTTTTGTTTCCAAAGTGGACTCGTGGATGCTTTTGTGCCAAGAAAAAATAGCTAAATGCAACAGAACATGAACAGCAGCAGGCGGCAACCGCTCACTCTTGCTAAGTTCATTGTTTCTGTGCTCCTGCTGTAGGATTTTGTGCCAAATTACTCATAATTATACAAATGGGCATAATTGTGCAATTTTAAGTAATTTTGAGTCAAAAGACTAAAGCAAATTTTGTGAATTATTCTAATTACTCCATCTTAATTAAAATTTCACCCTGGTCTAACAGGAACAACAACTAAGAACGTGTGTCAGAATATGTCGTTGTTGTGGAAAATGGGCATGACCAAGAATACATAAGAAGAGGAAAGAAGCATGTGAGAGGCAAATAGGGCTTAAGCTGAAAGCTGAGATACTCCAGACAAGTGCCAATAAGTGCCTTGTGCATTAGCTAAAGTGTTTTATATAGGATATGTGCATTCACTGGTAACCTGAGGAGGAATTCCAGCTGGAATTTCAGAGAAGCATACTGAGGTAAATCAAGTAACAGATATGGCAGCTGCATTTGGCACAATCTGTATCTGACAGAACAGATATTTAGCAATAGCAGTGTAAGAAACTGGGTTATTAGTTCAGGGTGGTGACTATCCAGTCCAAGTATTAACCACAATACTTTTCAGGGAGAAACCTTAAAGTCACTAAATTAACCTGAGCACAACCCCCTGATAGCTATGACACGGAGCAGAAAGGCGTAACTTAGGGCAAATGAAAAATATTTATGGAGCACAACACAATAATGTGCAAAATAGATTAAAAATAGAGCATAATTGAACACATAAAATGACACCAAACAGCATAAACCCATAAGAGGAACCAGAGATACACATTTTTAAATGTTAACATAAAAATAGTGCCAAAAAGTGTTACGCACCAACCATGGCCAACTGGTCATGGTATAATAGAACTTAGGTGTGATTTGACGCTGATTGTTGGTGCGTAGGTCGAATACAGAAAGAAAGTTTGACCTGGTCGGAGGTATTACCTTGGGACTTAGTCTAAAAATGGTAGTAAAAAATATTCAGAGGGGCAAGGCTGCAGGCTGTGGTTGAAGAGGGCTTCACAAGGTCTTATAGCCATTGGACACAGTCCCAGTGAAGCTGTTGGCTTTGGCTGGAAAAGCTTAGAGCAGGAGAAATTATAATTTCACACCCAAGGAAATCATCTCGCCATCTGGATACTTTAGAAGCCTTGACCCAGTCAAGATTTCTCTGTTCGCACTTAGTCACTTTTTTTCAGAGCTCAGAATCCTTAAATGGGGCAAGGCTGCAGGCTGTAGATGAAAATGGTTCTTCAAGGCCAGATACCTTCTCAGTGAGGTCCAGCTGAATCAGATTTGCAGCTGCAGAAAAGATCCATGTGGAAGAAGTCCAAATCTTCAGCCCAGCGGCAACCAGTGCTTAATTTGTAAAATATGAAGTCCAGGTGCTCAAATATTTGTTGGAGGCCACACCCACTTCGCCCCTGGCTCCACCCACTTCCTCCACAGTGGGCCCTTACCTTCCCATACCCCTCTGTTCCCTCCAACAAACCTGCAAACGCCCTTACACCTCCCTCCCTCCTGCTGTCTTCACACACCTGCGCACTTTCCCCTCTTGCGCTCAGCCTCTATCTAGACAAGCTCTAACCCCCCCACCCTCTTCTGATGTCTCCAAGGCCTGCACACTCATCCTCTTCTGCTGCCAGTCCCCATCTCTTCTGATCTCTCCTTGAGGCCTCCTCCCCTCTCAGCCATGAGCATGACCCCCCCACCCCCATGTCAAGTTCTCGCCCGGCTGTCCCCTACTTTCCTTCGGGTCTTTTTGCTATGCCTGACACCTCCCCATCCTACACGTCCTTCTGACCCCCTCCCTCCAGCAGGCCTGCACACTTGCTCATCTCTTCTGCTTTCTAAACATAGACTCGCCCCTCTTTCCTGCTCTCTCCTACAGGGCTGCTCCCCCCCTCCCTTCTGGTCTCCAGTCTCCTGTACTAGACTGACACGGACCGACCCCACACGCCCTTCTGTACTCTTCCCCAGGCGGACATCACCTGCCCTCCTCAGCCCTCTCCAGGCAGGCCTCCAAACCACTATCTCTCCTGCTCTCTCCTCTGTCCATGCTGGGGGGTTCTCCAGGCCGGCCGCACCCCCGCTTTTCAACCTTCTCTAGGAACGCACTGCACACCCCCTGCAGGGAGGTGCCGCAATGTGAAGTTAAGTCACTGCCTCATTCTACAGACTAACCACTCACAAGCAAGTACATCATGTACCAGGACATGCCTGCCAACAAACCTTCCACCCCCACTGACCCTCAAACTCCCTTGGGAGGCTGCAGCCAGGTCCGTGGACTGAGGCCTCGGGATTCTTGCACTGTTCTTGAGCTTAATTTTTGTGCCAGGCACATTCTTGCATGGCTAGCCCTCCTGATCCCATGCACACTATGGATGTATGCTTGTGAAAAGCTCAGTTGGGAGGATATTTGGGTTTATTTCCTCTGCCTTTCTTGCGACCTGATTATCGCAACTTAGGTTTGAAATTGTACATGTTAGACTGCACATTTCGGTATTTTGTGCAAGCAATATTGTTGTTTGAAAATAAATATGAATAAACTGCTTGTGCAAACAAAAGAGTGCAGAGCAATAAGAAAGATTTTGAAATTTGTCCATACAATAATCCTACCGCTTCAGGGGAGATGGTTTGGAAGAGGTTACACAAAGACGGTGAAACTACTCTCTACACAAATAAAATAAAGTAGGAAACGATACCTTGAAAAGGGTGCTGCTGAAAAAAGAGAACACTTGTGCGTGCAGAATGTCAGTGTGCCAGTCGGTCTGCCTTAGTTATAGCGCTGATGGTCATTCTGCTCCTTGAATTGAATTTGTAGCAAGACGGTGCTAAAGAAACAAAGTAGATTATTTAATGGATCCAGGGACAATGTTGCCGGACACCAGTGAAGTGGCAATTAGAAGAAGGCATTGTTGAGAAGTGTCTTTTATCCGCAGCACCGTCCTCATAATATGTCAGTTAGCAAATGTGCTTCTGAAGGCCCCTCGTGCTTAAAAGTGTTCTTTACTGTGTTTGATGTGTCACAAATGGATTTACAGCCAGCTGCAGGGGGTTGTGCAGGGATTATTCTTATTTTCGAAAGGTCATCTCGACCAGGGAGTGTTGTTCATAGAAGAGTGCGTAACTTGGGGACACTGGAAATCAGGGACAAGTGAGACGTGATTTGGCTGCACACCTGTTTGTGTCACATGTTTGTGACCAGAACGATTCTTTGCGCTGTGTCGTATCAATACACACGGTGCCCCGCCTGACGCCAGTGGCATGATTGCTGGGGCCTCTCTGACTCGGCTCAAGTGACCGTCACCTCGAGCCAGTAAAAGCAGCATTGGATTTTATTCACTGACTGTACGCGCCACGGTTACTGCTGGTGGCTCTTCCCACACCGTGCAAATCACATTTCCTGAAAGATTATCACACCTTTCTTTTTATCCATTTGGCTTTCAAGGATTTTTTCATTTCTTTTGAGCACTGCCAGCCAAGTAAAAGTAAGTATACACTTTAGTAAGCAGGGGTTAAATTAAGGGCAGCCTGGGAGCATAGCACTGCACACGGTGCCCCGCCCGATGCCAGTGGCATTATTGCTGGGGCCTCAGCCTCGGTTCAGATGACTGTCACCTCGAGCCAGTAAAAGCAGCAGCATTGTTTTGTATTACTTACTGCGGTTACTGCTGGTGGCACTGACTTATTAAGAGGCCTGCTGCTTCAAAGTGCCCACTCATCGACGTTGCGCTAACTGGTGCTGGTGACTCGTCCAGTGCGTGTGTGCTGGGTTGTGGTCCACCGTCCCTGGAATGAAAAAAGTTTACGCACGGCACGCTGCCGCAGCCGGGCAGACCCCTTCCTTATAGAACCAAATACAGCCCAATCAGTGGCCCGCCCACCACCAGCAACACTGAATGCAAATTAATTTGCATCATGGATATGGATTTATCGGGCTTGCACTCTCAGCAGCCCTACAGAGAAACACTCTTCTTCACCGACGAAGGATTCTGGAGACTGTCTGTGAAGTGAGCAACACTGCAGTAAGGCAATTATATTTAATATACTTTGACCATGACGTGCAGACTGCGGTGCAGTCCTGTTGTTGATGTACGTTTGGCAGTGGCAGTATAGACCCGGCCCTGATAAAAAGGTGCTGGTGCTGAGCACCGGAAAGCACCGGCACAAATTAAGCAGTGGCGGCAACGCATCTTGGGTAGATGGGCATTGGAAGTTGGTCATGGTCCTCTGGAGGTCTTGAAATCCCAAAAGTTTTTAAGAACCATAATTATAATCCTGGTAAATGTCCAGCCAGGAACAGACAAGGGTTTCAGAACCTCAGTGGGGTTCAAGGCTCACTTCTGCAGAGGCCAACAGCAGGGTCCAGGGCAGGTCCAGTTGGAACTTGTCAGCTGGGCAATTTCAAGAAAAGGTCTAATGTAGCTTGTTTTGTTCGTGTAGCTTCAAAAGGGTGCTAGTTACTATAAAGACATGTTAATAATAAAGTTCTACATGTCCTACTTTTAAATATCATGCTTCCTGCCTTGTGGGCTACAAGGCTTACCTTGGGGTCGCTTAGTAATATTTAAATGGAAGGTTCTCACCTGTCAAAAGCAAATCTTTTTACAGGGTCAATTGCAGTTTTCACAGTGCTACTTTCAAGCTACAATGATAGGCCTGAACCAATAATTGCACTGTCACTGTAATGGATGGCACAATAGTTGCTACAGTCAACTACTGGCATTTAATGTCCAGGCCATGGGTACACCTTGTACCAGACCATAAAAGCAAGTACAATATACAATTAGGAGAATCCCTGTAGCTTGAACAGGAGGTCAGCCTTATGCCCCTTGGAGTTCATTTGTTTGTCATGGGTACACTAGAGCAGGTCAAGTACTCCAGGGCTTCTCTGGGGTTACAAACAGCAGGTTTGGTCTTCTTCTGATTTTCCAGAGGTCCAGTAGTGTTCCTAAGATGGTGTCATTTATGCCTGGCATTAGTATGTTGGAGAGGGGTGACTCCTGGCAACTTTGTAACCAATGGAGTAAAGGTCCTATGAGTTACCGTACCCAATGTTGCAGCAGTTACAGTCTTACCTACTGCAAACAATTTCATAGGACCCCAATTCCTAAAATCTAAGCTGGTGAAACCCTTCTCCCATTGAGCTGAGTCTGTGCAATCATCTGCTCCTCCTCTGTGGTCAATCCAAACCAGTTTTGGATGCAGTTCTCCTCCCACTAGGTTTTGTGCCTGTCTGAGAGGGAAACCAATGATTGGGGCTGCTGAGGTGTCAACTAACATTAAGGCAGCCTTTGATAGCAGTACCACTGGACTGGACCTGGCACTACAGAAGGGCTCCTTCAGCTTCAGCTTTAACATCTTGGATATCGCATCCTTGATTCTGGCTCTCACCTTGTCCAACAACCTGCACATCTTGTTTTCAACAGGCATATGGTGTACTGTGTCAAAATCATGGATACACCAAATAGTGATCCCTGTGATTAGTTAGAACAAACAGATGAACTGCCCCAGCATCTGGTGACATTCCCTCTGTTGACCTTCTGCCAGAGAGAGGAAGAGGACTACCCCCTCTACTGACTATTCCTGTTATTTGTATTGTTAGACCTGGTACCATTGGCGTGAGTCTCCCTTCCAATTTTTTGCTGTTGTCTCCTCTATTTTTGATATATTTTTCTGGTTTTAGATGCTTTGGGCACTATGCCACTGCTATCCAGTGCCACAGTGCAAGTGCTCCCTATTGTAAAGTATTGTAATGGATTAGCGACTCCCTGATTGGCTTGTTTGATTTACTTGTCAGACCCTAGTATAGTGCACCATGTGTGCCCAGGGCCTGTAAATCAAATGCTGCTGGTGGGCTTGCAGCACTGGTTGTGCCACCCACATAAGCAGCTTGTAAAGTGTGTCTCAGGCCTGCCATTGTAGAGCCTGTGTGCAGTCTAGTACTGCCATGTCGACTTGGTAAGTGCACCCACTTACCAGTCCCCAAACCTTCCCTTTTCTACATGTTAGCCACCCCTAAGGTAGGCCCAAGGGCAGGGTGCATTGTAAGTAGACGGTAGGACATGCCCTGGTGTGTGTGGCATGTCCTGATAGTGAATTACAGCCAATTTCGTTTTTCACTATTGCAAGGCTACCTGTCCCCATAGGCCAGAATGGGCAGTTTGATTCTAACATATTATAATCCTAACTGACCCAGGGAACATGGTAGAAAAACGAATTTAGTATGCCTGAACTCAGAATGATAAAATACATCTTTTAGTGAAGTTGGTTTTAACATTCTGTGTTTGAAAATACCACTTTTAGAAAGTAGGTATTTTCTTGCCTAACCATCCAGCCTGCCTCTGCTAGGTTGTGTATTGCTTGTCTGGTTTGTGAGTGACAGGAGGGCTTGGGCTACAGCAGTCTATTGGGTCAGGGCTGGGCTGAATAGGACCTTGGCTGAATAGAGAGTAGGGGGCGGGGATTTCCTTTCACTCCCCTGAGCCCTCATAGAATAGAGGGTAGGGGGAGGAGATTTCCTTTCAGCTACCTGGGCCAGGTCTGCTTTCAACAATGCTGTCTCTACCTCCTGCCAGGAAGCTGCACATAACTGGTTTTAGTCAGGCACAGACACTCTCTGCCTTCAGAGAACAAAGAGTTTTTGAGTATAAATATTGGGGCCCAGACCACAGAACTTTAGATCACTTCTGGGAATCAAGACGGACCTTTGCCAAGGAGAAGAAACCAAGGAAGCTGAAGGAGTTTGACTGCCCCTGTGCCAGTGTGCTATTTTCTGGGGTTGGCCTGCAGTGGTGACTTATTGCCAAGGAAAGGGGAAAGAACTTTTATTGAACTTTCATCATCTTGAAGAAGAATCTCCAAGGGCTTGAACTGTGCTTGCCTCCTGCTGAAGTCTCAAGGACAAAAGACTTCACCACCAGCTCCCTCCTGAATTACCTTGCTGGGGATTCTGTCTGCAGAAGCCTGCGTGTTGCTGGGAGCTGTAAGCGCGACTCAACGAGAAGAAGCGTGACGCCGTCGCAGCTGCTGCCGTCGCATCATCGGAGAAGCGTGTCGCCACTGCAAGGGTCGCCGTTGCATCACCGGAGAAGCGTGTCTCCGTCGCAGCTGTTGGTCGTCGCATCACCATAGAAGCGTGTCGCCACCGCAAGGGTCATCGTCGCATCACCGGAGAAGCGTGTCGCAGGGCCTGTCGCGGCTCCAAAGTTACAGAGTTCGCCGCACGGCCATCGGGCGTGCACGCATCGCCTTCACGTCGTCGCATCGCATCCAGGGCGCCATCTTCTCGCATTGCACCAGACTGTCGCAACGCATCGAAGCGCCATGTTGTCGCATCGTAACCGGAACGCCGTAAGGGATCGACGCATCACCTCCTCTCCGGTAAGGAACAGACGCATCGCCTACTTTGCGCAAGCACTGAGGAACAGAAGCATCGCCTCCCCCGAAGCAAGGAACCGACGCATCACCCTTCCTGCGACCCTCTTGTTTGTTTTGTGTTACGCATTTAAGGTACTTTGTGAGAAACGTGTCGCATTTACCATCACCTTTGAACTAAGCAATCTCTACCATTTTTCTATTTTTGATTACAGTATTGTGGATTTTTGTCGTTTTGGTCTTGTGTTAAGTCTATATATAGAATACTTATTTTTATAAAACCTGTGTGGTGTCCATCTGTAGTGTTTTCACTGTATTACTGTATGCGTTCACAAATGCTTTACACGCTGCCTCTGAGATAAGCCTGCCTGCTGGTGCCAAGCTACCACAGGGTTGAGCAGGGGTTATTTTAGGAGTGCAGCCCCCTTACCCTGACTAGAAGCAAGGGTCCCTATTTGGACAAAGGTGCAAACCATTGCCAACTAGAGACCCCCAGTTCTAACATGTATGAAATGAGGTAAAGAAGGAGTTCCCATCTGTTATTATGAGCATGGTAATTTTGGACCCCTCATAGAGTAGTTTCAATTGATTTACATGGAGGACTCTTAAGGGTTTTCTGAGGGTCTTTAGGTCCACCAGGTAGGTGGCCACATCATTCCTCTCTTTCATTTCGTAGAGCCCAACCCACCAGTCCTGGAGGGACAGGGGCAGCACAAGCTCCATGCCTGCCCTTTCTGAGCAGGATGGTGTTCTACCAGAGTGGCCTTCAGGTCATACCATTGCTGCACCATCGCCTGATCAGCCTCCAAACTTTGAGGGTCATTACGATGACTGGCGGAAAAAACTCCGACCGCCATGGTTGCGGAAAATCACAGTCCGCAGGTACCGCGGAAACCCCGCCTACCCTATTATGATCAACTGCCAAAACATTCCGTCCGCG
>CAWUFW010005485.1:1211883-1324006 GCA_963921515.1 Calotriton arnoldi
CAGCAATAACCAAGTAATAGGGGTCACTCAGATATACCCACCCATAACCAAGTAATAGGGCTCACTCAGATATACCCAGCCATAACCAAGCAATAGGGGTCACCCAAATATACCCATCCGTAACCAAGTAATAGGGCTTACTAACAGATCGCAACACCACCACCCTGCTGGACAACCTCGCCAACCTCGGACTCAAGCAACTGGTGACCACCCCCACACACCACGCCGGCCACACGCTTGACCAGGTCTTCTCCTCCAGTAAGGACATCTCCTTCAGCCACACCACCGGACTCCACTGGACAGACCACAGCTGCGTCCACTTCAGCTTCAGCAGGACCACCACGCACCACCACACGCAACAGTTTCCGCGCAGAAGCTGGAACAAGATCACCACCGACCAACTCACCACATCCCTGAGCCAGAACCCTCCCGCCAGCTCAACGAACCCCAACCAAGCCGCCAGCAACCTCACAAGATGGATCACCAACTGCGCAGACGACCTCGCCCCATTGAAGACCCCCCAGTCAGACACGGCAACAAGAAAGCATCCTGGTTCACCGACGAACTCAAGAAATCCAAGAAGAACTGCCGGGCCCTCGAGAAAGCATGGCGCAGAGACCCGACTGCAGACAACATGACCACCCTCAAGCACGCCACCCGAAAACACCACCAGCTGATCCACACCACCAAGAAAACCGCATTCAAGGAACGACTGGACAACAACGCCCACAACAGCAAGGAACTCTTCATCATCGTCAAAGAGCTCTCGAACCCCAGCGCCGGAAACAACGACATCACTCCCTCGCAAGACCTCTGCAACTCGCTCGCCTCGTTCTTCCACAGCAAGATCGCAGACATACACAACAGTTTCAGCACACAGCCGACGTACCCTACGACCGTTCCAACGTCCCCCACCTCCACCCTCCGAGCCTGGACCCCGATCAACACCGAAGACACTATCCGCACGATGAACTCCATCCACTCCGGATCACCTACCGACCCCTGCCCTCACCACGTCTTCAACAAGGCCGACGCCGTCATCGCACCCCACCTCCGGGACATCATCAACACCTCCTTCGACACCGCCACCTTCCCAGAGAGCTGGAAGCACGCCGAACTCAGCGCCCTACTGAAGAAACCGTCAGCGGACCCCACCGACCTCAAAAACTACCGCCCCATCTCGCTCCTTCCTTTTCCTGCCAAAGTCATCGAGAAGACCGTCAACAGACAACTGGCCGCCTTCCTCGAGACGAATGGATCCCTCGACCACTCGCAGTCCGGCTTCCGGGCCAACCACAGCACCGAGACCGCCCTCATCGCAGCCACCGACGACATCCGAGCCCTGCTCGACAACGGGGAAACAGCGGCCCTCATCCTCCTGGACCTCTCCGCAGCGTTCGACACAGTCTGCCACCGCACCCTAGTGCAACGCCTGAACAACGTCGGAATCCAAGAGAAGGCACTGGAGTGGATCATCTCCTTCCTCGCCGGAAGAACCCAGAGAGTCCGCCTCCCCCGTTCAGTTCCGAGGCCACCGAAGTCATCTGCGGCATACCACAAGGATCATCACTCAGCCCCACCCTCTTCAACGTCTACATGAGCCCCCTCGCAGCCATCGCACGCCAACACAACCTCAACATCATCTCCTACGCCGACGACACCCAGCTGATCCTCTCCTCACCAACGACCCCACAACCGCCAGAACCAACCTACATGAAGGGATGAAGGACGTAGCCGAGTGGATGAGGAACAGCCGCCTGAAACTGAACTCAGATAAGACGGAAGTCCTCATCCTAGGATCATCACCCTCCGCCTGGGACGACTCCTGGTGGCCCCCTGCCCTGGGCAACGCACCCAAACCAACGGACCACGCACGCAACCTGGGCTTCATCCTGGACTCCTCCCTCTCAATGACCCGACAAGTCAACGCCGTCTCCTCGTCTTGCTTCAACATCCTACGCATGCTGCGCAAGATCTTCCGGTGGATCCCCACCGAAACCAGGAAGACGGTCACCCAGGCCCTCGTCACCAGCCGACTGGACTACGGCAACTCCCTCTACGCCGGAACCACAGCCAAACTTCAAAAAAGACTCCAACGCATCCAGAACGCTGCAGCTCGACTCATCCTGGACATCCCCCGACACAGCCACATCGCCAGACACCTGAGAGACCTGCACTGGCTCCCCGTCAGCAAGAGAATCACGTTCCGACTCCTCACCCACGCACACAAAGCCCTCCACAACCAAGGCCCCAGATACCTCAACGACCGTCTGACCTTCTACACTCCCACCCGCCAGCTACGATCGACCAACCACGCCCTCGCCGCCGTCCCCCGCATCCGAAGAGCCACAACGGGAGGAAGATCCTTCTCCTACCTGGCTGCCAAGACGTGGAACTCCCTACCCATCCACCTCCGCCTTACCCAAGACCACCTCTCCTTCAGGAAGCAACTCAAGACCTGGCTGTTCGAACAGTAGCGGACCCCCTCCCCCAAGCGCCTTGAGACCCTCCGGGTGAGTAGCGCGCTATACAAATGATTGATTGATTGATTGATTGATACCCAGCAATAACCAAGTAATAGGGGTCACTCACATTTACCCAGCAATAACCAAGTAATAGGGGTCACTCAGATATACCCAGCTATAACCAAGTAATAGGGGTCACTCACATATACCCGGCAATGACCAAGTAATGGGGGTCACTCACATATACCCGGCAATAACCAAGTAATAGGGGTCACTCAGATGTACCCGGCAATAACCAAGTAATAGGGGTCACTCAGATATACCCAGCAATAACCAAGTAATAGGGGTCACTCAGATATACCCAGCCATAACCAAGTAATAGGGGTCACTCAGATACACCCAACCAAACCAAGTAATGGGGGTCAATCAAATATACCCAGGTATAACCAAGTAATAGGGGTCACTCAGATATACCCAGCCATAAGCAAGTAATAGGGGTCCCTCATATATACCCAGCCATACCCAAGTAATAGGGGTCACTCAGATATACCCAGCCATAACCGAGTAATAGGGGTCACTCAGATATACCCAGCAATAACTAAGTAATAGGGGTCACTCAGACATACCCAGCAATAACCAAGTAATAGGGGTCACCCAGATATACCCAGCGATAACCAAGTAATATGGGTCACTCACATATAACCCGCAATAACCAAGTAATAGGGGTCACTCAGATATAGCCGGCAATAACCAAGTAATAGGGATCACTCAGATATACCCAGCAATAACAAAGTAATAGGGATCACTCAGATATACCCAGCAATAACCAAGTAATAGGGGTCACTAACATATACCCAGCAATAACCAAGTAGTAGAGGTCACTCACATATACCCAGCAATAACCAAGTAATAGGGGTCACTCAGATATACCCAGCCATAACCAAGTAATAGGGGTCACTCACATATACCCAGCCAACCAAGTAATAGGGGTCACTCAGATATACCCAGCAATAACCAAGTAATAGGGGTCACCCAGATATACCCAGCCATAACCAAGTAATAGGGGTCACTGAGATATACCCAGCAATAACAAAGTAATAGGGGTCACTGAGATATACCCAGCAATATCCAAGTAATAGGGGTCACTCAGATATACCCGGCCATAACAAAGTAATAGGGGTCACTCAGATATACCCAGCAATAACAAAGTAATAGGGGTCACTCAGATATACCCGGCAATAACAAAGTAATAGGGGTCACTAACATATACCCAGCAATTACCAAGTAATAGAGGTCACTAAGATATACCCAGCCATGACCAAGTAATAGGGGTCACTCAGATATACCCAGCAATAACAAAGTAACAGGGCTCACTCATATATACCCAGCAATATCCAAGTAATAGGGGTCACTCAGATATACCCAGCAATAACAAAGTAATAGGGGTCACCCAGATATACCCAGCCATAACCAAGTAATAGGGGTCACTCACATATACCCAGCAATAACCAAGTAATAGGGGTCACTCAGATATACCTGGCAATAACCTAGTAATAGGGGTCACTCAGATATACCCGGCCATAACCAAGTAATAGGGGTCACTCAGATATACCCAGCAATATCCAAGTAATAGGGGTCACTCAGATATACCCGGCCATAACCAAGTAATAGGGGTCACTCAGATATACCCAGCAATATCCAAGTAATAGGGGTCACTCAGATATACCCAGCAATAACCAAGTAATAGGAGTCACTCCCATATACCCAGCTATAACCAAATAATAGGGGTCACCAAGATATACCAAGCCATAACCAAGTAATAGGGGTCTCTCAGATATACCCAGCAATAACAAAGTAATAGGAGTCACTCACATATACCCAGCAATAACCAAGTAATAGGGGTCACACAGATATACCCAGCCATAACCAAGTAATAGGGGTCTCTCAGATATACCCAGCAATAACAAAGTAATAGGGGTCACTCAGATATACCCAGCAATATCCAAGTAATAGGGATCACTCAGATATAGCCGGCCATAACAAAGTAATAGGGGTCACTCAGATATACCCAGCAATAACCAAGTAATAGGAGTCACTCCCATATACCCAGCAATAACCAAGTAATAGGGGTCACCAAGATATACCCAGCCATAACCAAGTAATAGGGGTCACTCAGATATACCCAGCAATAACAAAGTAATAGGGGTCACTCAGATATACCCAGCAATATCCAAGTAATAGGGGTCACTCAGATATACCCGGCCATATCAAAGTAATAGCGTTCACTCAGATATACCCAGCAATAACCAAGTAATAGGAGTCACTCCCATATACCCAGCTATAACCAAATAATAGGGGTCACCAAGATATACCAAGCCATAACCAAGTAATAGGGGTCACTCAGATATACCCAGCAATAACAAAGTAATAGGGGTCACTCAGATTTACCCAGCAATATCCAAGTAATACGGGTCACTCAGATATACCCAGCAATAACAAAGTAATAGGGGTCACTCAGATATACCCGGCAATAACAAAGTAATAGGGGTCACTAACATATACCCAGCAATTACCAAGTAATAGAGGTCACTAAGATATACCCAGCCATGACCAAGTAATAGGGGTCACTCAGATATACCCAGCAATAACAAAGTAACAGGGGTCACTCAGATATACCCAGCAATATCCAAGTAATAGGGGTCACTCAGATATACCCAGCAATAACAAAGTAATAGGGGTCACCCAGATATACCCAGCCATAACCAAGTAATAGGGGTCACTCACATATACCCAGCAATAACCAAGTAATAGGGGTCACTGAGATATACCTGGCAATAACCAAGTAATAGGGGTCACTCAGATATACCCGGCCATAACCAAGTAATAGGAGTCACTCAGATATACCCAGCAATAACCAAGTAATAGGGGTCACTAACATATACCCAGCAATAACCAAGTAATAGGGGTCACTAACATATACCCCGAAATAACCAAGTAATAGGGGTCACCCAGATATACCCAGCCATAACCAAGTAATAGGGGTCACTCAGATATACCCGGCCATAACATAGTAATAGGGGTCACTCAGATATACCCAGCAATAACCAAGTAATAGGAGTCACTCACATATACCCAGCAATAACCAAGTAATAGGAGTCACACAGATATACCCAGCCATAACCAAGTAATAGGGGTCTCTCAGATATACCCAGCAATAACAAAGTAATAGGGGTCACTCAGATATACCCAGCAATATCCAAGTAATAGGGGTCACTCAGATATAGCCGGCCATAACAAAGTAATAGGGGTCACTCAGATATACCCAGCAATAACCAAGTAATAGGAGTCACTCCCATATACCCAGCAATAACCAAGTAATAGGGGTCACCAAGATATACCCAGCCATAACCAAGTAATAGGGGTCACTCAGATATACCCAGCAATAACAAAGTAATAGGGGTCACTCAGATATACCCAGCAATATCCAAGTAATAGGGGTCACTCAGATATACCCAGCAATAACAAAGTAATAGGGGTCACTCAGATATACCTGGCAATAACCAAGTAATAGGGGTCACTCAGATATACCCGGCCATAACCAAGTAATAGGGGTCACTCAGATATACCCAGCAATAACCAAGTAATAGGGGTCACTAACATATACCCAGCAATAACCAAGTAATAGGGGTCACTAACATATACCCAGAAATAACCAAGTAATAGGGGTCACCCAGATATACCCAGCCATAACCAAGTAATAGGGGTCACTCAGATATACCCAGCAATAACCAAGTAATAGGGGTCACTAACATATACCCAGCAATAACCAAGTAATACGGGTCACTCAGATATACCCAGCAATAACCAAGTAATAGGGGTCACTCAGATATACCCGGCAATAACCAAGTAATAGGGGTCACTCAGATATAGCTGGCCATAACCAACTAATAGGGGTCACTCAGATATAGCCGGCCATAACCAAGTAATAGGGGACACTCAGATATAGCCATCAATAACCAAGTAATAGGGGTCACCCAGATATACCCAGAAATAACGAAGTAATAGGGGTCACTCACATATACCCAGCAATAACCAAGTAATAGGGGTCACTCAGATATACCCACCCATAACCAAGTAATAGGGCTCACTCAGATATACCCAGCCATAACCAAGCAATAGGGGTCACCCAAATATACCGATCCGTAACCAAGTAATAGGGCTTACTAACATATACCCAGCAATAACCAAGTAATAGGGGTCACTCAGATATACCCAGCTATAACCAAGTAATAGGGGTCACTCACATATACCCGGCAATGACAAAGTAATAGGGGTCACTCACATATACCCGGCAATAACCAAGTAATAGGGGTCACTCAGATGTACCCGGCAATAACCAAGTAATAGGGGTCACTCAGATATACCCAGCAATAACCAAGTAATAGGGGTCACTCAGATATACCCAGCCATAACCAAGTAATAGGGGTCACTCAGATACACCCAACCAAACCAAGTAATGGGGGTCAATCAAATATACCCAGCTATAACCAAGTAATAGGGGTCACTCAGATATACCCAGCCATAAGCAAGTAATAGGCGTCCCTCATATATACCCAGCCATACCCAAGTAATAGGGGTCACTCAGATATACCCAGCCATAACCGAGTAATAGGGGTCACTCAGATATACCCAGCAATAACTAAGAAATAGGGGTCACTCAGACATACCCAGAAATAACCAAGTAATAGGGGTCACCGAGATATACCCAGCGATAACCAAGTAATAGGGGTCACTCACATATACCCCGCAATAACCAAGTAATAGGGGTCACTCAGATATAGCCGGCAATAACCAAGTAATAGGGATCACTCAGATATACCCAGCAATAACAAAGTAATAGGGATCACTCAGATATACCCAGCAATAACCAAGTAATAGGGGTCACTAACATATACCCAGCAATAACCAAGTAATAGGGGTCACTCACATATACCCAGCAATAACCAAGTAATAGGGGTCACTCAGATATACCCAGCCATAACCAAGTAATAGGGGTCACTCACATATACCCAGCCAACCAAGTAATAGGGGTCACTCAGATATACCCAGCAATAACCAAGTAATAGGGGTCACCCAGATATACCCAGCCATAACCAAGTAATAGGGGTCACTCAGATATACCCAGCAGTAACAAAGTAATAGGGGTCACTCAGATATACCCAGCAATATCCAAGTAATAGGGGTCACTCAGATATACCCGGCCATAACAAAGTAATAGGGGTCACTCAGATATACCCAGCAATAACCAAGTAATAGGAGTCACTCCCATATACCCAGCTATAACCAAATAATAGGGGTCACCAAGATATACCAAGCCATAACCAAGTAATAGGGGTCACTCAGATATACCCAGCAATAACCAAGTAATAGGGGTCACTCAGATATACCCGGCAATAACCAAGTAATAGGGGTCACTCAGATATAGCCGGCCATAACCAACTAATAGGGGTCACTCAGATATAGCCGGCCATAACCAAGTAATAGGGGACACTCAGATATAGCCATCAATAACCAAGTAATAGGGGTCACCCAGATATACCCAGAAATAACGAAGTAATAGGGGTCACTCACATATACCCAGCAATAACCAAGTAATAGGGGTCACTCAGATATACCCACCCATAACCAAGTAATAGGGCTCACTCAGATATACCCAGCCATAACCAAGCAATAGGGGTCACCCAAATATACCCATCCGTAACCAAGTAATAGGGCTTACTAACATATACCCAGCAATAACCAAGTAATAGGGGTCACTCACATTTACCCAGCAATAACCAATTAATAGGGGTAACTCAGATATACCCAGCTATAACCAAGTAATAGGGGTCACTCACATATACCCGGCAATGACCAAGTAATAGGGGTCACTCACATATACCCGGCAATAACTAAGTAATAGGGGTCACTCAGATGTACCCGGCAATAACCAAGTAATAGGGGTCACTCAGATATACCCAGCAATAACCAAGTAATAGGGGTCACTCAGATATACCCAGCCAAAACCAAGTAATAGGGGTCACTCAGATACACCCAACCAAACCAAGTAATGGGGGTCAATCAAATATACCCAGGTATAACCAAGTAATAGGGGTCACTCAGATATACCCAGCCATAAGCAAGTAATAGGGGTCCCTCATATATACCCAGCCATACCCAAGTAATGGGGGTCACTCAGATATACCAAGCCATTACCCAGTAATAGGGGTCACTCAGATATACCTAGCAATAACTAAGTAATAGGGGTCACTCAGACATACCTAGCAATAACCAAGTAATAGGGGTCACCCAGATATACCCAGCGATAACCAAGTAATAGGGGTCACTCACATATACCCCGCAATAACCAAGTAATAGGGGTCACTCAGATATACCCGGCAATAACCAAGTAATAAGGATCACTCAGATATACCCAGCAATAACAAAGTAATAGGGATCACTCAGATATACCCAGCAATAACCAAGTAATAGGGGTCACTAACATATACCCAGCAATAACCAAGTAATAGGGGTCACTCACATATACCCAGCAATATCCAAGTAATAGGGGTCACTCAGATATACCCAGCAATAACAAAGTAATAGGGGTCACCCAGGTATACCCAGCCATAACCAAGTAATAGGGGTCACTCACATATACCCAGCAATAACCAAGTAATAGGGGTCACTGAGATATACCAGGCAATAACCAAGTAATAGGGGTCACTCAGATATACCCGGCCATAACCAAGTAATAGGAGTCACTCAGATATACCCAGCAATAACCAAGTAATAGGGGTCACTAACATATACCCAGCAATAACCAAGTAATAGGGGTCACTAACATATACCCAGAAATAACCAAGTAATAGGGGTCACCCAGATATACCCAGCCATAACCAAGTAATAGGGGTCACTCAGATATACCCGGCCATAACATAGTAATAGGGGTCACTCAGATATACCCAGCAATAACCAAGTAATAGGAGTCACTCACATATACCCAGCAATAACCAATTAATAAGGGTCACACAGATATACCCAGCCATAACCAAGTAATAGGGGTCTCTCAGATATACCCAGCAATAACAAAGTAATAGGGGTCACTCAGATATACCCAGCAATATCCAAGTAATAGGGGTCACTCAGATATAGCCGGCCATAACAAAGTAATAGGGGTCACTCAGATATACCCAGCAATAACCAAGTAATAGGAGTCACTCCCATATACCCAGCAATAACCAAGTAATAGGGGTCACCAAGATATACCCAGCCATAACCAAGTAATAGGGGTCACTCAGATATACCCAGCAATAACAAAGTAATAGGGGTCACTCAGATATACCCAGCAATATCCAAGTAATAGGGGTCACTCAGATATACCCAGCAATAACAAAGTAATAGGGGTCACTCAGATATACCTGGCAATAACCAAGTAATAGGGGTCACTCAGATATACCCGGCCATAACCAAGTAATAGGGGTCACTCAGATATACCCAGCAATAACCAAGTAATAGGGGTCACTAACATATACCCAGCAATAACCAAGTAATAGGGGTCACTAACATATACCCAGAAATAACCAAGTAATAGGGGTCACCCAGATATACCCAGCCATAACCAAGTAATAGGGGTCACTCAGATATACCCAGCAATAACCAAGTAATAGGGGTCACTAACATATACCCAGCAATAACCAAGTAATACGGGTCACTCAGATATACCCAGCAAGAACCAAGTAATAGGGGTCACTCAGATATACCCGGCAATAACCAAGTAATAGGGGTCACTCAGATATAGCCGGCCATAACCAACTAATAGGGGTCACTCAGATATAGCCGGCCATAACCAAGTAATAGGGGACACTCAGATATAGCCATCAATAACCAAGTAATAGGGGTCACCCAGATATACCCAGAAATAACGAAGTAAAAGGGGTCACTCACATATACCCAGCAATAACCAAGTAATAGGTGTCACTCAGATATACCCACCCATAACCAAGTAATAGGGCTCACTCAGATATACCCAGCCATAACCAAGCAATAGGGGTCACCCAAATATACCGATCCGTAACCAAGTAATAGGGCTTACTAACATATACCCAGCAATAACCAAGTAATAGGGGTCACTCAGATATACCCAGCTATAACCAAGTAATAGGGGTCACTCACATATACCCGGCAATGACAAAGTAATAGGGGTCACTCACATATACCCGGCAATAACCAAGTAATAGGGGTCACTCAGATGTACCCGGCAATAACCAAGTAATAGGGGTCACTCAGATATACCCAGCAATAACCAAGTAATAGGGGTCACTCAGATATACCCAGCCATAACCAAGTAATAGGGGTCACTCAGATACACCCAACCAAACCAAGTAATGGGGGTCAATCAAATATACCCAGCTATAACCAAGTAATAGGGGTCACTCAGATATACCCAGCCATAAGCAAGTAATAGGGGTCCCTCATATATACCCAGCCATACCCAAGTAATAGGGGTCACTCAGATATACCCAGCCATAACCGAGTAATAGGGGTCACTCAGATATACCCAGCAATAACTAAGAAATAGGGGTCACTCAGACATACCCAGAAATAACCAAGTAATAGGGGTCACCGAGATATACCCAGCGATAACCAAGTAATAGGGGTCACTCACATATACCCCGCAATAACCAAGTAATAGGGGTCACTCAGATATAGCCGGCAATAACCAAGTAATAGGGATCACTCAGATATACCCAGCAATAACAAAGTAATAGGGATCACTCAGATATACCCAGCAATAACCAAGTAATAGGGGTCACTAACATATACCCAGCAATAACCAAGTAATAGGGGTCACTCACATATACCCAGCAATAACCAAGTAATAGGGGTCACTCAGATATACCCAGCCATAACCAAGTAATAGGGGTCACTCACATATACCCAGCCAACCAAGTAATAGGGGTCACTCAGATATACCCAGCAATAACCAAGTAATAGGGGTCACCCAGATATACCCAGCCATAACCAAGTAATAGGGGTCACTCAGATATACCCAGCAGTAACAAAGTAATAGGGGTCACTCAGATATACCCAGCAATATCCAAGTAATAGGGGTCACTCAGATATACCCGGCCATAACAAAGTAATAGGGGTCACTCAGATATACCCAGCAATAACCAAGTAATAGGAGTCACTCCCATATACCCAGCTATAACCAAATAATAGGGGTCACCAAGATATACCAAGCCATAACCAAGTAATAGGGGTCACTCAGATATACCCAGCAATAACCAAGTAATAGGGGTCACTCAGATATACCCGGCAATAACCAAGTAATAGGGGTCACTCAGATATAGCCGGCCATAACCAACTAATAGGGGTCACTCAGATATAGCCGGCCATAACCAAGTAATAGGGGACACTCAGATATAGCCATCAATAACCAAGTAATAGGGGTCACCCAGATATACCCAGAAATAACGAAGTAATAGGGGTCACTCACATATACCCAGCAATAACCAAGTAATAGGGGTCACTCAGATATACCCACCCATAACCAAGTAATAGGGCTCACTCAGATATACCCAGCCATAACCAAGCAATAGGGGTCACCCAAATATACCCATCCGTAACCAAGTAATAGGGCTTACTAACATATACCCAGCAATAACCAAGTAATAGGGGTCACTCACATTTACCCAGCAATAACCAATTAATAGGGGTCACTCAGATATACCCAGCTATAACCAAGTAATAGGGGTCACTCACATATACCCGGCAATGACCAAGTAATAGGGGTCACTCAGATATACCCAGCCAAAACCAAGTAATAGGGGTCACTCAGATACACCCAACCAAACCAAGTAATGGGGGTCAATCAAATATACCCAGGTATAACCAAGTAATAGGGGTCACTCAGATATACCCAGCCATAAGCAAGTAATAGGGGTCCCTCATATATACCCAGCCATACCCAAGTAATAGGGGTCACTCAGATATACCCAGCCATTACCGAGTAATAGGGGTCACTCAGATATACCCAGCAATAACTAAGTAATAGGGGTCACTCAGACATACCCAGCAATAACCAAGTAATAGGGGTCACCCAGATATACCCAGCGATAACCAAGTAATAGGGGTCACTCACATATACCCCGCAATAACCAAGTAATAGGGGTCACTCAGATATAGCCGGCAATAACCAAGTAATAAGGATCACTCAGATATACCCAGCAATAACAAAGTAATAGGGATCACTCAGATATACCCAGCAATAACCAAGTAATAGGGGTCACTAACATATACCCAGCAATAACCAAGTAATAGGGGTCACTCACATATACCCAGCAATAACCAAGTAATAGGGGTCACTCAGATATACCCAGCCATAACCAAGTAATAGGGGTCACTCACATATACCCAGCCAACCAAGTAATAGGGGTCACTCACATATACCCAGCAATAACCAAGTAATAGGGGTCACTCAGAAATACCCAGCCATAGCCAAGTAATAGGGGTCACTCACATATACCCAGCAATAACCAAGTAATCGGGGTCACTCACATATACCCTGCAATAACCAAGTAATAGGGGTCACTCAGATATACCCGGCAATAACCAAGTAATAGGGGTTACTCAGATATACACAGCAATAACCAAGTAATAGGGGTCACTCACATATACCCAGCAATAGCAAGTAATAGGGGTCACTCAGATATACCCAGCCAACCAAGTAATGGGGTCACTCAGATATACCCAGACATAACCAAGTAATAGGGGTCACTCAGATATACCCAGCCAAAACCAAGTAATAGGGGTCACTCACATATACCCTGCCATAACCAAGTAATAGGGGTCACTCAGATATACCCAGCCATAACCAAGTAATAGGGGTCACTCAGATATACCCAGCAATAACCAAGTAATAGGGGTCACTCAGATATACCCAGCAATAACCAAGTAATAGGGGTCACCCAGATATACCGAGCCATAACCAAGTAATAGGGGTCACTCACATATACCCAGCCATAACCAAGTAATAGGGGTCACCCAAATATACCCAGCCATAACCAAGTAATAGGGGTCACTCAGATATACCAGGCCATAACCAAGTAATAGGGGTCACTCAGATATGCCCAGAAATAACCAAGTAAAAGGGGTCACCCAGATATACCCAGCCATAACCAAGTAATAGGGGTCACTCAGATATACCCAGCAATAACCAAGCAATAGGGGTCACTCAGATATACCCAGCCATAACCAAGTAATAGGGTCACTCAGATATACCCAGCCATAACCAAGTAATAGGGGTCACCCAGATATACCCAGCCATAACCAAGTAATAGGGGTCACTCAGATATACCCAGCAATAACCAAGTATTGGGGTCACTCAGATATACCCAGCAATAACCAAGTAATATGGGTCACTCAGATATACCCAGCAATAACAAAGTAATAGGGGTCACTCAGATATACCCAGCAATAACCAAGTAATAGGGGTCACTCACATATACCCAGCAATAACCAACTAATAGGGGTCACTCAGATATACCCAGCAATAACAAAGTAATAGGGGTCACTCAGATATACCCAGCAATAACCAAGTAATAGGGGTCACTAACATATACCCAGCAATAACCAAGTAATAGGGGTCACTCACATATACCCAGCAATAACCAAGTAATAGGGGTCAATCAGATATACCCAGCCATAACCAAGTAATAGGGGTCACCCACATATACCCAGCCAACCAAATATTAGGGGTCACTCAGATATACCCAGCAATAACAAAGTAATAGGGGTCACTCAGATATACCCAGCCATAACCAAGTGATAGGGGTCACCCAGATATATCCAGCCATAACCAAGTAATAGGGGTCACTCAGATATACCCAGCAATAACCAAGCAATAGGGGTCACTCAGATATACCCAGCCATAACCAAGTAATAGGGTCACTCAGATATACCCAGCCATAACCAAGTAATAAGGGTCACTCAGACATACCCAGCGATAACCAAGTAATAGGGGTCACTCACATATACCCTGCAATAACCAAGTAATAGGGGTCACTCAGATATACCCAGCAATATACAAGTAATAGGTGTCACTCAGACATACCCGGCCATAACAAAGTAATAGGGGTCACTCAGATATACCCAGCAATAATCAAGTAATAGGAGTCAGTCCAATATACCCAGCAATAACCAAGTAATAGGGGTCACCAAGATATACCCAGCCATACCCAAGTAATAGGGGTCACTCAGATATACCCAGCAATAATCAAGTAATAGGAGTCAGTCCCATATACCCAGCAATAACCAAGTAATAGGGGTCACCAAGATATACCCAGCCATACCCAAGTAATAGGGGTCACTTTGATATACCCAGCAATATCTAGTTAATAAGGGTTACTCATCTATACCCAGCAATAACAAAGTAATAGGGGTCACTCAGATATACCTGGCAATAACAAAGTAGTAGTGGTCACTACCATATACCGAGCAATTACCAAGTAATAGGGGTCACTAAGATATACACAGCTATAACCAAGTAATAGGGGTCACTCACATATACCCGGCAATGCCCAAGTAATAGGGGTCACTCACTTATACCCGGCAATAACTAAGTAATAGGGGTCACTCAGATGTACCCGGCAATAACCAAGTAATAGGGGTCACTCAGATATACCCAGCAATAACCAAGTAATAGGGGTCACTCAGATATACCCAGCCATAACCAAGTAATAGGGGTCACTCAGATATACCAAGCCATAACCAAGTAATAGGGGTCACAAACATATCCTCAGCAATAACCAAGTAATAGGGGTCACTCACATATACCCAGCAATAACCAAGTAATAGGGGTCACTCAGAAATACCCAGCCATAGCCAAGTAATAGGGGTCACTCACATATACCCAGCAATAACCAAGTAATCGGGGTCACTCACATATACCCTGCAATAACCAAGTAATTGGGGTCACTCAGATATACCCGGCAATAACCAAGTAATAGGGGTTACTCAGATATACACAGCAATAACCAAGTAATAGGGGTCACTCACATATACGCAGCAATAGCAAGTAATAGGGGTCACTCAGATATACCCAGCCAATCAAGTAATGGGGTCACTCAGATATACCCAGACATAACCAAGTAATAGGGGTCACTCAGATATACCCAGCCAAAACCAAGTAATAGGGGTCACTCACATATACCCTGCCATAACCAAGTAATAGGGTTCACTCAGATATACCCAGCCATAACCAAGTAATAGGGGTCACTCAGATATACCCAGCAATAACCAAGTAATAGGGGTCACTCAGATATACCCAGCAATAACCAAGTAATAGGGGTCACCCAGATATACCGAGCCATAACCAAGTAATAGGGGTCACTCACATATACCCAGCCATAACCAAGTAATAGGAGTCACCCAAATATACCCAGCCATAACCAAGTAATAGGGGTCACTCAGATATACCAGGCCATAACCAAGTAATAGGGGTCACTCAGATATGCCCAGCAATAACCAAGTAAAAGGGGTCACCCAGATATACCCAGCCATAACCAAGTAATAGGGGTCACTCAGATATACCCAGCAATAACCAAGCAATAGGGGTCACTCAGATATACCCAGCCATAACCAAGTAATAGGGTCACTCAGATATACCCAGCCATAACCAAGTAATAGGGGTCACCCAGATATACCCAGCCATAACCAAGTAATAGGGGTCACTCAGATATACCCAGCAATAACCAAGTATTGGGGTCACTCAGATATACCCAGCAATAACAAAGTAATAGGGGTCACTCAGATATACCCAGCAATAACCAAGTAATAGGGGTCACTCACATATACCCAGCAATAACCAACTAATAGGGGTCACTCAGATATACCCAGCAATAACAAAGTAATAGGGGTCACTCAGATATACCCAGCAATAACCAAGTAATAGGGGTCACTAACATATACCCAGCAATAACCAAGTAATAGGGGTCACTCACATATACCCAGCAATAACCAAGTAATAGGGGTCAATCAGATATACCCAGCCATAACCAAGTAATAGGGGTCACCCACATATACCCAGCCAACCAAATAATAGGGTTCACTCAGATATACCCAGCAATAACCAAGTGATAGGGGTCACCCAGATATATCCAGGCATAACCAAGTAATAGGGGTCACTCAGATGTACCCAGCAATAACCAAGCAATAGGGGTCACTCAGATATACCCAGCCATAACCAAGTAATAGGGTCACTTAGATATACCCAGCCATAACCAAGTAATAAGGGTCACTCAGACATACCCAGCAATAACCAAGTAATAGGGGTCTCTCACATATACCCTGCAATAACCAAGTAATAGGGGTCACTCAGATATACCCAGCCATAACAAAGTAATAGGGATCACTCAGATATACCCAGCAATAACCAAGTAATAGGGGTCACTCAGATATACCCAGCCATAACCAATTAATAGGGGTCACTCAGATATACCCAGCCATAACCAAGTAATAGGGTCACTCAGATATACCCAGCCATAACCAAGTAATAGGGGTCACACAGATATACCCAGCCATAACCAAGTAATAGGGGTCACTCAGATATACCCAGCAATAACCAAGTAATAGGGGTCAGTCAGATGTACCCAGCAATAACCAAGTAATAGGGGTCACTCAGATATACCCAGCCATAACCAAGTAATAGGGGTCACTCAGATATACCCAGCAATAACCAAGTAATGGGGGTCACTCAGATATACCCAGCAATAACCAAGTAATAGGGGTCACAAACATATCCTCAGCAATAACCAAGTAATAGGGGTCAATCACATATACCCAGCAATAACCAAGTAATAGGGGTCACTCAGAAATGCCCAGCCATAACCAAGTAATAGGGGTCACTCACATATACCCAGCAATAACCAAGTAATCGGGGTCACTCACATATACCCTGCAATAACCAAGAAATAGGGGTCACTCAGATATACCCGGCAATAACCAAGTAATAGGGGTTACTCAGATATACACAGCAATAACCAAGTAATAGGGGTCACTCACATATACCCAGCAATAGCAAATAATAGGGGTCACTCAGATATACCCAGCCAACCAAGTAATGGGGTCACTCAGATATACCCAGACATAACCAAGTAATAGGGGTCACTCAGATATACCCAGCCAAAACCAAGTAATAGGGGTCACTCAGATATACCCTGCCATAACCAAGTAATAGGGGTCACTCAGATATACCCAGCCATAACCAAGTAATAGGGGTCACTCAGATATACCCAGCAATAACCAAGTAATAGGGGTCACTCAGATATACCCAGCAATAACCAAGTAATAGGGGTCACCCAGATATACCGAGCCATAACCAAGTAATAGGGTCACTCACATATACCCAGCCATAACCAAGTAATAGGGGTCACCCAAATATACCCAGCCATAACCAAGTAATAGGGGTCACTCAGATATACCAGGCCATAACCAAGTAATAGGGGTCACTCAGATATGCCCAGCAATAACCAAGTAAAAGGGGTCACCCAGATATACCCAGCCATAACCAAGTAATAGGGGTCACTCAGATATACCCAGCAATAACCAAGCAATAGGGGTGACTCAGATATACCCAGCCATAACCAAGTAATAGGGTCACTCAGATATACCCAGCCATAACCAAGTAATAGGGGTCACCCAGATATACCCAGTCATAACCAAGTAATAGGGGTCACTCAGATATACCCAGCAATAACCAAGTATTGGGGTCACTCAGATATACCCAGCAATAACCAAGTAATATGGGTCCCTCAGATATACCCAGCAATAACAAAGTAATAGGGGTCACTCAGATATACCCAGCAATAACCAAGTAATAGGGGTCACTCACATATACCCAGCAATAACCAACTAATAGGGGTCACTCAGATATACCCAGCCATAACAAAGTAATAGGGGTCACTCAGATATACCCAGCAATAACCAAGTAATAGGGGTCACTAACATATACCCAGCAATAACCAAGTAATAGGGGTCACTCACATATACCCAGCAATAACCAAGTAATAGGCGTCAATCAGATATACCCAGCAATAACCAAGTAATAGGGGTCACCCACATATACCCAGCCAACCAAATAATAGGGGTCACTCAGATATACCCAGCAATAACAAAGTAATAGGGGTCACTCAGATATACCCAGCCATAACCAAGTGAAAGGGGTCACCCAGATATATCCAGCCATAACCAAGTAATAGGGGTCACTCAGATATACCCAGCAATAACCAAGCAATAGGGGTCACTCAGATATACCAAGCCATAACCAAGTAATAGGGTCACTCAGATATACCCAGCCATAACCAAGTAATAAGGGTCACTCAGATATACCCAGCCATAACCAAGTAATAGGGGTCACTCACATATACCCTGCAATAACCAAGTAATAGGGGTCACTCAGATATACCCAGCCATAACAAAGTAATAGGGATCACTCAGATATACCCATCAATAACCAAGTTATAGGGGTCACTCAGATATACCCAGCCATAACCAAGTAATAAGGGTCACTCAGATATACCCAGCCATAACCAAGTAATAGGGGTCACTCAGATATACCCACCAATAACCAAGTAATAGGCGTCACTCAGATATACCCAGCCATAACCAAGTAATAGGGGTCACTCAGATATACCCAGCAATAACCAAGTAATGGGGGTCACTCAGATATACCCAGCAATAACCAAGTAATAGGGGTCACTCAGATATAGCCGGCCATAACCAAGTGATAGGGGTCACCCAGATATATCCAGCCATAACCAAGTAATAGGGGTCACTCAGATATACCCAGCAATAACCAAGCAATAGGGGTCACTCAGATATACCCAGCCATAACCAAGTAATAGGGTCACTCAGATATACCCAGCCATAACCAAGTAATAAGGGTCACTCAGACATACCCAGCGATAACCAAGTAATAGGGGTCATTCACATATACCCAGCAATAACCAAGTAGTAGGGGTCACTCAGATATACACAGCCATAACCAATTAATAGGGGTCACTCCGATATACCCAGCCATAACCAAGTAATAGGGGTCACTCAGATATACCCAGCCATAACCAAGTAATAAGGGTCACTCAGATATACCCAGCCATAACCAAGTAATAGGGGTCACTCAGATATACCCAGCAATAACCAAGTAATAGGGGTCACTCAGATGTACCCAGTAATAACCAAGTAATAGGGGTCACTCAGATATACCCAGCCATAACCAAGTAATAGGGGTCACTCAGATATACCCAGCAATAACCAAGTAATGGGGGTCACTCAGATATACCCAGCAATAACCAAGTAATATTGGTCACTCACATATACCCAGCAATAACCAAGTAATAGGGGTCACTCAGATATAGCCGGCCATAACCAAGTTGTGAGGGAACATCTATATATAGTGGGCCTCGTGGTTTGGTTCTGGTGTGGGATAGTTTGATTCTGAGCTCTGACTGCTGGTTTGGTTGTTAAGTGTGATATTCTGAGCTCTGACTGCTGGTTTGGATATAAAGTGTGACAGTTTGATTCTGAGCTCTGACTGCTGGTTTGGTTGTAAAGTGTGATAGTTTGAATCTGAGCTCTGACTGCTGGTTTGGTTGTAAAGTGTGATAACCTGGTACTGAGCTCTGACTGCTGGTCTGGTTGTAACATGTGATAGTTTGATTCTGAGCTCTGCCTGCTGGTTTGGTTCTAAAGTGAGATAGTCTGATCTGAGCTCTGACTGTTGGTTTGGTTGTAAAGTGTGATAGTTTGATTCAGAGCCCTGACTGCTGGTTTGGTTGTAAAGTGTGATAACCTGGTACTGAGCTCTGACTGCTGGTCTGGTTGTAACATGTGATAGTTTGATTCTGAGCTCTGCCTGCTGGTTTGGTTCTAAAGTGAGATAGTCTGATCTGAGCTCTGACTGTTGGTTTGGTTGTAAAGTGTGATAGTTTGATTCTGAGCTCTGACTGCTGGTTTGGTTGTAAAGTGAGATAGTTTGAATCTGAGCTCTGACTGCTGGTTTGGTTGTAAAATGTGATAGTTTGATTCTGAGCTCTGACTGCTGGTTTGGTTGTAAAGTGTGATAACCTGGTACTGAGCTCTGACTGCTGGTCTGTTTGTAACATGTGATAAATTGATTCTGAGCTCTGACTGCTGGTTTGCTTCTAAAGTGAGATAGTTTGAATCTGAGCTCCGACTCCTGGTTTGGTTGTAAATTGTGATAGTTTGATTCTGAGCTCTGACTGCTGGTCTGGTTGTAAAGTGAGATACTTTGATTCTGAGTTCTGACTGCTGGTTTGGTGGTAAAGCGCAATAGTCTGATTCTGAGCTCTGACTGCTGGTTTGGTTCTAAAGTGAGATAGTTTGATTCTGAGCTCTGACTTCTGGTTTGGTTCTAAAGTGAGATAGTCTGATTCTGAGCTCCGACTGCTGGTTTGGTTGTAAAGTGTGATAGTTTGATTCTGAGCTCTGGCTGCTGGTTTGGTTGTAAAGTGTGATAGTTTGATTCTGAGCTGTGGCTGCTTGTTTGGTTGTAAAGTTTGATAGTTTGATTCTGAGCGCCGACTGCTGGTTTGGTTGTAAAATGTGATAGTTTGATTCTGAGCTCTGACTGCTGGTTTGGTTGTAAAGTGTGATAGTTTGATTCTGAGCTCTGACTGCTGGTTTTGTTGTAAAGTGTGATAACCTGGTACTGAGCTCTGACTGCTGGTCTGGTTGTAACATGTGATAGTTTGATTCTGAGCTCTGACTGCTGGTTTGGTTCTAAAGTGAGATAGTCTGATTCTGAGCTCTGACTGCTGGTTTGGTTCTAAAGTGTGATAGTTTGATTCTGAGCTCTGACTGCTGGTTTGGTTGTAAAGTGTGATAGTTTGATTCTGAGCTCTAACTGCTGGTTTGGTTGAAAAGTGAGATAGTTTGAATCTGAGCTCTGACTGCTGGTTTGGTTGTAAAGTGTAATAGTTTGATTCTGAGCTCTGACTGCTGGTTTGGTTGTAAAGTGTGATAACCTGGTACTGAGCTCCGACTGCTGGTCTGGTTGTAACATGTGATAGTTTGATTCTGAGCTCTGACTGCTGGTTTGGTTCTAAAGTGAGATAGTCTGATTCTGAGCTCTGACTGCTGGTTTGGTTCTAAAGTGAGATAGTCTGGGTCTAAGCTCTGACTGCTGGTTTGGTTCTAGAGTGTGATAGTTTGATTCTGAGCTCTGGCTGCTGGTTTGATTTTAAAGTGTGATAGATTGTTTCTGAGCTCTGACTGCTGGTTTGGTTGTAACGTGTGATAGTTTGATTCTGAGCTCTGGCTGCTGGTTTGATTTTAAAGTGTGATAGATTGTTTCTGAGCTCTGACTGCTGGTTTGGTTGTAAAGTGTGATAGTTTGATTCTGAGCTCTGACTGCTGGTTTGGTTGTAAAGTGAGATAGTTTGAATCTGAGCTCTGACTGCTGGTTTGGTTGTAAAGTGTGATACTTTGATTCTGAGCTCTGGCTGCTTTTTTGGTGGTAAAGTGTGATAGTTTGATTCTGAGCTCTGGCTGCTGGTTTGGTTGTAAAGTGGGATAGTTTGAATCTGAGCTCTGACTGCTGGTTTGGTTGTAGAGTGTGATAGTCTGATTCTAAGCTCTGACTGCTGGTTTAGTTGTAAAGTGTGGTAGTCTGATTCTGAGCTCTGACTACTGGTTTGGTTGTAAAGTGTGATAGTTTGATTCTGAGCTCTGACTGCTGGTTTGTTTGTAAAGTGAGATAGGTTGATTCTGAGCTCTGACTGCTGGTTTGGTTGTAAAGTGTGATAGTTTGAATCTGAGCTCTGACTGCTGGTTTGGTTGTAGAGTGTGATAGTCTGATTCTAAGCTCTGACTGCTGGTTTAGTTGTAAAGTGTGGTAGTCTGATTCTGAGCTCTGACTACTGGTTTGGTTGTAAAGTGTGATAGTTTGATTCTGAGCTCTGACTGCTGGTTTGTTTGTAAAGTGAGATAGGTTGATTCTGAGCTCTGACTGCTGGTTTGGTTCTAAAGTGAGATAGTTTGATTCTGAGCTCTGACTGCTGGTTTGGTTGTAAAGTGTGATAACCTGGTACTGAGCTCTGACTGCTGGTCTGGTTGTAACGTGTGATAGTTTGATTCTGAGCTCTGACTGCTGGTTTGGTTTTAAAGTGAGATAGTTTGATTCTGAGCTCTGACTGCTGGTTTGTTTGTAAAGTGAGATAGTTTGATTCTGAGCTCTGACTGCTGGTTTGGTTGTAAAGTGTGATTTTTGTTGGACTGCAAGTGCGTTTGACCGAGTCCTTCTAGCATTGTGCAGGTTAAGTTAGCATTTGCAGCGCCATTTTGTCTTTGGCCGCCATTTTGTACTGTGATCGAAATAAGCTTCTGTCTCATGAACTGTCTGCCTCAGCGAGAAAGCTACCTCGAGTTGCTTATGTTTATCATATTCAAGGTTGAAACCTAATGTACTAATTTAATTTAATTTAATTTAATTTAATTTAAAGCTTATAGAGCGCACAGCTACCTCCAACGGAGGTGTCCCGGCGCTAACGGAGACAATAGCAGGAGTAGAAAGCCACCAGCTAACGAGACTAGGGGAAGTTGAAAAGCCAGGTTTTCAGAAATCCACGGAAGACAGGTTCGGATTTTGCCTTCCTGATATATTCTGGCAGGGAATTCCATCGCCGCGTGGTTCTAACTGTAAATGACCGGCCACCGAGCCTTGCTTTACCAAAGCGAGGAATGACTAGAAGATTTTGATGATTAGATCTCAGGTTTCTGGTCTGATGGTAATTACGGAGTCTTTTCCTTAGGTAGAGAGGGCCCTTTTCTCTGCTTGCTCTGTACGCGAAAGTCAGAGCCTTAAATTCCAACCTCCTTTTTACTGGCAGCCAGTGCAAACTCCGCAGATGAGGCGATATGTGATGACGTATCGGGACATTTCTAATAAGCCTGGCTGCCGCGTTCTGTATGGTCTGTAGCTTCTTAATCAAGTAGTCGGGCTGACCCAAATAAAGGCTATTTGCTTAGTCCAGTTGGGAGGTAATCAGTGCATGGACCACTGTCTTTCTACAGTCCATAGGTAGAAGGTGAAGAAATCTGCGTATGGACCTCATTTTCCAAAAACATAAGGACGACACCTGGCTTATCTGGGCTTTGCAAGATAGGGACGAATCAAACTTGAATCCCAGATTTCTAGCGGAAGACACCGGCTGAGGGGGAGGATTAAGCACAGGTGGCCACCAAAGGTTGGTTGGGGGTGGCGATGGTTGATTAAAAAACAACACCTCAGTTTTGTCAGCATTAAGCCTGAGACAATTGTCTGTCATCCAAGTTGAAATGTCAATCAAGCATTGTTTCAAATTTATAAATGCTTTTTCCGAGTTGTCCCTAAAGGAAAACACGAGCTGAGTGTCATCAGCATATGAGATGACACTCACCCCATGCTGTTGAATCAAAGGAGCCAGGGGAGCGAGATAAACATTAAAAAGGGCCAGGCTCAAGGCCGAGCCCTGAGGGACTCCACAAATTATGGGACGAGAAGAGGAGATATGGGGATGCAATATGATTTTCTGGGACCGGTCTTCTAAAAAAGAGCCAAACCAAGACAGTACGGTCCCTGTCACTCCCAGATGTTTAAGTCTATCCAGGAGAATCTTGTGTGACACTGTGTCAAATGCTGCAGATAAATCTAACAGCACCAGCATTGCACAGTGACCAGTGTCCAAGGTCTCCCGGATAGTTTCAGCTACATCCAGCAGCGCTGTTTCAGTACTAAACCCAGATCTAAAACCAGACTGGGAATCATGGAGGAGATTATTAACATCCAGGAATTCAGAAAGCTGCTTCTGCACTTTCTTCTCTAAAATGTTGGCAGGTGCTGGCAGGAGGGAGATAGGCCTGAAATTTTTCAAGTCAGCAGGATCTGCATCCTCTTTTTTTAAGATCGGCTGAACAAGTGCAGTCTTCCAAGGCGAAGGGTAAATCCCTGTTTCCAAGGACGAATTCCAGAGCCAATTTAAATTAGGATTGAGTAATGGGGCCAGAAGTTTGAAAAACCTAGCTGGGCAAGGATCTAAAGGAGAACCAGATTTTGTTTTATCCATCAAGTTCAGAGAGGCCTCTAAGCTTAAACCTTGAACTTCGACCAAGTATGAGAGGGACATGGGGGAGGCAGAGACGCCATAGATAGGTCTCTCTGAGGAAATGAAGAAAATTGAAAGGTCTTCACAAAGGGAGGCCGAGGGTACTATATTACTTTGCATGGAATCTGGTTTAGGGAAATCTTGTACGATCTTAAAGATAGCTTTAGCAGAATTATTTGCAGATTTTATTTGTATGGCGGTGTAATCCCTTATGGCTTTGCGTTTAAGTCTGTGAACATTTTTTAATGATGTTTTATAGGCTATTTTCAACTCACTATTATAGGATCTGCGCCAAATCCGTTCAAGTTTTTTACAAAGACTCTTCTCTGTACGGAGTTCAGGTGTAGGCTTATTTCTAGCTACTTTCATAGTTCTCATAGGAGCTAAAAAGTCAAGTGACGATGTAACCCAAAGGTTAAAAGTATTGGCATCGTCATTAGGATCGCCGGACAGAAGAATGGGGTTGTTTAGTAATATAGGACCTTTTGCTTCAGATGTAATTTTCTTCCAGTTCCTCCTGTCTTCACGGACTGGATTCACTGGGCTGGTGCTCTTGGTTATCGGCAAGGTAAATGGTACCAGACTATGGTCAGACCAAATAATGAATAGCTTATTCTGCCTTCGCATACCTTTCCTCTCTCGTAGTCCTGCTCCCACACTAGAGAGCGTTGAGCTTGAACAAGATGACCCTGAAAGTGTGATAACATGTACCCATCCTGCAGGTGGTAGCTCATCCTACTGTACCTCCATTGTTCGACAGTGCCTGAGCTAGAAAATTCCAGACTGGGTGGATCCTTAGGGGTGTTGGAAATGTATATTATGTTTTACCAAGTCTGGTGAAGTCAGTCCCTCGGCAGTCATCTCAGGAGACTGGTCTGACCGTTTGGTCCGAAGAGTCGGCAGTGGAGAATAACTTTGTTCGACCTGTGTGCGCCAGGTGAGTTTGTCTTGATTCTCGGTGAATATGGCACCTGTCTTGAATAACCTTGGGTATGGTCTGGAGACCATTTCTTGGCTTGTTTGAACTTGATAGGTCTGCGGACCTTTTAGATACAGGGTGTCTGCGGACACTCTGCCAGGCAGCATAATGAATTTGGCTTACTCTTGAAAATGCCTGGGGCTTGAGCCTGTCTCTTTGGTGCAGTCTGAGGACTGACTCTGGGTTTCCTTTGTATGATGTGGTCTGAGGATCAATTCTTTTTTTTATTCGTCTGGTACAACTAGTGAACTTGTTTTTTTTTATTTAAAATGCCTTGTTTGAGTAAATTGTGGTGTTCGGGGTACCGTTGTCGTTCAGCTGAGGCTCGACTGGAGGAAAGACAACCCGCACCTCCGGAAGGCACCCCGAACTTTGATATGTACGTTAAGCACGGCATTGGCCCTATTATGTTTAGTACACTATGGGACAAATATACAAGGGACAATGCCTAGCTGCAGTGGCCACTTACAGGTACCTTTGATGAACAAAAACTGAATTTCTTGCAGGATAAATTGTCCGCGAAAAGAAGTAGACAGTCGATGTTTGATTCTCTTCAGGTATGGCAAAAGGAAGCGAGGCAAAGACGTATGAAAGCGGAAAAAGAGGCCCGGAGAGGGAAGATGCAGACAGTGACACAGAAAGCAGTAGCGTATAGTAGAGAGAAAATAGAAGAAGGTATAGAGTGTGCTGATAGGAAGTTTTGATTGCAATGTGACAAATCTTATGTCGCACGAGAGGAGGGCGATATATTTGTGGAGGAGCTGTTAGATGCTCGACCTCCACCTCCCTATGCCCCGCAGAGAATATACCCTGTTGTCCCGACGACTCAGTCTTCCGCCCCTCCTGCTTCCACCTCTGGTCCTTCTGCTCTTGACCTGGCTGCTTTGGCTACGGCACCACCTGCTTCTTCTCTAGCTTCACATGCTGCAGATGCAATGACTGCAAGTCTCCCTGCTACGCCTATCGTTTCCGCTTATGCGCTCTCTCCATCCCTCACACCCTCAACGCAGCCATTAATAACTCTGGTGCCTGCCCCTTCATCTATTGTGTCTTCCTCAAATGTGTCCTCCCTGGCAGTACTGTGTATTGGGACGCCGGTGCGTGGACCGGATGAAGGGAATTGGGAGGCAGCTCAGGAACGAATGGGGCGGGTGCTGATTCGATCTGGTGTGGGGAGTGAGGAGAAAAAGATGGTGGCAGATCAGGCCGCGCAGTGGGCCCGGCATCCGATTTATAGTGTGGAGGATGTGTGGAGTGTGGTGAAAGATTATGAGCCATTTGTGCAACAGCATGCCCTCAAGCATATGTCGGCCACACTAATAGGGTTGTGGGAACAGTGTTTCAATAGTGTCGCACCTCAGATAATTTATGACATCGGGACCGTGTGTATACTGCTGACATGGCTCCTAACGACGTTTTTAGTAATATTGCCACACTGATTGGTTACCGAGGTAGGTTACACCAGAACACACCAACGACAGTGTCCCAGTTCCCGATGAGGGAAGTACATCCTATTTTCCACCCTGAGATACCAGAGCTGCGTAATCAGCAGGATGCCGTTATCAGACAGCGAGTAGAGGCCCACTTCCAAGAACAATGGGTTTACACTCCATGGAAACGGAGTGAGGTTTTAGCTCTCAAGAGTCAGTTGCCAGACCCTCTGAAAAATCCTACTGCATATTACAAAGAATTGACAGAGGCTGCCTTGTCAACAGTGATGACGTTGGCGGACATTGAGATGTTTTTCGGGTTGTTGGTACCGGTGGATATTTGGAGGCAGGTGCATACACAGGATCACGTCGTGGAGTTGGGTGGCACTTGGGAAGAGATCAGGGCATGGGATAAGGAGAGGCAGCCTGGTGAGAAGCCTAAGGCTGAGATACTAGCCTTTCCAAGTCGTATTATTACTTACATGCATTCCCTCATCCCACCTAGAAGAGTGGAGTGGGACAAGTTAGCAGCATGTCGTCAGAAGAAAGATGAAAGTGTATCCGATTTTTTCACTAGGTTTGAAAGGGTGTTTTTGGACTTCAGTGGGCAGGATTTGTCAGTGGAGGGAGGTGTCCGATTGTTCGTTAACAGATTTGTTACGAACCTGCTTCCTGAGATCGCGACTCGGTTACAGGCTTCGGAGAGCACTTGGACTACCTCCTCCCCTTCAGTGATCTTGAGTATGGCCCAGTATTATGAGCATAGGGAAAATGAGGAGAAGGAAAAGGTGGAGAAGAAAAATAAAGAGTTGAAGACGAAGGTGTTGATGCAGCAGGCGGCTAGGGGGAACAGTAGAGGGTGAGGCAACGGTCCGGGCCGACAGTTGCCCCGCACCGGCAGAAATAATGCACCTGTGGGACCGAACCAGTGCGTGTATTGTAAGACGGAGGGACACTGGCGAAGTGAGTGTCCAGAGTTGTTACAGAAAGTTGCGGCCCCCAGAGGACGAGGTCCTCGCGGACGGGGTTGTGGTGCAGGTGGTCATGACGGAGTTCAAGCAGATGAGTCTTCACAGGGTCGCTCTGACCAGAACTATTTCGATGACCCTCGAGGGAGACAGTATTACCACGATGATTATGATTTGGACAAGGTGACCGAGATGTCTCATAGTTAGGACAGCCAGGGACAGGGTGAGGGACCAATTCATATACCTGTAGATCAGCGTGGTCCTTATGTTACAGCGGATTTACACAGCTTGGTTAAAAGGTTTTTGGTGGATACAGGTGCAATGAACAGCTCTGTTTCTCGTTCACTGGTCCCCGGGGCAGCTCTGTTTGGCCAGAATAATATTTCGGTAGGCTTTTCAGGATTACCAGTCATGAGCCCCATTTCCAAACCTCTTGCTCTTACTATTGGCCCTTTTACTGTAGATTCACCATTCTTATTGACAACAAATTGCGGAGAGAATTTAAGGGGATTAGATTTGTTGAAAAAGTTGCATGCAACAATTTTCTGTTCTCTGGATGGCGTCTATATGACAATAGGACCAAATGTGACTATTACCAAACAATCTTTTTCTAAGGATGTGCCACTACCTGCTGCATTTAAAGATGTGCCACCCACGTTGTGGGCTACAGGTGATACGGATGTAGGATTGTTGCAGATACCTCCAGTCTCTATTAAGATCAAAGACAAGGCTGTGCTGCCTCGTATTCCTCAGTACAAAATACCACAGGCAGGGGAACGAGCTCTATTGCAGATTATACAGGATTTGATTAAGTCAGGAGTTGTAGAGGAGACAGCAGCAAATGGGTGTAATTGTCCTATTCTCCCCATTCTTAAGAAGGCACCCTTGGATTCTTCTGATGCTCATCCTGATGTCTATCGGTTTTTGATTGATTTGCGTGAGGTTAACAAAATAGTGGTCCCTCAGTTCTCAGTGGTCCCCGACAACACCGCCCTTCTGACGATGATCCCTTCCACTATGAAGTTCTTTTCTGTGATTGATTTGAAGAACACTTTCTTTAGCATTCCCATTCATCCAGATAGCAGGTACCTTTTTGGATTTGCTCTGGCCGGTAGAAGCTTTCAATTCTGGCGCGCTCCTCAGGGCTATACCGAAAGTCCTAGCATATATAGCCAAGCTTTAAAAGGCCAAATGGATTCTCTCACACTTCCCCCAGGTAATGTATTACTGCAGTATGTGGACGATCTCTTGATCGCTTCTGACACTGAAGAAGGTTGCAAAGACGCAACGGTCAAATTATTACTGTATTTGGCACGGCACAGACATAAAGTGTTCCTTTCAAAGTTTCAATACTGTCGACAGGAGGTCACCTACTTAGGTCACCTACTGTCGAAGGAGGGAAGGAGACTAACGCCTGAGCGTATTAATGCTATTGTTAAAATGCCCATCCCTAAGATGCAGCGGGATGTGCGTGCTTTCATAGGTATTACTTCGTATTGTCTTCACTGGATCCCTAACTTTTCCCTACTAACAAAGCAGCTATTGCAGCTAACCACTAAAGATGTGCATGAACCCTTGCCCTGGACACCTGAATGTCAGCAAGCTTTTGAGCAACTAAAGGTCACGCTTTGCTCTGTGCCTGTTCTTGGCACGCCTGATTACCAGAAGCCGTTCGTGTTGTACGTACACGAGACGACTGGCTGCGCGCTCTCTGTCTTAACACAGGCCTTTGGAGGTAAGCAGAGTAACCCTGGGCAAAGCACTACGCTACGCTCGCGTAGTTTGCGAAGTTTGCGCTACTTCGCACAACGCAAATTGCACGTAGCACAGTGCAAACACGCATAGCGTAGCGTAGTGCAGCGGTCATTTTTTGCTTGCTCGCGGTCCTCAACGTCAAGTTGGCGACCGCGAGCAAGCAAAATGACATCCCGGCGAGACTTTTTCCTCGTTCGCGATCAGCAACATCAAGTTGCCGATCGCGAGCGTGGAAAATAAACATCCCGGCGAGATTCTCAACGCGGGGAGGTCAGGTTTCTCATTGCGAGTGGTCGCGTATGCTCGCGACCGCTCGCGATGAGAAACTACCAGTCCGCGTTAGAAAGCTGCCGCTCGAGTAAAAATCTACTCGAGCGGCAGTAAAGACAGCTCGCACTGTGCAAGATGCCGTTTTCAATGATTGCACAGTGCGGACAAGCATCCGGCACTGTGCAATCATTGCGAACAGTGCACTACGCACTTTGCGTAGCTTCGCGTAGCGCTACTTCGCGAACTACGCCCAGGCTTAGAGGCCGTGTGCTTATTTTTCTGCGCTTCTTGATAATGTCGCAAGAGCCCTCCTGAGCTGTCTAAGAGCGGTCGCGACCATGGCCGTCTCTATCCGACAATAGGCAGGGCTCGTTCTTGATACCGATCTCACAGTCATGGTACCGCATGCTGTGGATACACTTTTGAACAAAACCAAGACACAGCACCTCACCAGTGCACGTCTGACCGGCTATGAATTGACCCTCTTTGCTCCACATGTTACTATTAAAAGATGTGCCACTCTGAACCCAGCCACGTTACCTCCTCTCCCTTCTGAAAGTGAGGACAGAGATATACATGATTGTATTTTTAGAACGGAGGAAGAGACGAAGGGACAGGTAAACCTGACTGATGTTCCCTAATCTGACCCCCAAGGAGAACTATATGTCGATGGCTCTTGTTTTAAACTACCAGATGGCACCACCACTGCAGCGTACACTATTACTACGCTGGGTACTATAGTTGAGACATCACGTGTCCCTTATCAATCGGCTCAAGCTGCAGAACTAGTTGCTTTCCTTCGAGCTTGTGAGTTAAGTGAGGGACTGGCCGTCAATATTTATACTGACAGTCAGTACTCCTTAGGGTTGCCCATAATTTTGGACGACTCTGGGCGGAGAGAGGATTCTTGACTTCGCATGGGTTGAAAATACAGAATGGCCCACTGATGCATAGGCTTTTGTCAGCTCTGACACTTCCCAACAAGTTAGCAATAGTGAAGTGCAGTGCCCATAAAGCAATTACTGATGATGTGGGGAGGAGAAATGCATTTGCAGATCAGACAGCGAAGGAGACAACCCGGTCAAAAATAAAAAGAATGTCTGTGGCAGGTCCTGCTAGATGGATGCCCGACGGTGCAATGTTTGAAGATACGTTGGAAAATGTTAAAGAAATTCAAAGCGAGGCAACAATTGAGGAGTTAGCAATATGGCAGGAGAGAACAGGACATTTACACGAGGAAGGGTGTTGGACTAACAAGACAGAGAAGCAGAGATGGATGTTACCAGATGCATATGTACTTCCCGTAGTCACAATGGCGCACGGGCCAGCTCACATTAGCGCGAAGGGAATATGTAAATTGTTAGATCCTGTATGGCAGAACGATAACATCCCCAAGGTAGCGGCTCTTCTGGTGAAGTACTGCATGATCTGCATGATGCATAATCTTGGAAGATTCACCCCTACACCCTCTGGTAACTTTGCACCACCTTCCTTCCCTTTCGATGTTACCCAGATGGATTTCATCGAAATGGAACGAGTCAACAATTTGAAATATGTGTTAGTGGTTGTCTGTGCGTTCAGTAAATGGATTGAGGCTTACCCCACTAAAGAGAACGCAGCTATGGCGACGGCGAAAGCACTCTTAAAAGAGTTCTTCCCGCGCTTCGTCTTGACCCGTTTGATTTGGAGTGACAACGGAAGTCATTTCCAGTTAGTGTGCGAAGGTCTGCACATCAGGCAGAAATTCCACGCAGCAAATCATCCCCAATCCGCAGGTTTAGTTGAGAAGTACAATGGTACTCTCAAGCTGAAGTTGTCAATAATCAAAGAGAGCACAGGATTGCAATGGCCAGATGCATTACCCCTAGCCCTGTTGTCCACAAGGGCAACAGCCCACTCTAGAACAGGATTGTCACCCTATGAGGTCGTTTTTTGACGCCCGGCAAATGTCTGGGGCGTCCCATGACCCCGTCACTTCTCAGAGATAGAATACCCCTTGCTTGTGGACTACTTGTGCGAGTTGACTAAAAATCTGCGTTAAATTCACCAACAGATTCACGAGGCTCTACTGCCAATACCTGAGGGGCCAAGACACGAGATTTGACCAGGGGACTATATCCTGGTCAGAAACTACCAGAGGAAGGGGAGCTTGGAGCCACGTTGGAAGGGACCTCTGCAGGTCCTTCTTGCCAGCCGGACGGCAGTGAAGGTGGACAGCCGGAAGCATTGGATCCACTCATCTCACTGCCGGAGAGTACTGCTGCCCCTTCCCTATGATCACTGGGTCCTGGATGGCGTGGAGGATCATGAAACAGAGAAGGTACCATGTTTTGTCCCTTTTTCTGACGCTCGACTGGCATGGGCGCAAACGGAGGAGGAGAACGACGCTGCCTTGAATGAGCGAGCCGTCCCAGAAGTAAGGGCTGCCCAGAATCCTCCTCCACCTGGTCCAAAGGAGCTTGAGTCCCAGTCCCTTGGTTCCTCTGAGTTTAAGCCCCTTTTCTGTGACAACACAGTGCCCAGAGTGGCTAGGTACAATGCGTGCCCCCGACGGAGGAACAGTGCACCAAAGGAAAAGTCAGGTTAGTAGGGATGGACTGCATGAATGAAGAATAGGGTTTATGTACCCTGTCCGCTGTACCAATGATAGATCAGGGAAAGGGAGGTTGGTGCATTGTTCGAGACACTGGACAGGATAAGTTGAGGGTGTCTTCCCAGGAGGGAGGGTGCCCTATCCTGAGTGACGTGGACTTCTTCAGAACGGGCTGCGATTGCACAGCCCCACCGAGAAGTGCTCAGTAGCACCACCGATTGATGAACAATAGGAGTCTACCAGCGAGGCTCAGAAGGACGCTGGATTTTGTCCCTCTCTTCCTTGTTTTATTATCGTTGGCTCCATTGCATAACCTTTCCTCTGGTAGTCCGGCTTTAATATGTACCCATTTGGCCGCCTAATTATGATGAAGAACAATCAATCAATCAATCAATCATGTCACTTATAAAGCGCACTACATACCCGCGAGGGTCTCAAGGCGCTGGGGGAAGAGGGGGGTGGTGCTGCTACTGATCGAAGAGCCAGGTCTTGAGGAGTCTTCTGAAGGCCAGTAGGTCTTGGGTCTGTCGGAGGTTGGTGGGGAGGGTGTTCCAGGTCTTGGCGGCAAGGTGGGAGAAGGATCTGCCGCCGGCGGTCGTTTTCCGGATGCGGGGGACTGTGGCGAGGGCGAGGCTGGTCGAGCGGAGCTGGCGGATGGGGGTGTAGAAGCTGAGTCGTCTGTTGAGGTAGGCTGGTCCGGAGTTGTGGAGTGCTTTGTGTGCGTGGGTGAGGAGCTTGAAGGTTATCCTCTTGTTGACAGGGAGCCAGTGCAGGTCTCTCAGGTGGGGTGTGATGTGGCTGCGTCGGGGGATGTCGAGGATAAGACATGCAGAGGCGTTCTGGATGCGTTGCAGCCGTCTCAGGAGCTTAGCCGTCGTTCCTGCGTAGAGGGCGTTTCCGTAGTCCAGCCTGCTGGTGACGAGGGCCTGGGTGACTGTTTTTCTTGTTTCGGTGGGGATCCACTTGAAGATCCTGCGGAGCATTCGGAGGATGTTGAAGCAGGATGAGGAAACGGCGTTGACCTGCTTAGTCATGGAGAGGGTGGAGTCGAGGATGACCCCTAGGTTGCGTACGTGGTCGGTGGGTGGCGGGGCTGTTCCCAGTGATGTTGGCCCCCAGGAGTCGTCCCAGGCTGAAGGGTTGGAACCAAGGATGAGGACCTCCGTCTTGTCCGAGTTCAGCTTCAGGCGGCTGGTCCTCATCCATTCGGCGACGGCCTTCATTCCTTCGTGGAGGTGGGCTTTGGCAGTGTGAGGGTCTTTGGTGAGGGAGAGGATCAGCTGGGTGTCGTCGGCGTAGGAGATGATGTTGAGGTTGTGCTGTCGGGCGACGTGGGCGAGGGTGCCATGTAGATGTTGAACAGCGTTGGGCTGAGGGAGGAGCCTTGGGGTACGCCGCAGATGATCTTGGTGGCCTTGGATCGGAAGGGGCGAGGCGGACGCTTTGTGTTCTGCCGGAAAGGAAGGATGTGGTCCAGTCCAGGGCCTTCTCTTGGATCCCGGCGTCGTGAAGGCGTGTTCGTAGTGTGTGGTGGCAGACCGTGTCGAAGGCGGCTGATAGGTCCAGGAGGATGAGGGCTGCTGTTTCTCCGTTGTCTAGCAGGGTCCTGATGTCATCGGTGGCGGCGATGAGGGCGGTTTCCGGTGCTGTGGTTGCTGCGGAAGCCGGACTGGGAAGGGTCCAGGATGTTGTTCTCCTCGAGGTAGCGGGTCAGTTGTTTGTTGACGATTTTCTCGGTGACCTTCGCGGGGAACGGGAGCAGAGAGATGGGTCGGAAGTTCTTGAGGTCCTTGGGGTCTGCCTTGGGTTTCTTGAGTAAGGCGGTGATCTCGGCGTGCTTCCAGCTTTCCGGGAAGGTTGCTGTCTCGAAGGAGATGTTGATTATTTTCCGGAGATGGGGCGCGATGGCTGTACTGGCTTTGTTGAAGATGTGGTGAGGGCACGGGTCTAGCGGTGAACCGGAGTGGATGGTGTTCATGATCTCGCTGGTGTCCTCGTCCAGCCCCTAACAGCCCCACGTTTTGAGCACAATGGTCCCACTTGATCTAGCTGGTCCACTAGAAGCAAGGTGGCCTTTGTCCTGATAATTCTGGTTTTCTTAATAACTGCAAGTGGAATTATGTGGTTCCTTGAGGAGAAATATCCTGTGCATTCTCTGATTGGTACTGCCCCTGTACCCCCCGAGCATGTATTTGTCACATTAGCCCCTCATTAGGAGAGGCACAGACAAACGCACGTTGACAATGTTTTCTTACACATGCTCCATCAGGCGCACCATACCTCTAATGTTACCGACTGTTGGGTTTGCGGTTTGCTCCCTTCTGTGATGCATAAAAACGATTTGTTGATGTCCCTACCCTTCTCTTATTTAGGGAGTTGCGAGGCATGGTTCCAATTGTTTACCATGGTGTCTATCCATTTCCATACTGATGCAATGAATATGACTTACTCTGAATATGAGACTGTGTTGAAATATATCAGTGTACACCAGGGGTTTACTCCAGGAGAACAAGGGGCCCATGACACTTTGCATCCAAATGCCTGTATGAATGTTTACAAAGTCAATAAGAATGTAACTTGGCTCCAAAATGAAATGATGGATTTTCAAGACTTTAATGTCACTGAATACTTTCGGTCCTTCCAGATGCGTAATATTACTCAGGACAAAGCAATGCCAGTGCCAATAGTTCACACGACAGCTAGTTTCTGTGTCCAAGGTTTTGGGAATGTTAAAGTGGGAAAGAGTATTTGCAATTATACTTATGACTTGAGCACAACCAATAGTCCGCCTTTATTACCACCCCATAATGTGTACTTTGTTTGTGGATCCAAGGCTTATGTATGGCTTCCCAAGGGGTGGTCTGGGGTATGTTACGTCTCTTTCCTCCTACCCCCGGTATATATAGCCCCGTCCACTTACCATAGAGTTCATCGATTACAGCGTAGGGGAGTCAGTCTATCCCGAGTTAGACTGGTTATCAACACAGAAGATATAGATCAGACAGACACTACCTTGCAGCAGTTTACTGATGCTATGAAGGGTATTCTGCCCTTCTGGGGTCCTATGTCCAATAGCCTTAACAATCGCAGACTCACAAGGGTTGTGGAAGAAGTTATCAATACCACGGCAGGAATATTAACTAACATTACAGCTGAACTCCAGGCTACGAGTCTTGTTGCTCTTCAAAACAGGATGGTGTTAGACGTCATCCTTGCTGATCGGGGTGGGGCGTGGCGCGTCATCGGTAGTAGCTGCTGTGTGTACATACCGGACCATGCTCCGAATGTCTATGCAGCAATACAGAAGTTGCATCGACTTGCATCCGATATTCATCAAGAGAACGGCACCTGGTCCCTTTCTGATTGGTTCTGGGGTTTGATAGCATCCTGGGGTTGGAAAATACTCCTCTTCCTAGTAGCCATTGCGGGTGTCATATTCATTTGTTGCTTGTGTATTAATTGTCTTCCTGCCTGCTGTACATATTGTGTTAGCAAGTTAACACCTGCACCCAAGGACCCAGGGCATGATGTTAAGCCCTCAGCTATGATGATGCAAGATGTCCATGCCTTAATGAATATCGACGAAGGTATCTTTGAATATTAACAGTATGTGTATTGCTCTGCAGTAATGATTTTCTTATAGTGATAGCATAGACAAAATTGTTAGCAAATGCTAAAAGGACGGTCTGTTGGACTGCAAATGTGTTTGACTGACTCCTTCTAGCATTGTGCAAGTTAAGTTAGCATTTGCTGCGCCATTTTGGGGCCGATTCCGATCTCGGCCGGTAGGGCTCTGAATCGGATTCGGCTTTACCGGATCCGATTCGGAGCCCTATTTCCCGACCGATTTGTACGCGCGTCCGGGCGAGCGAGTACGATGCGAAATCGCCGACCGACTCGTCCGGGCGTCCCGACCGCTCCGACCGACTCGTTCCCGGGTCTAACCGCATCGACCGACTCGCTCGGACTCGACTCGCACCGCGCAATGGAGACGTTCCCCGGCCAGGTAAGTACGATGCGCGCCGCGAGCAGTCCGACCGAGCCGCGCAGTCCGGCTCGAAAGAGCTGTCGGAGCAGTACTTTGGGGGTCCGTGTCGGACCCCCTGTACGCGTAGCCGCGCGAAGTCGCACACAGGGGGACCCATGGGTCCCCCTACCTGTGCGTGTACGGCGCGAATCGCTTCGCCGCGTACACGCTGTAGGGGCGCCCTTGTCCGCCTCGCACCCATCGAGTCAATGGGAGCCCGCGTACGCGTTGTACGGCAGGCTCCCATTGACTTCAATGGGAGTCCGACCGAATCGAGTCCGATGGCATACGTGCGCATCGTACTCGTTCGGTCGGGCTGCACGAGTCCGATTCGGTCGGAAATCTCTCCGGGTCCGGCTCGGTCGGAGAGATTTCCGGCCCGAATGGGAATCGGCCCCTTTGTCTTTGGCCGCCATTTTGTACTGTGATCGAAATAAGCTTCTGTCTCATGAACTGTCTGCCTCAGCGAGAAAGCTGCCTCGAGTTGCTTATGTTTATCGTATTCAAGGTTGAAACCTAATGTACTAATGAATAGCTTATTCTGCCTTTGCATGCCTTTCCTCTCTCGTAGTCCTGCTCCCACACTAGAGAGCATTGAGCTTGAACAAGATGACCCTGAAAGTGTGATAACATGTACCCATTCTGCAGGTGGTAGCTCATCCTACTGTACCTCCATTGTTCAACAGTGCCTGAGCTAGAAAATTCCAGACTGAGCGGATCCTTAGGGGTGTTGGAAATGTATATTATGTTTTACCAAGTCTGGTGAAGTCAGTTCCTCGACAGTCATCTCAGGAGACTGGTCAGACTGGGCTCCGCTGCAGCGCAATACTAATAAATAACTTGGTTTGTATTCTCCTCTGTCTCATCGACTCTTCATTTCTTGGAAGGCTGAGAGGTGGCCGCAAGTGACACGGGTGGCCCTAATCGGGTCACTTCCTTCATAGTTTGATTCTGAGCTCTGACTGCTGGTTTGGTTGTAAAGTGTGATAGTTTGATTCTGACCTCTGGCTGCTGGTTTGGTTTGTAAAGTGTGATAGTTTGATTCTGAGCTCTGACTGCTGGTTTGGTTGTAAAATGCTATAGTCTGATTTTGACCTCTGACTGCTGGTTTGGTTGTAAAGTATGATAGTTTGATTCTGAGCTCCGGCTGCTGGTTTGATTCTAAAGTGTAATTGTTTGATTCTGCGCTCTGACTGCTGGTTTGGTTGCAAAGTGTGATAGTTTGATTCTGAGCTCTGACTTCTGGTTTGGTTGTAAAGTGTGATAGTTTGATTCTGAGCTCTGGCTGCTGGTTTGGTTGTAAAGTGTGATAGCCTGATTCTGAGCACTGACTGCTGGTTTGGTTGTAAAGTGTGATAGCCTGATTCTGAGCACTGACTGCTGGTTTAGTTGTAAAGTGGGATAGTTTGATTCTGAGCTCTGGCTGCTGGTTTGGTTGCAAAGTGTGATAGTTTGATTCTGAGATCTGGCTGCTGGTTTGGTTGTAAAGTCTGATAGCCTGATTCTGAGCACTGACTGCTGGTTTAGGTTGTAAAGTGTGATAGTTTGATTCTGAGCTCTTACTTCTGGTGTGGTTGTAAAGTGTAATAGCCCTATTCTGAGCATTGATTGCTGGTTTGGTTGTAAAGTGTGATAGTTTGATTCTGAGCTCTGGCTGCTGGTTTGGTTGTAAAGTGTGATACTTTGATTCTGAGCTCTGACTTCTGGTTTGGTTGTAAAGTGTGATAGCCTGATTCTGAGCACTGACTGCTGGTTTGGTTGTAAAGTGTGATAGTTTGATTCTGAGCTCTGACTTCTGGTTAGGTTGTGAAGTGTGATAGCCTGATTCTGAGCACTGACTGCTGGTTTGGTTGTAAAGTGTGATACTTTAATTCTGAGCTCTGGCTGAGGGTTTGGTGGTAAAGCGCGATAGTCTGATTCTGAGCTCTGACTGCTGGTTTGGTTGTAAAGTGTGATAGGCTGATTCAGAGCTATGACTGCTGGTTTGGTTCTAAAGTGAGATAGTCTGATTCTGAGCTCTGACTGCTGGTTTGGTTGTAAAGTGTGATAGGCTGATTCAGAGCTATGACTGCTGGTTTGGTTCTAAAGTGAGATAGTCTGATTCTGAGCTCTGACTGCTGGTTTGGTTGTAAAGTGTGATAGGCTGATTCAGAGCTATGACTGCTGGTTTGGTTCTAAAGTGAGATAGTCTGATTCTGAGCTATGACTGCTGGTTTGGTTCTAAAGTGAGATAGTCTGATTCTGAGCTATGACTGCTGGTTTGGTTCTAAAGTGAGATAGTCTAATCTGAGCTCTGACTGCTGATTTGGTTCTAAAGTGAGATAGTTTGATTCTGAGCTCTGGCTGCTGGTCTGGTTGTAAAATCTGATAGTCTGATTCAGAGCTCTGACTGCTGGTTTGGTTGTAAAGTGGGATAGTGTGATTCTGAGCTCTGGCTGCTGGTCTGGTTGTAAAATCTGATAGTTTGATTCTAAGCTCTGACTGCTGGTTTGGTTGTAAAGTGACATAGTTTGATTCTGAGCTCTGGCTGCTGGTTTGGTGGTAAAGCGCGATAGTCTGATTCTGAGCTCTGACTGCTGGTTTGGTTCTAAAGTGAGATAGTCTGATTCTGAGCTCTGACTGCTGGTTTGGTTGTAAAGTGTGATAGTCTGATTCTGAGCTCTGACTGCTGGTTTGGTTGTAAAGTGTGATAGTTTGATTCAGAGCTCTGGCTGCTGCTTTGGTTGTAAAGTGTGATAGTTTGATTCTGAGCTCTGACTGCTGTTTTGGTTGCAAAGTATGATAGTTTGATTCTGAGCTCTGACTGCTGGTTTGGTTCTAAAGTGTGATAGTTTGATTCAGAGCTCTGGCTGCTGGTTTGGTTGTAAAGTGTGATAGTTTGATTCTGAGCTCTGACTGCTGGTTTGGTTGTAAAGTGTGATAGTTTGATTCAGAGCTCTGGCTGCTGGTTTGGTTGTAAAGTGTGATAGTTTGATTCTGAGCTCTGACTTCTGGTTTGGTTGTAAAGTGTGATAGTTTGATTCTGAGCTCTGGCTGCTGGTTTGGTTGTAAAGTGTGATAGCCTGATTCTGAGCACTGACTGCTGGTTTGGTTGTAAAGTGTGATAGTCTGATTCTGAGCACTGACTGCTGGTTTAGTTGTAAAGTGTGATAGTTTGATTCTGAGCTCTGGCTGCTGGTTTGTTTGCAAAGTGTGATAGTTTGATTCTGAGATCTGGCTGCTGGTTTGGTTGTAAAGTCTGATAGCCTGATTCTGAGCACTGACTGCTGGTTTGGTTGTAAAGTGTGATAGTTTGATTCTGAGCTCTTACTTCTGGTGTGGTTGTAAAGTGTAATAGCCCTATTCTGAGCATTGATTGCTGGTTTGGTTGTAAAGTGTGATAGTTTGATTCTGAGCTCTGGCTGCTGGTTTGGTTGTAAAGTGTGATACTTTGATTCTGAGCACTGACTGCTGGTTTGGTTGTAAAGTGTGATAGTTTGATTCTGAGCTCTGACTTCTGGTTAGGTTGTGAAGTGTGATAGCCTGATTCTGAGCACTGACTGCTGGTTTGGTTGTAAAGTGTGATACTTTAATTCTGAGCTCTGGCTGAGGGTTTGGTGGTAAAGCGCGATAGTCTGATTCTGAGCTCTGACTGCTGGTTTGGTTGTAAAGTGTGATAGGCTGATTCAGAGCTATGACTGCTGGTTTGGTTCTAAAGTGAGATAGTCTGATTCTGAGCTTTGACTGCTGGTTTGGTTGTAAAGTGTGATAGGCTGATTCAGAGCTATGACTGCTGGTTTGGTTCTAAAGTGAGATAGTCTGATTCTGAGCTCTGACTGCTGGTTTGGTTGTAAAGTGTGATAGGCTGATTCAGAGCTATGACTGCTGGTTTGGTTCTAAAGTGAGATAGTCTGATTCTGAGCTATGACTGCTGGTTTGGTTCTAAAGTGAGATAGTCTGATTCTGAGCTATGACTGCTGGTTTGGTTCTAAAGTGAGATAGTCTAATCTGAGCTCTGACTGCTGATTTGGTTCTAAAGTGAGATAGTTTGATTCTGAGCTCTGGCTGCTGGTCTGGTTGTAAAATCTGATAGTCTGATTCAGAGCTCTGACTGCTGGTTTGGTTGTAAAGTGGGATAGTGTGATTCTGAGCTCTGGCTGCTGGTCTGGTTGTAAAATCTGATAGTTTGATTCTGAGCTCTGACTGCTGGTTTGGTTGTAAAGTGACATAGTTTGATTCTGAGCTCTGGCTGCTGGTTTGGTGGTAAAGCGCGATAGTCTGATTCTGAGCTCTGACTGCTGGTTTGGTTCTAAAGTGAGATAGTCTGATTCTGAGCTCTGACTGCTGGTTTGGTTGTAAAGTGTGATAGTCTGATTCTGAGCTCTGACTGCTGGTTTGGTTGTAAAGTGTGATAGTTTGATTCAGAGCTCTGGCTGCTGCTTTGGTTGTAAAGTGTGATAGTTTGATTCTGAGCTCTGACTGCTGTTTTGGTTGCAAAGTATGATAGTTTGATTCTGAGCTCTGACTGCTGGTTTGGTTCTAAAGTGAGATAGTTTGATTCTGAGCTCTGACTGCTGGTTTGGTTGTAAAGTGTGATAGTTTGATTCAGAGCTCTGGCTGCTGGTTTGGTTGTAAAGTGTGATAGTTTGATTCAGAGCTCTGGCTGCTGGTTTGGTTGTAAAGTGAGATAGTTTGATTCAGAGCTCTGGCTGCTGGTTTGGTTGTAAAGTGTGATAGTTTGATTCAGAGCTCTGGCTGCTGATTTGGTTGTAAAGTGAGATAGTTTGATTCAGAGCTCTGGCTGCTGGTTTGGTTGTAAAGTGTGATAGTTTGATTCTGAGCTCTGACTGCTGTTTTGGTTGTAAAGTGTGATAGTTTGATTCTGAGCTCTGACTGCTGTTTTGGTTGTAAAGTGTGATAGTCTGAGTCTGAGCTCTGATTCCTGGTCTGGTTCTAAAGTGAGATAGTTTGATTCTGAGCTCTGACTGCTGGTTTAGTTGTAAAGTGTGATAGTTTGAATCTGAGCTCTGACTGTTGGTTTGGTTGTAAAGTGTGATATTTCTGATTCTGAGCTCTGACTGCTGGTTTGATTGTAAAGTGTGATAGTTTGATTCTGAGCTCTGACTGCTGGTTTGGTTGAAAGGTGTGATAGCTTGAATCTGAGCTCTGACTGCTGGTTTGGTTGTAAAGTGTGATAGTCTGATTCTGAGCACTGATTGCTGGTTTGGTTTGTAAAGTGTGATAGTTTGATTCTGAGCTCTGACTACTGGTTTGGTGGTAAAGTGTTATAGTTTGATACTGAGCTCTGACTGCTGGTCTGGTTGTAACGTGATAGTTTGATTCTGAGCTCTGACTGCTGGTTTGGTTGTAAACTGTGATAGTTTGATTCTGAGCTCTGACTACTGGTTTGGTTGTAAAGTGTTATAGTTTGATACTGAGCTCTGACTGCTGGTCTGGTTGTAACATGTGATAGTTTGATTCTGAGCTCTGACTGCTGGTTTGGTTGTAAAGTGTGATAGTTTGATTCTGAGCTCTGGCTACTGGCTTGGTTGTAAAGTGTGATAGTTTGATTCTGAGCTCTGGCTGCTGGTTTGGTTGTAAAGTGTGATACTTTGATTCTGAGCTCTGACTTCTGGTTTGGTTGTAAAGTGTGATAGCCTGATTCTGAGCACTGACTGCTGGTTTGGTTGTAAAGTGTGATAGGCTGATTCAGAGCTGTGACTGCTGGTTTGGTTCTAAAGTGAGATATTCTGATTCTGAGCTTTGACTGCTGGTTTGGTTGTAAAGTCTGGTAGTCTGATTCTGAGCTCTGGCTGCTGGTCTGGTTGTAAAGTGGGATAGTTTGATTCAGAGCTCTGACTGCTGGTTTGGTTGTAAAGTGGGATAGTTTGATTCAGAGCTCTGACTGCTGGTTTGGTTGTAAAGTGTGATAGTTTGATTCTGAGCTCTGACTGTTGGTTTGGTTGTAAAGTGGGATAGTTTGATTCAGAGCTCTGACTGCTGGTTTGCTTGTAAAGTGTGATAGTTTGATTCTGAGCTCTGACTGCTGGTTTGGTTGTAAAGTGGGATAGTTTGATTCAGAGCTCTGACTGCTGGTTTGGTTCTAAAGTGAGATATTCTGATTCTGAGCTTTGACTGCTGGTTTGGTTGTAAAGTCTGATTCTGAGCTCTGGCTGCTGGTCTGGTTGTACAATCTGATAGTTTGATTCTGAGCTCTGGCTGCTGGTTTGGTTGTAAAGTGGGATAGTTTGATTCAGAGCTCTGACTGCTGGTTTGGTTGTAAAGTGGGATAGTTTAATTCAGAGCTCTGACTGCTGGTTTGGTTGTAAAGTGTGACAGTTTGATTCTGAACTCTGACTGTTGGTTTGGTTGTAAAGTGGGATAGTTTGATTCAGAGCTCTGACTGCTGGTTTGGTTGTAAAGTGTGATAGTTTGATTCTGAGCTCTGACTGCTGGTTTGGTTGTAAAGTGTGATAGTTTGATTCTGAGCTCTGACTGTTGGTTTGGTTGTAAAGTGGGATAGTTTGATTCAGAGCTCTGACTGCTGGTTTGGTTGTAAAGTGTGATAGTTTGAATCTGAGCTCTGGCTGCTGGTGTGGTTGTAAAATCTGATAGTTTGATACTGAGCTCTGACTGCTGGTTTGGTTGTAAAGTGTGATAGTTTGATTCTGAGCTCTGACTGCTGGTTTAGTTGTAAAGTGTGATAGTTTGATTCTGAGCTCTGGCTGCTGGTTTGGTTGTAAAGTGGGATAGTTTGATTCTGAGCTCTGACTGCTGGTTTGGTTGTAAAGTGAGATAGTTTGCTTCTGAGCTCTGGCTGCTGGTCTGGTGGTAAAGCGCGATAGTCTGATTCTGAGCTCTAACTGCTGGTTTGGTTCTAAAGTGTGATAGTTTGATTCTGAGTTCTGACTGCTGGTTTGGTTTTAAAGTGAGATAGTTTGATTCTGAGCTCTGATTCCTGGTTTGGTTCTAAAGTGAGATAGTTTGATTCTGAGCTCTGACTGCTGGTTTGGTTGTAAAGTGTGATAGTTTGAATCTGAGCTCTGACTGCTGGTTTGGTTGTAAAGTGTGATAGTCTGATTCTGAGCTCTGACTGCTGGTTTGATTGTAAAGTGTGATAGTCATTATTCTGAGCTCTAACTGCTGGTTTGGTTGTAAAGGGTGATAGTCTGATTCTGAGCTCTGACTGCTGGTTTGGTTGTAAAGTGTGATAGTTTGATTCTGAGCTCTACTGCTGGTTTGGTTGTTAGGTGTGATAGTTTGAATCTGAGCTGGATCATTGATAAAATATCGACTACAAAAACCTCGTCCTACAAAAATATAGAGGAAAAAATATCGTAAACATAAATATCGACACCCTATACTTAAACAAGAAATTACACAAACATCGATAAAAATATATCATTTACAAAAATATCGATAACAAAAATATCGACAACATAAATATAGCTAACAAAAATATCGATAACATTAAAAATAAAACACATACACCAAAAATATCGATATCAACAATATCGACTACACAAATATCGATAAAATACATATAAACATCTAAAATAAGATTTAAAATTAAAAACATTTAAAATTATAAAATTAAATTTACATATCCCAATTACTTAAAATAAACTATAACAAGATATATAAAAATATTTGATTATTTAAAACAAATACTATTATAATACTAACACAAATAAATAAATAAATTAACTATACAACATTAAATAAATATCCACCAAACCGAAAATGAACTAAAATTAATATATATCAACTATAAATATTTAAATTACATTTATTTACAAATATATTTAAATAACAACAATAAATAAGATAAATACAAACATTAAATAAACAACACATATATGTTAAACTAATTAAAAGGTAACTGCTAAAAAATTCAAAAAGGTATCTCAACCAATAAATTTAAACTAAACTAAAACAAACCAATAGAAAACGTTAATTAATTAAATAAACACTATAAAACCAAGGAATTAATTAACGCAATTTTACCGCATATCGGCCAAACAAGGAGGAAGAGCGTTACTTTGCGATAGAGAGAACAGAGAAGAAAGAAGAACTACATAAACAACTATATCGATTTTTCTACTACAGAGGTAAGAACAAAACTTTATAACAAATTATATATACTTCACCTTTTTTAATTAAATTAAATTAAAATAATTACATGTTTTTCTTTAAATATCACAGATTAAACTTCATTACAAATAGACCTAGAAAATATAGGAGAAACATTTTAGTGCCCACAATATTTAACTCAACATCATTAAAAATGTACTAACTAAATATATAAATTAACCTACAAATAAAATAAATTAATTTCATTTTTAAAACGTAATAAAAATACAAAACATAGCTAACAAATGCTTTTCTTTTTACAGCTTCCACAAAATTGAACTAAACATCAACAAAAACCACTACATCAACGAAAATTAGTAAGTATATAATTTATATTACAAAATGTTTTAAAATAAAATGTAATTAGCACATGCATCAATGTTATTAACGGTCACAAACAAGCCAATTATCAAAAAGCCTCATTTATAACCAATAAAAGTACTTTTAAAATACATCAACTGAAAAAGCAATAGCAAAATAAGTAATACCAAACTACAAACAGTTTCCAATTGATTACTATGACCCTCTACACCCATAGAAATAAATAACAAAATATTATACTCCCTATTACAGATTGTGTATAAATAACAATTTATTTAGCAATTCCTACATGCATTAAAAATTGCACCTCTTAAATAGCAATTCCTTAACCATGCCTATTAAAGATTCGCAAATGTTTAGCTGCATACATGTGTTCATAAATTATGTAAATTATCTAATAAACCAAAAATATAACCCTTTCGCTTTTACTTCACAGCTTACACTTCAATACAACTGCACCAAAAAGTGTTTACAACAGACAACTTAGAAGAAAACTACAAAATCTACATTAAAGAAAAAAATCAAACAAAGTAAGTATATAAAGGAACTAAAAAATAGAACAAAATATTAAACAATAAATGAAAATAAAATAACAATTTTAACTAATAAATTCTTTTCTCTTCTCAGCTTCTGCAATCTGCACCAACAAAAAACATCCATGAAATTAAATTCATCACCTACAACTAGTAAGTATTAATTGTTTTCCTACTAAAGACAAAATGATACAATTTAATTAAAAATATATGTAAAATTTTAATAACAAAAACATTTTGCTTTCATACCAACAGAAAATATAACAGTAAATAAACAACAACCATCAAAACATACCATCAAGAAAAGTAAAGCAACACTAATGTAAGTTTATTTTATATAATATTAATTATACTAGCATGTTTATTATTTAACATTGCATAATTATTAAACATATATATATATATACATATATATATATATATGTATATATATATATATTATCTACTGGCGGTCGCCAGTAGATAGTTATAGTTAGGACCTATTTTCCATAGGAAATCCGCAACATTCTATTTGAAATAACTCTCTTGCCGGTTGACGTATCTTCGCAAAATTTTCAAACTTTGTGGCCCGCTCCGGTCCGCTCCTACCCTGAAAGTCTCTGGGGGATTCGTCAAGCGGGGACCGAGAAAAAAGGGGGGTCCCAAAACGCGTTTTCCCCATGCAATTTTCCATAGGAAACTTTAGACACGGCTACAGCCCGAACTGCTGAACGGAATTACACCAAATTTGGCAAAGAGGTAGTTCTTGGTTCAGAAAGAACCCTTTTTGTTAAATGGTGTAAATCCGTTCAGTAGTTGCTGAGAAAATCAAAAGTAAAAAGATAGTGATATCTATGGCCGAGTAGGGGCCGCGTACCCTCCCGATCACGAGCTGCATGTTAATTGGCTGTCAGCTGGCTGTCAACATTCCGATTCAGGAAATGTTGGCAGCCATTTTGTCCCTCGGTAGAACCGAGGGACAGAAACAAGTGCGCAAAGCGCACAAAGGGGGCAGGGTAGAAACACCCTGACCCCCTAGGTTTGCTCAGGGGTCCCACAAGGACCCCCTGGGCAAAAAAATTATAATTTTTTTTTAAAATCGGCAGGATGCGCTCAGGGTGCGCGAATCCTGCTGAAAAAAAATCGAAGCGCGGTCTCCCGCGCTCGATTGTATTTTGCCCCCGGATGGCCCAAGTCCCGGGGCATGGTGGGGGGTTAATTTTATGTGTGGGGGCCTCAAGGGCCCCCAAGCCCCGGGGACTGCCACCCCCGGGGCTTTTTTAAATGGTGCGGGAGGGCTCTGAGCCCTCCCGCAGCCCCGGGACCACCACCTCCCCGGGGCTTTTTTTTTATAATTCAAAAACCTGTGTGGGGGGGCTCCAGCCCCCACACGCCCGGGACCGCCACCTCCCGGGGCACTAAACATTTAAATATGGGGGTCCGTTACGGACCCCAGAGCCCCGGGGACCACCACCTCCCGGGGCTGTGACCTGAATGGGAGGGGGCCGCGCGGCCCCCTCCTGGAGCCCTTGATGGCCCTGGGGACCACCACCCCCAGGGCCAGCTCCTGCAGTGTCCCGGGGTGCCTACCCCCGGGACACTGTAGTTTGCTATGGCAGGACGGGAGCCTCGCGGCTCCCGTCCTGCCATAGCAAGCTGCTTTGGATATTGGAAGAGAGAGCAGGAAACCTGCTCTCTCTTCCAATATCCAAAGCACATTGCTTTTCCACATGGGGAGCTGCATCTTAGCAGCTCCCCATGTGGAAAAGCAATGCAAGGGACGCGGGGAGCCGGCGGGACTGTGGGGGCATTGGGGACCCCCCCACAGTCCCCAACGGAGAGGGCCAGCCCCGGGGGATGGGGTCCCTCGGGCAAGTAGTGGCTCGGGAGGGGGCCACGCGGCCCCCTCCCCAAAGTTTAAAAAAAGGGTATGTCCGGCCCCGGGGATGGGGTCCCCGGGGCCTTAAATGGCCAGAGGAGGGGGCCACGCAGCCCCCTCCAAAGAATAAAAATAAAAATAGAGGCCAGGCCCCGGGGATGGGGTCCTCGGGCCAATACAGGCCCAGGGAAGGGGGCCACGCGGCCCCCTTCCCGTTTTTTTTTATTTTTAATTTAAAAAAGGGGTAAGGCCCTGGGGGATGGGGTCCCCAGGGCCCAAAAACAGGAAAAAGGAAGGGGGGCCACACAGCCCCCCTTCAGGGGACAAAAAAAAATAAAATTAAAAAAACGATCGGGCCCGCAGGCCCCGCCCCCTTCCTTCACCACTCTGCAAACGCGCCCCTGGCGCGTTTGCAGAGGGGGAACGAATTCCCCTTGAATACTGGGGGTCCCTGGAGGCCAACTAGCCCACCAGGAACCTCCAGTATGCGCCAGGGGCTGCCTTGCAGAGAGGTGTACAGAGGCCACGCCCTTTTACACCTCTCTGCAAAGCAGCTCTGTGGCGCTTTTGGAGGTATATGGTGGGCTAGTTGGACTCCGGGGACCCTCAGGATTCAAGGGGACTTAATCCCCCAACTTAAAACGCACCACGGGCGCGTTTGCACAGTGGTGAAGGGAGGGGCGGGGCTTCAGGTGACATGTGTGCAAACAGGCCCCGTGGCGCGTTTTAAGATGGGGAATTAAATCCCCTTCAATCCTGAGGGTCCCTGGGGGCCAACTAGCCCAACAGGTACATCCAGAAAGCGCCACAGAGCTGCGTTGCAGAGAGGTGTAAAAAGGGGTGTGGCCTCTCTACACGTCTCTGCAACGCAGCCCCCTGGTGCATATTGGAGGTTCCTGGTGGGCTAGTTGGCCCCTAGGGACCCTCAGGATTCAAGGGGACTTAATCCCCCAACTTAAAACGCGCCACGGGGCGCGTTTGCACAGATGTCACCTCAGGCCCCGCCCCCTCCCTTCACCATTGTGCAAATATTCTTCTAAAATCATCCGAAATACGAATTCCGATTTACTCACCTGTTATAAGGAGAGACCTCAGTGCTGCATCTTTCAGCCCAGTACTGGTCCTGAAAAGTAATTTTAACCGTACTTACCAGTAACTTGAATTTCCTTCCATAGGATATCATTGCCTGCTTTTTGCTGAAAAAGTTTCTAAGTGTTGATTTTTGAAACATACAAATATTCCTCTAAAATCAGCCGAAATACGAATTCCGATTTACTCACCTGTTATCAGGAGAGACCTCAGTGCTGCATCTTTCAGCCCAGTACTGGTCCTGAAAAGTAATTTTAACCGTACTTACCAGTAACTTGAATTTCCTTCCATAGGCTAACATTGACTGGTTTCACTTGGAAATTCTTCTAAGTGTAGAGTTTTGGAACTTTAAAATATTCCTCTAAAATCAGCCGAAATACGAATTCCGATTTACTCACCTGTTATCAGGAGAGACCTCAGTGCTGCATCTTTCAGCCCAGTACTGATCCTTAAAAGTAATTTTAACCGTACTTACCAGTAACTTGAATTTCCTTCCATAGGATATCATTGCCTGCTTTTTGCTGAAAAAGTTTCTAAGTGTTGATTTTTGAAACATACAAATATTCCTCTAAAATCAGCCGAAATCCGAATTCTGATTTACTCACCTGTTATCAGGAGAGACCTCAGTGCTGCATCTTTCAGCCCAGTACTGGTCCTGAAAAGTAATTTTAACCGTACTTACCGGTAACTTGAATTTCCTTCATAGGCTAACATTGACTGGTTTCACTTGGAAATTCTTCTAAGTGTGGAGTTTTGGAACTTTATAATATTCCTCTAAAATCAACCAAAGTACGAATTCCAATTTACTCACCTGTTATCAGGAGAGACCTCAGTGCTGCATCTTTCAGCCCAGTGCTGATCCTGAAAAGTAATTTTAACCGTACTTACCAGTAACTTGAATTTCCTTCCATAGGATATCATTGCCTGCTTTTTGCTGAAAAAGTTTCTGTGTTGATTTTTGAAACATACAAATATTCCTCTAAAATCAGCCGAAATCCGAATTCTGATTTACTCACCTGTTATCAGGAGAGACCTCAGTGCTGCATCTTTCAGCCCAGTACTGGTCCTGAAAAGTAATTTTAACCGTACTTACCGGTAACTTGAATTTCCTTCATAGGCTAACATTGACTGGTTTCACTTGGAAATTCTTCTAAGTGTGGAGTTTTGGAACTTTATAATATTCCTCTAAAATCAACCAAAGTACGAATTCCAATTTACTCACCTGTTATCAGGAGAGAACCCAGTGCTGCATCTTTTAGCCCAGCACTGACCCTGAAAAGTAATTTTAACCGTACTTACCAGTAACTTATATTTTCTTCCATAGGAATCCATTGTCTGGTTTTCAGCAGAAAAGTTTCAAAGTGTCGATTTTCACAAACTACAAATATTCCTAAAAATCGCCTGTATGACTTAAACGCATTCTTTCAACTGTTTACAGGAGATGCACCAGTGCTGGATCCAGGATCCAACACTGAGTAAGAAAAAGTAACGATAACAGTTTTTACCTTCTAAGTGAATTTCCTTCCATAGGATAACAGTGGTGATTCTATGAGAAAAAGTTTCTAAGTGTCAACTTTTAAAGTACAATAATATTCCTTAAAAATCACGCCTGTAACCAAAACGCTTTTACTCAACTGTTTACAGGAGATGTCCCAGGACTGAATCTAGGATCCAGTCCTGTGGTTAGAAAAGTAATCCATAAAGTAAGTAATTGCATTTAACTAGAAATTCACATTGAGCTGAATGTTGCATTGTGTTTGAAAATGTGTTGCCCATTGCAACAACTGTAACTACTGTACTTAAAAGTCTATTGCCTATGTGCAAAGTATTTAAACTAAAGTAATTCATTCTGAGAAAGTATTTTTTGTAATGTAATGTATAATGTAATTACAATGTAATTTAAAAAATAAAATATGTAAAAAAAAATTTCTAAAAATGTAGTAAATCAGTATGAAAAAAATGTATATAACAATTAATACATTTAAAAATTGTCATTTACAAAACCTTTGAAATTCACTGAAAAAACCGTAGGTTTCAGACATGTTATCATTACAAATTAGCATTTAAAAAACCTTTGAAATTCACTGAAAAAACCATAGGTTTCAGGGACGTTATTGTTACAAATTAGCATTTAAAAAACCTTTGAAATTCACTGAAAAAACCATAGGTTTTAGGGACAGTTATAGTTAGTTGGACATTGCACTCGTACAAAACCCGTGAAATTCCCCGTTATAGTTAGTCCAGCTAACTATAACTCGCGCCCCGCAATGCACTGCTGATGACGTCACATATTACATCACTCATGACATGGTCAGTGACATCACTGATGACATCACTGATGACATCTCAAATGACATCACTGATGACATCATCCACGTGATAATCTGATGCAGCTCCTCACACCCTAATATAACCTTTGATACACCCAATCTAAATTACAGACTGCCATTCGCAAAACGATAGACACTCCAACACCAATAACTACATACCCACTCACTGATTCTTAGGTCTACACACACACATCCACTCACTCACCCGTACAGTCACTCATACTTATGGTCACTCAGTACAGGACTATCATATGCACTCTTACTCCTATATAGACACTCAAACACCGCCACTCATCCATAGAGGTACTCACACACCTAGTCAGTCATGCAAATAATTAAACACACTGCCATTTACTCACCTATACAGTTATACACACACCAGCTCACTTAATCATACAAATACTAGCACATTGTTACGCTCTTATACAATCACTGATACAAGCACACACTCATCCATACAGCCACTATCACAATCACTCACTCTCGCTTATAGCTATTTATATACTCCAACACACATATATACTAGCTTTCACATATGTAGTTACTCACACATGTACCACTGGGACATACATTCACTCACTAACACACTCTTACACACACTTACCCACCCATACAGTCTATCACAGATGCACTCTTGAAACCATCCACCCAGTGAATCACCCACTCACACATCTATGCACAGAGTCGCACACACCCCACCCACACAAACACTCAGGCACCCATACAGATACTCAGACAACCAATCAATAACTCATATAGACACTCATGTAGCTATTCACAAACCCATGCAGCCACTTACACAGCAACAGACAGACGGATACAGACATTCACCCAGTTTAGTCACTAACCCATGCATTCAGTAAGATACGTTAAATCACTCACTTATAGAGTCAGTCACGCACCTACTAAATCATCCATACAGACACTTACACACCCACTCATTCTTCAATACGTCTTTTCCTATATATATAAAAAATATTTCAACTTTACAGAAACACACAGTCACTGGATGATGTCATCAGTGATGTCATTTGAGATGTCATCAGTGATGTCATCAGTGATGTCACTGACCATGTCATGAGTGATGTAATATGTGACGTCATCAGCAGTGCATTGCGGGGCGCGAGTTATAGTTAGCTGGACTAACTATAACGGGGGAATTTCACGGGTTTTGTACGAGTGCAATGTCCAACTAACTATAACTGTCCCTAAAACCTATGGTTTTTTCAGTGATATATATATATATCTATATATATATATATATATATATATTATCTACTGGCGGTCGGTAGATAGTTATAGTTAGGACTTATTTTCCATAGGAAATCTGCAACATTCTATTTGAAATAACTCTTGCGTCGGTTGACGAATCTTCGCGAAAATTTCAAACTTTGTGGCCCGCTCCGGTCCACTCCTATCCTGAAAGTCTTGGGGTGATTCATCAAGCGGGAACCGAGAAAAAAGGGGGGTCCCAAAACGTGTTTTCCCCATTCATTTTCCCATAGGAAACTTTAGCCACGGCTACAGCCCGAACTGCTGAACGGAATTACACCAAATTTGGCAAAGAGGTAGTTCTTGGTTCAGAAAGAACCCTTTTTCTTAAATGGTGTAAATCCGTTCAGTAGTTGCTGAGAAAATCAAAAGTAAAAACACATATATATCTATGGCCGCAGAGGGTCCGCGCACCCTCCCGATGACCAGCTGTATGCTAATTGGCTGTCAACACTCCAAACCAGGAAGTGTTGGCAGCCATCTTGTGACTCGGTAGTACCGAGTCACAAGAAAACAGTAAAAACAATGCGCAAAACGCAAAAAGGGGGCAGGGTAGAAACACTCTGACCCCTAGGCCTGCTTAGGGGTCCCACAAGGACCCCCAGGACCCCAAAAAAATAAAAAAATTATTACAAAATCGGCGAGATTCGTGCACCCAGCGCGAATTTTGGCAACATTTTTTTAAAAACTAAGCGCGGTCTCCCGCGCTTTGTATTCTAAAAGCCCCCGGGTGGGCCAAGTCCCGGGGCAGTAAAATGTGTGGGGGCCCCAATTCCCCCACACTGCCCCGGGGACCGCCACCCCCAGGGCTTTGCATTAATATTTGCAGGGGGCACACGGCCTCCCACAGCCCCGGGGACCGCCACCCCCGGGGCTTGTTTTATTGAAGTTTGGGGGGCTCTAAGGCCCAGGGGCTTCTTTTTTTAAAAAAAATAGACCTGTGTGGGGGGGCTCGAGCCCCCCCACACGCCCCAGGGACCGCCACCTCCCCGGGGCACTAAAAATGCTAATTTGGGGGTCCTTTACGGACCCCCGAGCCTTGCGGACCACCACCTCCCCAGGGCTGTGCACACGATGGGAGGGGGGCTGCGTGGCCCCCCTTCTGGAGCCAGTGATGGCCCTGGGGACCGCCACCCCCCAGGGCCGGCTCCTGCAGTGTCCAGGGGTGCCTACCCCCGGGACACTGCTGTTTGCAATCACAGGACGGGAGCCTCGCGGCTCCCGTCCTGTGATTACAAGCTTGCTTTGCTTCATTGAAGCGAGAGCAGGGTAACCTGCTCTCGCTTCAATGAAGCAAGCAGATTGCTTTCCACATGGGGAGCTGCATGTCAGCAGCTCCCCATGTGGAAAGCAATGCCGGCTCCCGCAGGACGCGGGGAGCCGGCAGGGTCCGTGGGGGAGTTGGGGTCCCCCCACGGACCCCAAAGGATAGGGCCAGCCCCGGGGGATGTGGCCAAGTAGTGGCCCGGAGGGGGGCCACGCGTCCCCCTCCCCAAAAATAATAATAACATTTTTGTTTTAAAAAGGCCGGCCCCGGGGGATGGGGTCCCCGGAGCCTAAGGAGGCCTGAGGAGGGGGGCAACACAGCCCCCCTCCATGACATAAATAAAAAAAAGGGGGTCAGGCCCTGGGGGATGGGGTCCCCAGGGCCCAAAATAATTCAAAAGAAGGGGGCCACACAGCCCCCTTTTTAAAAAAAAAAAAAAAAATCCGGCATCGCGCCGGACGCCACGCCCCCTCCTTGGCAGCACTCTGCAAACGCGCCCCCTGGCGCATTTGCAGAGGGGGAACGAATTCCCCTTCAATACTGGGGGTCCCTGGGGCCAACTAGCCCACCAGGAACCTCCAGTATGCGCCAGGGAGCTGCGTTGCAGAGAGGTGTTCTGAGGCCACGCCCCTTTACACCTCTCTGCAACGCAGCTCCGTGGCGCTTAATGGAGGTAGCTGGTGGCCTAGTTGCACCCCAGGGACCCTCAGGATTCAAGGGAGTTAATCCCCGACTTAAAACGCGCCACAGGGCGCGTTTGCACAGTGGTGAAGGGAGGGCGGGGCCTGAGGTGACATGTGTGCAAACAGGCCCCGTGGCGCGTTTTAAGATGGGGAATTAAATCCCCTTCAATCCTGAGGATCCCTGGGGCCAACTAGCCCACCAGGTACCTCCTGTAAGCGCCACGGAGCTGCGTTGCAGAGTGTTGTAAAAGGGGCGTGGCCTCTGAACACCTTTCTGCAACGCAGCTCTCTGGTGCATACTGGAGGTATCTGGTGGGCTAGTTGGCCCCTAGGGACCCTCGGGATTGAGGAGGAATTAATTCTCCAACTTAAAACGTGCCACAGGGTGTGTTTGCAGACATGTCACCTCAGGCCCCACCCCCTTCCTTCACCATTGTGCAAATATTCCTCTAAAATCAGCCGAACTACGAATTCCGATTTACTCACCTGTTATCAGGAGAGACCTCAGTGCTGCATCTTTGAGCCCAGTACTGATCCTGAAAAGTAATTTTAACCGTACTTACCAGTAACTTGAATTTCCTTCCATAGGCTAACATTGACTGGTTTCACTTGGAAATTCTAAGTGTGGAGTTTTGGAACTTTATAATATTCCTCTAAAATCAGCCGAACTACGAATTCCGATTTACTCACCTGTTATCAGGAGAGACCTCAGTGCTGCATCTTTGAGCCCAGTACTGATCCTGAAAAGTAATTTAACCGTACTTACCAGTAACTTGAATTTCCTTCCATAGGCTAACATTGACTGGTTTCACTTGGAAATTCTTCTAAGTGTGGAGTTTTGGAACTTTATAATATTCCTCTAAAATCAGCCGAACTACGAATTCCGATTTACTCACCTGTTATCAGGAGAGACCTCAGTGCTGCATCTTTGAGCCCAGTACTGATCCTGAAAAGTAATTTTAACCGTACTTACCAGTAACTTGAATTTCCTTCCATAGGATATCATTGCCTGCTTTTTGCTGAAAAAGTTTCTAAGTGTCGATTTTTGAAACATACAAATATTCCTCTAAAATCAGCAGAACGGAAGCGGGAGAGGCAAGATGGCGGCCGCAGCAGCGGCCGATTGAGTGGCTTGTAGAGCGCTCCTCCGGGTTTCACCCCCACGGTATTGAATATCGTAACATGCCGGGGGTAAGCCGTGCGGTAATTACGAGATGTTGTGGCATTATGCGGAAATAAGTTTAATGAGCCCGATATTAAACTTCGCATCCAGCATTGTATCTACCAGCTGTAGTGGAGTGCTTCGAGCCCAGCGGGTCTTATCTTGGTGGCGATTCTGGTGTGAGCGGTCTTCGGTGGTTGCGAGGCTCCGGAGTAGTTCTGTAATGCCGCCGAAAACAATTGGAAGAGGTGCAAAGACCCGGGGGGTTGTTGCAACGGCCGGGTCATCAGCGGTAACAACCAGTCCGGCTTCCCCCGTTCAGCAGTATGGGAGTAAAGGAAATCACGGCATGGGGAGCGTCGGCTCCGGTATGCAGCAGGAAGGAAAGGGATCTCCCCCCGGAAGAACTCGGAGGAATACTGAAGCGGTCGGAATTCAGCGGAGTATACCTGGCATGTTCAAAAAGCAAAATGGTAGAGGTAAGGCTTCACATGAGGTCGAAGGGAAATTACATCCCGGTGGACTGGTAGATAACTCTGCCAGCAACTATTCTTGCAACAATGTTTCAATGGACCCTCTTGAAATATTACAGCCGTTTGTGTCAGATGGAATTGTGGATAGAGGAAAGGCTGCTCAGGGTGACGCTGAGGTGAATAAAAAGACGGAGGGAATAGAAGCAGTATCGGCCAAAAACAGTGTATCACTTCTCTCTCAGGCTGAAGCACAGCAGGTGGAAGTACAGCAGGTTGGGGATCCCGCTAAAAAAAATGCACAGGCGTTGGGGGAAAATGGAATCTCGCCTCAAATGTTACAATCCCCTTTGCTGGTGGAAAGTTTGAATCAAGAGAGGGATGCTTTGGATATCGAATCAGGGGAACCAGTGGAGTCAAATCATTTGGGGGTCGGGACTGACAATAATTCGGATTATAAGGCTACTCCCTGTGTTGCTAAAGTAACTTATAGAGAACTTGATTCTGGGGACTCAGGAGGTAAATTTTATTCTTTGTCAGACCCCTCGAATTCCTCGGAGAATGAGGGGGTGGATTGGGCTGACGATAAGAGCGACACCAGCAAACACCTGCAGGGTGATATGGAGGATGATGAGGAGACTGATTCGGAGACATCTATGAGTTTAGGGACAGCACGGAAAGTGAGAGATACAGTTGGTCCAGTCGCCAGTGGGCAAACAGATATAGGGGGATCACTGGTTTGGGACTATTCATTCTCTCCTCAGCTTGGGAAAAACGGGGATGTCTCTAGAAAGGTTGGAAATCTTAACATTGAAGCAGTTGGTGGGGAAGAAATTACACTCGATACAATATATCATATAATCATGGCCCATCGGGAAGAGACAAAGGTAGAAGGTTTACGGACTCAAGGGGCGGTGCGTAAACTACAGAATACAGTGCGACGAGTTGCCAAGACCTGCACGGAGATATCCACGTGAATCGGAGAAGCTGAGGAAAGGATTTCAGCGATGGAAGATGACTTAGTGCAACAAAAGACTACAGTGGCATCTTTACAATCTTTACGAGACGATGTTGATATAAAGCTTACGGATTTGGAAAATCGTTCCAGAAGAAATAACTTACGTATTTTGGGTATACCAGAGGGTCGAGAGGGTAAAGATGCTAGGAAGTTTGTTATTGATTTGTTTACCAAAGCCTTTCCAGAGCTTAGTCAATGGAATTGGGAATTAGAATTACAGAGGGCACACAGGTTCCCTTTCAATCAACGTAGCAAAGGAGGGGGTGCTAATGAAAAATCTAGAGCAATATTGATCTGTCTCAATAATTTTTTATTGAGGGAAGCACTATATGATCTGGCACGGCCCAACAGGAAGAGAGGTGGTAATGGTTTTGAGTTTTTTGTTCGTCCTGATTTCTGTCAGGCCACGGTCAAATTACGGTGGCAATTACGCCAATTGTTCCCATTATTTCAGGCAAAAGGGGTACAGGTCTTCCTTCTTAACCCTGCTAAGCTAAAGATAATTCATAAGGAGAAGGCTCACTTCTTTGTTTCAGAAATTTTGGCAAGGGAATTTCTGACTACAATCTGATGTTGAATGGTTGAATATGGAGTTCTTGACTTAGTGGGGTGATTTAAATATCTTTTTAATATGTTTTTTTTGAGCTGTAAATGGGGGTGAGGAGGAGTGGTGCTGTTCAATCCACTAACCATCACAGAGGACATATTGTCCTTAAGCCTCAAGTGGGGAGGGGTGGGGGGTGGGCAAAGGAGGCAAGGGGGGCAGGGGCGGGGAGGGAGGGTGGGAAGGTTGGGGGACTGGGTGAGGATAGCGTTTTTTTTATTTTTGGCTGTACATGATAAAGATGGTGCTAAATCTATTGCAGATATACTTGAGAAATATTACGTTTTGCTGCTGAAATTGGTGGTTTGTGTCAAGGGCAAATGGGCTTACCACATATTGGTTTCTATGAGAATGTATGATCTTTTATCTATAAATCTGTTTTATGATTCAGAGGATAACAATGATTAATAGATTGGTTATTTGTTCATGGAACATCTGTGGCCTAAATGATAAGAAAAAAGGGGGTGATGGCTCAGATGTTACAGGCAATGCGTTTGGATGTGATATGTGTTCAAGAAACTCATATAGCTTGGAACAATCGGGATTGGCTGAAAGACTTGGGTTTGGTTGTATTGGGGTGCACTAAACAGAGCTCCAACACGAGGGGTGTGGCGATATTGATGAAGAGAGGATTGGGTGTTTGTAATCGGCTAAAGGAAGATGCTTTGGGTAGGTGGGTTATTGCAGGGATAACCATTAATGGCTCACAAGTGACGATATGCTCCTTATATGGATCAAATGTAGATGATCCGGCGGTTCTTCACTATCTTAGTATTGAATTAGCCGATTGGCCAGCCCCTTTTATTATCTGTGGAGACCTGAATATTCATCTAGAGGGCAGCTATGATCTCAATAGCAATAACCCTTATATGGGTAAAAAAATTAAAGTCTTCAAGGCTATTAGGGGGTTAGTTAAGGAATTTGGTTTGGTGGATGTGTGGCATTCACTGAGACAGTCAGATCCTGGAGAAACTTTTTATTCGGCGCCCCATAGAAAACATGTACGCCTCGATTATTTTTTTGTATCTGCGGAAAAAGTAAGGGGCTCTAAGATGGAGATTCTACCAAGAGTAATATCAGATCATAACCCGATATTATTAGAAATTGAGGGTGCGCAGCTTAAGCAGTCCAGGTAGACCAGTGTAGGTGAAAAAATATAAATTCTTTATTTGAAACTTCTTTTAAAATTCATTAGGTAAAACATTCCAGCCAACGCGTTTCATTCCCATATAGGGAACTTCCTCAGGGCAAACAATATGTCACGTGTAGCAGTACACTACGAATGGGTATCAGCAAAATAGTTGTCACAAATAGTTGTTCTAGACTCGATGGCTTTTCACAAGGAGCAGTATACTCCTATGTGCTCCTGTGTCTGTCAAGAAAAAACTTTCCACCGAAAATCTTGAAGGCGGTAGTCCCAATATGGTGAAAAGGACCCCGTAGAACTCGTTAATTTAGAAAGTAGGTTGGGAGTACCTCTATGGTTTCCTCATTTTACCGAAAGGTGTCCAAAAGAACAGTCGTCATAGGGATTAGTGTATTGCACCTTGAACCAAAATATGGAGTCACTAAGAAAAGGGGGAAAGATTCCTCTAAGTCTGAAAACGATCCTGTTCTTCTTCCTCGTGAACCTTTCACCATATTGGGACTACCGCCTTCAAGATTTTCGGTGGAAAGTTTTTTCTTGACAGACACAGAAACTCGGGGTGATCCTGCTGGATGCCGAAAAGGCGTTCGACAGGGTCTCCTGGCAGTATATGTGGGAGATTATGTATATGAAAGGGTTCGGCCCACAGTTTATTCAGGCAATTAAGACTCTGTATATATGCCCGACTGCTGTAATCCGGATTTCTGGGCAAGAATCCGCTGCGATCACTATTAGTCGGGGTACACGGCAAGGTTGTCCGTGTTCCCCTTTGTTATTCGCCTTATTTATTGATTTATTTCTGAACAAAATCAACCAACATGCAGATATTATCCCAGTTAGGATTCAGAATATTGAATATAGGGCACTTGCTTATGCAGATGATATTGTCATAGTCTCTAGGGACATTGTAACTGCCTTACCCGCAATTAAATCTTTGGCACAGCAGTTTGGGGCTTTTTCAGGGTATAAAAGGAATGAACAGAAAACTCAGGTAGTCTACTCTGGCAAAAAACCCCCGATAAATATACCTATTGTCTCGGAAGCAACATATCTCGGAATTAAAATCACATCAGCGGTAGACAAGATCCCTGAACTTAATATTTTCCCAATAATCGAAAAAGTGAACGCAACCTTAGAAAGGCTAGATCATCTCCACTTATCATTACATGGCCGGAATAGTGTGTTGAAGATGCTGATACTTCCAAAATTTTTATATATGTTTAGAACTATTCCATTGGAGTTTTTGGCATCACTCTTTGTTAAAATAGAAAGAATATGTTCTCGGTTTTTATGGGGATATCGGAAACAGCGAAGGGCTTATAGGAAAATGATCTTACCAAGGCAAGATGGTGAGTGGGGCATCCCCCATATTATTATGTACTATTGGGCTGCAATGTTGCAATATATAAGACCATTGGTGATTGGGGCTAAAGCTGAGATCCCTTTGTTTCAGAGGCCATCTATTTATGAGTTTGGTTTGGGCGAGGAAATGAATGGTTTTTTTGCAAAAGTTATCGAACCTAGCTACTTTAAAAAAACTAAATTTAAGATACTTAAGGCAGCATATAAAGGCTGGAAACAAATTAAACGGAGTCTTCAAATTTCGAATCTTAATGCCTATACCCGTTGCTGGCTCCTGGGTTATTACCTTCAATTTTTCAAGATTTGGTAACAATTAGATGGGGCCAAAAGGGCATACATAATTTAGGTGATCTGTTTAATCAAGATCAACTTTTAACTTTCTCTGATTTACAGGTGGTGTATGGTGTAGGGAAGCAGGATTTTTTAAGTATCTTCAGATACGCAGTTTTTTGACTAGTCGGGGTTCAGGTTCGATGTATCAATTCGGGCCCATCCCCCTAATCGAAAAAATGAAGAAAAAAACACCAATTGGTCAGTTTTATCAGCTACTTCTGGAAACACTCCCGGATGATTTAGATGCACGTAAAATAAAATGGCAAAATATATTAGGTTTAGATGATATAAATATATCAAAGTCTATCGAACTGGCAAATCAAGTCTTAATGACAGGAAGACTACGTAGCCAACATTACATGGCTCTATATGATCTTTATTATATACCTAGCAAACTGGCTCGTTGGGGTGCAATTGCTGGAACTAAGTGTAATCGATGTGGACAGGTTTCGGCTGACTCAAGCCATATGGTTTTTTTTGTCCAAAATTGGGGGAATTTTTTCAAAACATAGAGAAATTTTTGTATGTAATATTCGGGTTCCCTATCCAAATTAGTGTGGGATTGACAATTTTTGGTGTAAGTTCGAATATGGATGCTAGCACAAGATCAGAAGATATAAATGCACTTTTATTTATTATTATGGCAGTAGTAAGGGCCTGCATTACCAACGAATGGATTAGTCCTGATCCACCTACCTTTATTAATTTTCGTACGAGATTGCTTACTATGTATAATTTTGAATCTTCTATCTATAAAACTAAAGGTAGAAGGAAAAGAATAAAGGGTGCTAAAATCTGGGCGCCTATATCTGATTGGGCAGTGTGATTGAAATATGAGGTGGGTTAAATTGTTGGACTTAGATGGAGTTAGGGGGTTTGGGGATTTAATTCCCTATGATTTGTTTAGTCAATTTTTGATTGTAGCACCATAGATATCCCATTTTTTTATAAGGTGAATGCTAAACTGCCTTTTTTTTTTTTTCAAGCTGTATGCCCGATCACATGTTTCCTTTTCATGCCAAAATGATTATCCTGATTTGTCTATCTTCTTTTTCTCTTAAGACATGATTATGATTCTGCAGTAATAATCATGTAATCTGCTAAACAATTTATTAATTGTCTTTTTTTTCTTTTCTGGCTTTTGTGTACAGCCTTGGCTATGAAGGAGTAAATGCTGTAAAAATTGAATACATTTAAAAAAAAAAAAAAAAATCAGCAGAACTACGAATTCCGATTTACTCACCTGTTATCAGGAGAGACCTTAGTGCTGCATCTTTGAGCCCAGTACTGATCCTGAAAAGTAATTTTAACCGTACTTACCAGTAACTTGAATTTCCTTCCATAGGCTAACATTGACTGGTTTCACTTGGAAATTCTTCTAAGTGTGGAGTTTTGGAACTTTATAATATTCCTCTAAAATCAGCCGAACTACGAATTCCGATTTACTCACCTGTTATCAGGAGAGACCTCAGTGCTGCATCTTTGAGCCCAGTACTGATCCTGAAAAGTAATTTTAACCGTACTTACCAGTAACTTGAATTTCCTTCTATAGGCTAACATTGACTGGTTTCACTTGAAAAAAAATTCTTCTGTGTGGAGTTTTGGAACTTTATAATATTCCTCTAAAATCAGCCGAACTACGAATTCCGATTTACTCACCTGTTATCAGGAGAGACCTCAGTGCTGCATCTTTGAGCCCAGTACTGATCCTGAAAAGTAATTTTAACCGTACTTACCAGTAACTTGAATTTCCTTCCATAGGCTAACATTGACTGGTTTCACTTGGAAATTCTTGTGTGTGGAGTTTTGGAACTTTATAATATTCCTCTAAAATCAGCTGAACTATGAATTCCGATTTACGCACCTGTGGAGAGACCTCAGTGCTGCATCTTTGAGCCCAGTACAGATCCTGAAAAGTAATTTTAACCGTACTTACCAGTAACTTGAATTTCCTTCCATAGGCTAACATTGACTGGTTTTCAGCAGAAAAGTTTGTGTCGATTTTCACAAACTACAAATATTCCTTAAAAATCGCCTGTATGACTTAAATGCATTCTTTCAACTATTTACAGGAGATGCACCAGTGATGGATCCAGGATCCACCACTGAGTAAGAAAAAGTAACGATAACACTACTTACCTGCTAAGTGAATTTCCTCCCATAGGATAACATTGGTGATTCTATGTGAAAAAGTTTCTAAGTGTCAACTTTTAAAATACAATAATATTCCTTAAAAATCACTACTGTAACCAAAACGGTTTTACTCAACTGTTTACAGGAGATGTCCCAGGACTGAATCTAGGATCCAGTCCTGTGGTTAGAAAAGTAATCCATAAAGTAACTAATTGCATTTAACTAGAACTTCACATTGAGCTCAATGTTGCATTGTGTTTGAAATTGTGTTGCCCATTGCAACAACTGTAACTACTGTACTTAAAAGTCTATTGCCTATTTGCAAAGTATTTAAACTAAAGTAATTCATTCTGAGAAAGTATATTTTGTAATGTAATGTATAATGTAATTACAATGTAATTTAAAAAATAAAATATCTAAAAATAAATAGTTTAAAAAAATGTAGTAAATTAGTATCAAAAAAATAAATATAACAATTAATACATTTAAAAATTGTCATTTACAAAACCTTTGAAATTCACTGAAAAAAACCATAGGTTTCAGACATGTTATAGTTAGGAATTAGCATTTAAAAAACTTTTGAAATTCACTGAAAAAACCATAGGTTTCAGGCACGTTATAGTTAGAAATTAGCATTTAAAAAACCTTACAAATTCACTGAAAAAACCATAGGTTTTAGGGAAAGTTATAGTTAGTTGGACATTGCACTCGTACAAAACCCGTGAAATTCCCCCGTTATAGTTAGTTCAGCTAACTATAACTCGCGCCCCCGCAATGCACTGCTGATGACGTCACTTATTACATCACTCATGACATGGTCAGTGACATCACTGATGACATCACTGATGATATCTCAAATGACATCACTGATGACATCATCCAGTGACTGTGTGTTTCTGTAAAGTTTAAATATTTTTAATATATATAGGGAAAGGCGTATTGAAGAATGAGTGGGTGTATAAGTGTCTGTATGGATGATTTAGTAGGTGCGTGACTAACTCTATAAGTGAGTGATTCAACGTATCTTACTGAATGCATGGGTTAGTGACTAAACTGGGTGAATGTCTGTATCCGTCTGTCTGTTGCTGTCTAAGTGGCTGCATGGGTTTGTGAATAGCTACATGAGTGTCTTTATGAGTTATTGATTGGTTGTCTGAGTATCTCTATGGGTGCCTGAGTGTTTGTGTGGGTGGGGTGTGTGCGACTCTGTGCATAGATGTGTGAGTGGGTGATTCACTGAGTGGATGGTTTCAAGAGTGCATCTGTGATGGACTGAATGGGTGGGTGAGTGTGTGTATGGATGTGTTAGTGAGTGAATGTATATATCAGTGGTACAAGTGTGAGTAACTACATATGTGAAAGGCAGTATATATGTGTGTTGGAGTATATAAATGGCTATAAGCGAGAGTGTGTGATTGTGTTAGTGACTGTATGGATGAGTGTGTGCTTGTATCAGTGATTGTATAAGAGCGTAAGAATGTGCTAGTATTTGTATGAGTAAGTGAGCTAGTGTGTGTATAACTGTATAGGTGAGTAAATGGCAGTGTGTTTAATTATTTGCATGACTGACTAGGTGTGTGAGTACCTCTATGGATGAGTGGCGGTGTTTGAGTGTCTATATAGGAGTATGAGTGCATATGATAGTCCTGTACTGAGTGACCGTAAGTATGAGTGACTGTACGGGTGAGTGAGTGGATGTGTGTGTAGACCTAAGAATCAGTGAGTGGGTATGTAGTTATTGGTGTTGGAGTGTCTATGGTTTTGCGAATGGCAGTCTGTAATTTAGAGTGGGTGTATCAAAGGTTATATTAGGGTGTGAGGAGGTGCATCAGATTATCACATGGATGATGTTATCAGTGATGTCATTTGAGATGTCATCAGTGATGTCATCAGTGATGTCACTGACCATGTCATGAGTGATGTAATATGTGACGTCATCAGCAGTGCATTGCGGGGGCGCGAGTTATAGTTAGCTGAACTAACTATAACGGGGGAATTTCACGGGTTTTGTACGAGTGCAATGTCCAACTAACTATAACTGTCCCTAAAACCTATGGTTTTTTCAGTGAATTTCTAAGGTTTTTTAAATGCTAATTTCTAACTATAAGGTGCCTGAAACTTATGGTTTTTTCAGTGAATTTCAAAGGTTTTTTAAATGCTAATTCCTAACTATAACATGTCTGAAACCTATGGTTTTTTTCAGTGAATATATATATATTATCTACTGGCGGTCGCCAGTAGATAGTTATAGTTAGGACCTATTTTCCATAGGAAATCCGCACCATTCTATTTGAAATAACTTTGGCGCCAGTTGACGAATCTTCGCGAAATTTTCCAACTTGTTGTGGCGCTCCGGTCCGCTCCTATCCTGAAAGTCTCGGGGTGATTTGGCAAGCGGGGGCCGAGAAAAAAGGGGGGTCCCAAAACGTGTTTTCCCCATGCAATTTTCCATAGGAACCTTTAGTCGCAGCTACAGCCCGAACTGCTGAACGGAATTACACCAAATTTGCCAAAAAGGTAGCCCTTGGTTCAGGGTCGTGCCTTTTGCTTAAATGGTGTAAATCCGTTCAGTAGTTCCTGAGAAATTTGAAAAAGAAAACACATATATATCTGGGCGGAGCCTAACCACACGTCATCGTGAGATCTGATTGGCTGTCAGCACTTCATCCTGGAATTGCTGGCAGCCATCTTGGGACCAATATAAATGATAGTACCCCATTGAAATGCATTGTAGTGAATCGAAGATTTTGAGGGTTACCAAAAGGAGAACTATAAAGGGTGATAACAGACTTTAGTTACATTAGAATTCATTTGTTGATGGTACCATACTAATTTCAGGAATTGTGGTGTGTTCTAAGGTGATTTTACCCTGTGAAAAACCTTCTGCTGGGATAGCATGAATCATGTTTGAGAGAAAACTATTTTCACATGCTTGTCCCATACAGTTTTGGAAGGTGCTCCAGAAGCTAAAATGAGAGCATATTTTCTGTAAATTCACATTATCTTTCTCAGTCATGTGAGAATGAAGTCTGACATTCTCAGTAAAACATGTACATCCAACAAGGGCAGAGACTGTCAGTTGATTCCTTTGTGTTCTACTGCAGCTTCCCAGAGTGTTCTAAAGAACAACTAGAGTGCTAACAGCCTTACTTATGACAAAATTATGGCACACCTGAAGCCATCTTGATTGGAATAAACTGGTAACACTTAAAACATTTAATTTAAAAAGGAACAAAATGATGGGGTTCATTTTGTCATAGAAATTATGGTTAGTGCTGTAGAAAGAAAAATTAGGACATGTTTCAAGTGTGATCTCAAATATCTTCCTGTTATATTTCAACAGGAGCAGCCTGTCAGTTGATGCCTTTGTGTTCTACTGCAGCTTCCCAGAGTGTTCTAAAGAACAACTAGAGCGCTAACAGTCTTACTTATGACAAAATTATGGCACACCTGAAGCCATCTTGATTGGAATAAACTGGTAACTCTTAAAACATTTAATTTAAAAAGGAACAAAATGAGGGGGTTCATTTTGTCATAGAAATTATGGTTAGTGCTGTAGAAAGAAAAATTAGGACATGTTTTAAGTGAGATCTCAAATATCTTCCTGTTATATTTCAACAGGAGCAGCCTGTCAGTTGATGCCTTTGTGTTCTTCTGCAGCTTCCCAGAGTGTTCTAAAGAACAACTAGAGCGCTAACAGTCTTACTTATGACAAAAGTATGACACACCTGAAGCCATCTTGATTGGAATAAACTGGTAACACTTAAAACATTTAATTTAAAAAGGAACAAAATGAGGGGGTTCATTTTGCCATAGAAATTATAGTTAGTGCTGTAGAAAGAAAAATAAGTGCTAAAACACAACCCCTAGCACGACACCCTACACTACCCAAACATAACTGCACTACCCTAAACCCTAAAACACTACCACCAGCACGACTCCCTACACTACCCAAACACCACTGCACTACACTAAACCCTAAATATACCCCCAGCATGACCACCCACACTACACAAACACCACTGCACTACCCTATACCCTAAAACACGACCCCCTACACTACACAAACCCCACTGCACTGCCCTAAACCCTAAAACACTACCCCAGCACTACCCCCTACACTACCCAAACACTACTGCACTAACATAAACCCTAAAACACTACCCCCAGCACAACCCCCTACACTACACAAACACCACTGCACTACCCTAAACCCTAAAACACTACCCCCAGCACGACTCCCTACACTACCCAAACACCACTGCACTACCCTAAACCCTAAATCTACCCCCAGCACGACCCCTACACTACCCAAACACCACTGCACTACCCTAAACCATAAAACACTACCCCCAGCATGACCCCCTACACTACACAAACACCACTGCACTACCCTAAACCCTAAAACACTACCACCAGCATGACCCCCTACACTACTCAAACACCACTGCACTACCCTAAACCCTAAAACACTACCACCAGCACGACCCCTACACTACTGCACTACCCTAAACCCTCAAACACTACCCCCAGCATGACCCCCTACACTACCCAAACACCACTGCACTACCCTAAACCCTAAAACACTACCCCCAGCATGACCCCCTACACCACCCAAACACCACTGCACTACCCTAAACCCTAGAAAAGAAACCCCCACCCCATGCCCAATCCCCCTTACCTCTCACTCCTCATGGTTCCTCTCTCCTCGTGGTTCCTGCTTCACGTAATCTCTGAGGGGCGGTGCACGTCGTTGTGAGGAAACAGAACAGCCTCTGTTTCCTTACAACGACATTGATCGTCTACATGTTTTTTAGAACGCATGGTCATTTACCATACATACCTTTACAACAAAATTCGTTGTAAAGGCATGCGTGGTAAATGACCATGCGTTCTAAAAAATGCGTAGTAATGACTTTGTGATGTACAACGCATGCGTGGTAATGCATGCGTTGTAATGGTATCGCACAGTAAAAAGTCGTTGTAACGGCTGTTTACCGATCGAAGCTGGCCCCTGTTCTTCAGTGAGACGTTTATTTGGTTAATTAGGAGGAAGGAATGTGGTTTTTTACCGAAAAGTGCATTCCCGGCTGTTGTATTGTGAAAGTGTCCGCGTGGCCTGGTTTCACTTCCGGTGAGAGAGTGGAAGAGTCTGTTTGGATCTAAAGGAGTTCTGTTGTTGGACGGGGCCGGCGCGACATGTCATCAGAAAACATAGCTAATGGAAAGCGTCCTCCCTGAAGTGTGGAGCAGTGCCATGAGAGGTCAACGAGTGTGCGTCCCACCGCAGTATGACCGTACCGCGTGACCCATGTGCCGCCTCCAGGGTACGGGAGACAGAAGCGGCATCGCAGGTCCTCTTGTAGACCGTTGTAGCACTAATTCTACATTTTGGTACTAGGGCATTTTAACTTCGTTGTTCCTGCCAGATACAAAGAGAAGATCCTGTGTTATTCAGTGCCCTCATTACCTTTTTTGTGGGTTGTGGTGCTTGTCACTTCGCTGCCCCGCCGGTGCACACGACTGGGCACCCCACCTCGTGTGCCATCTGCAGGGCCTCTGCCCTCGGATCACTGGTTTCGGTTTCTGGAGTGGCAACATAAACAGTTGCTCCCAAAGGACTAGCCTGAACACTTAGGTGAATATCCCCTGCACCAGCATTCCACGGAAATTCTTTCCTAGCTCTCCCACGTCAACGAGCACGGCTCCGCTCGCGACACCGTATGACGTCATCGGAGCCATAAGAGGACCTCGTAGGCGTGCTGACATCAGTTCCACCCATTTTTTCCGTGCCACCGAGGCAAACAGGGGATCGAGACATTTTCACATGTATACATAGTATAATAAATATATATATATTCACTGAAAAAACCATAGGTTTCACGCACGTTATAGTTAGAAATTAGCATTAAAAAAACCTTAGAAATTCACTGAAAAAACCATAGGTTTCAGGCACGTTATAGTTAGAAATTAGCATTTAAAAACCTTAGAAATTCACTGAAAAAACCATAGGTTTCAGGGGCGTTATAGTTAGTTGGACATTTCACTCGTACAAAACCATAGAAATTCCCCGTTATAGTTAGTTCAGCTAACTATAACTCGCGCGCTCCGCAATGCACTGCTGATGACGTCACATATTACATCACTCATGACATGGTCAGTGACATCACTCATGACATCACTCATGACATCACTCATCATGACATCACTGATGACATCATCCAGTGAATGTGTGTTTTTCTGAAAATTAAATATGTTTTATATATGTATATCTCAAGGTCGATGGAAGAATAAATGGGTATATAAGTGTCTAAATGGATGATTTTTTTTTTGTAAAATTGATTGTATAACTGACTAAGGGGTCGATTCCGATCTCGGCCGGTAGGGCTCCGAATTAGATTCGGCTTTACCGGATCCGATTCGGATGCCCTGTTTCCGACTGAGTCGGACGTGCGTCCGGGCGAGCGAGTACGATGCGAACGTACGCAAAATCGCCGACCGACTCGTTCGCGGGACCCAACTGCTCCGACCGACTCGCACGGACACGACTCGCACCGCGCAATGGAGACGTTCCCCGGCCGGGTAAGTACGATGCGAGCCGCGAGCAGTCCGACCGACTTGCTCCGTCCGGCTCGAAAGAGCAGTCGGAGCCGCACTTTGGGGGTCCGTGTCGGACCCCCCTGTACGCCTAGCCGCGCGGGTCGCACACAGGGGGGACCCATGGGTCCCCCCTACCTGTGCGTGTACGGCGCGACCCGCTTCGACGCGTACCCGCTATAGGGGGCGCCCTTGTTCGCCTCGCACCCATTGAGTCAATGGGAGCCCGCGTTGTACGACCGGCTCCCATTGACTTCAATGGGAGTCCGACCGAATCGAGTCCGATAGCATGCAAACGCATCGTACTCGTTCGGTCGGACTGCTAGGGTCCGATTCGGTCGGAAATCTCTCCGGGTCCGGCTCGGTCGGAGAGATTTCCTGCCCGAATCGGCCCCTAAGTGTATCTTAGTGAATACATGGGTTAGTGAGTAATGTTTAAATATGAAAATATCTGTATCAGTCTCTCACTTTGTGTATAAGTGGCTGCATGGGTTGGTGAGTAGCTACATGAGTGTCTATATGGGTTATTAGTTGGTTTTTTGAGTATCAGTATGAGTGTCTGAGTGTCTGTATGGTTCGGTGGGGGGTATTACTTAGTGCATAGATGCATGAATGAGTGACTCACTGTTTGTATATGTTGAAGACAGCATGTGTGCAGGACTGTATAGGTGGATGAGTATGTGTATGGGTGTTTTAGTGAGTGAATGACTGTCTATATAGTGTCTTTATGAGTAACTACATATGTTTTAAACTAGTATATGTGAGTATTGGTGTATATAAGTGAGTATATGTGAGAGTGAGATATTGGAAGAGTTCCTGTACAAATAAGTAGGTGTTTTTATAAGTGATTGTTTAAGAGAGTAAGTATGTGTAAGTTTCTGTAGAAGTAAGTGTGGTAGTGTGTGTATAACTGTATATGCAAGTAAATGGATGTTTGATACTTTGTTTGCATGTGTGACTATGTGTGTGAGTAACTCTATGGATCAGTGGCGGTGTGTAACAGGATGTATAGGTGTATGAATACATATGATGAGTGAGTACATGTATGAGTGACTGTATAGGGACTGTTGGTGAATGAGTGGATGTGTGTGTAGATCTTGGAATTAATGAATAGGTGTGTTGTAACTGGTATTGGTATGTCCATTGTTTTGAAAATGTTAGTTTGTATTTTTGAGTGTGTGTATCAAAGGTTATATTAGGGTGAGAGGAGGTCTGCCACTCTATCACAAGGATGATGTCATTTGAGATGTCATCAGTGATGTCATGAGTGATGTCACTGACCATGTCATGAGTGATGTAATATGTGACGTCATCAGCAGTGCATTGCGGGCGCGCGAGTTATAGTTAGCTGAACTAACTATAACGGGGGAATTTCTATGGTTTTGTACGAGTGAAATGTCCAACTAACTATAACGCCCCTGAAACCTATGGTTTTTTCAGTGAATATATATATATTTCCTACTGGCGGTCGCCAGTAGGTAGTTATAGTTAGGACCTCGTTTCTATTCCAAAAGCGTTCTTTCTTTTCCCAATAACTTTGGCGCCGGTTGACGAAACTTTGCGAAATTTTCAAAACTAGTGGGGCGCTCCGGTCAGCTCCTGTGTTGAAAGTGTCGGGGTGATTCATCAAGCGGGGGCCAAGAAAAAAGGGGGAACCCAAAACGTGTTTTTCCCATGTTAATTTCCATAAAAAACTTTAGACAAAGCTACAGACTGAACTGCTGAACGGAATTACACAAAATTTGGCAAAAAGGTAGCGCTTGGTTCAGAAAGCGAACATTTTTTTTAAATGGTGTAAATCCGTTCAGTAGTTCCTGAGAAATTAAAAAAAAGAAAACTTTCGATATCTGTGCGGAGCCTAACCACACATCTCCTCCCGAGCAGGAGCTTGCCTCTGATTGGCTGCCAACACTTCAAACCAGGAAGTGTTGGCAGCCATCTTGTGCCTCGGACGAGGAAGAAAGAAAAAGGTAAGAGAAAGATAAAAAAACAAGAAAAGGGGGCAGGGTAAAAACACCCTGACCCCCCAGGCCTGCTCAGGGGGTCCCACAGGAACCCCCAGGCCCAAAAAACGCATTTTTTTAAAAAAAATTCGGGCAGGGCCCCGCAGCCCCGGGGACTGCCACCTCCCCGGGACTTGATAATTTATTTGCGGGGGCACGCGGCCCCCCCGCAGCCCCGGGGACCACCACCTCCCCGGGGCTTTATTGATTATAGAGTGGGGGCCTCGAGGGCCCCCCAAGCCCCAGGGACCGCCACCTCCCCGAGGCTTAATTTCAATAAGGGTGGGGGGGCCTCGCTGGCCCCCCAAGCCCCAGGGACCGCCACCTCCCCGGGGCTGTCATAATTAATTAGTTTGGGGGGGCTCAAGCCCCCCCACACTGCCCCGGGGACCACCACCTCCCCGGGGCTTTATTGATTATAGAGTGGGGGCCTCGAGGGCCCCCCCAAGCCCCAGGGACCGCCACCTCCCCGAGGCTTAATTTCAATAAGGGTGGGGGGGCCTCGCGGGCCCCCCCAAGCCCCAAGGACCGCCACCTCCCCGGGGCTGTCATCATTAATTAGTGTGGGGGGGCTCAAGCCCCCCCACACTGCCCTGGGGGCCATCACCTCCCCGGGGCTTTGCAAACATTGGGAGGGGGGCCGTGCGGCCCCCCTCCTGGAGCCATTGATGGCCCTGGGGACCGCCACCCCACAGGGCCGGCTCCTGCAATGTCCCGGGGTGCCCACCCCCGGGACATTGCTGTTTGCATTGACAGGGCAGGAGCCGTGCGGCTATGTTTGCTATGCCCTGCAATAGCAAACTCTGCTTTGCTTCATTGAAGCGAGAGCATGTCAGCAGCTCCCCTTGTGCAAAAGCAATGCTGGCTCCCGCAGGAGGCGGGGAGCCGGCGAGACCGTGGGGGCATTGGGGCTCCCACCATGGTCCCCAATGGAGAGGCCAGGCCCCGGGGGATGGGGTCCCCGGGGCCTGAAGTGGCCCAGGAGGGGGGCCATGCGGCCCCCCTCCATCATTAAATAAAAAAAATTAAAAAAAGAGGCACAGCCCCGGGGGATGGGGTCCCCGGGGTCAATAGAGGCCTCAGGAGGGGGGCCACGCAGCCCCCTCCTTAAAAAATATAAAAAAATAAATTAAACTTTTGTGGCCATGCCCAGGGGGATCGGGTCCCCGGGGCTGAATTTGGCGTCGGTAGGGCGGCCACGCCACCACCAGTGCGCCAAGAGGCGCGTTCGCAGAGTGGTGTAAAAAGGCAGCGGGCCTTGGACCACCTCTCTGCAATCCAGCTCTGTGGCGCATATTGGAGGTACCTGGTGGGCTAGTTGGCCCCCAGGTACCCTCAGTATTCAAGGGGAATTAATTCCCTAACTAACAACGCAACAGGGCGCGCGTTTGCAGAGTGGTGGAGAAAGGGGGCGTGGCCTTTGTCTACCTCTCAGCAATCCCACTGCGTGGGGCTTACTGGAGGTAAGAGGTAGGCTAGTTGGCCCCTAAAGGACCCCGAGCAGAGAAGGGGACTTCAATCCCCATCCAAGAGCGCACCAGGGAGCGCGTTTGTAGAGTGGTGGGCAAAGGGGGCATGGCCTGCTCTTCGAACTTAGCAATGCTGCTGTGTGGGACTTAATGGAGGTAATAGGAGGGGTAGTTGGCCCCCAAGGATGACATTGGGGGCCAGCTACCCCTCTTGTTACCTCCAGTAAATCCCGCACAGTGGGATTGCTAAGACGTCTTCGGAGGCCATGCCCCCCTTTCTCCACCATTCTGCATACGCGCCTCCTGGCAGACTACGGGATGGGGGATAAAGTCCAATTTACTCCTGAGGGACTTTGGGGGCCAAGAAGCCCTACTGGTACGTCCTGTGAGCCCTATGCACCGGAATTGCTGAGCGCTGGTTGGAGGCCCAGCACCCTTTCTCCACCACTCTGCAAACGCGACTACTAGTTAAAGAAGTGTTTGCAATGTAATAGGTTTCGCATTTGCGAGAATTAGAGGTATTGGCGTTGTAAATGCAAGTTTTTTACTAATGTTTTTGGAGTGGAGTGGAGTGGATGTACGTTGTGTGTAGTGGAATTATGTGGTATGTTGTGCATTGAAATTATGTGGATAGAAAGTATGTGGTATTTAGTGTATAGGAATTATGTAGAGTGGGATTATGTGTTATGGAGAGTAATTATGTGGTATGGTAGTCTGTGTTGTGGAGTGGTAACCTCAGGTTTAGTCTTCCTCGTTTCCATAGAAGCTCAACTATGAACTCAGTGAGACAAAAAAGATGGAATCACTGAGGAGCACTTGTGGACCTAGTCAGAGGTATGAGCAGGGCCACTGGAATTATGTGACTGTTTGGCTGCACCGACTTTCACACAATTATACATTTTCTGCATTAGCCACATAATTCATCATCTGCACCCTAATCTGCAGATTTGAACAAAAAAAGCCTTGTTTCTAGCTGAAACGGGTCAAACGTTACCAAAAATGCAGCGACAAGTGTTCCAGCGTGGTGGAAGGCCCTTTGCAAACCTAGAATGGTCACGTGTTACTTATTGCTAAATGTGGGTGTTAAATTGGTACTAATGGTGTGCAAGCCACTCTTTCTTGCCTCTGCGCCTCTCTTGCCTCTTTCTGCATTTCTGTTGCTTCTTTCTGCACGTTTCTTTCTTTTTCTGCACTTCTCTTGACCTCATTCTGCAAATGTCATTTACTTTCTGCACCTCTCTTCCCTCTTTCTGCACGTCTATTGCCTCTTTCTGCACCTCATTTGCTTCTTTGTGCACCCCTGTTGTCTCTTTCAGCACTCGTCTTCCCTCTTTCTGTACCTTTCCTGCCTGTTTTTGCATCTCACTTGCCTCTTTCTGCACTTTTCTTGCTTCTTTCTACACCTCTGTTGCTTCTTTCAGCAATTCTCTTGCCTGTTTGTGCACTTCTCTTGCCTGTTTCTACACGTCTCCTGCCTCTTTCTGCACCCCTGTTGCTTCATTCTTCACTTTCCATGCTTCTTTCTGCACCTGTCTTGCTTCTTTCTGCACCCTTGTTGTCTCTTTATGTACCTCTTTTGCCTCTTTCTGCACTTTTCTTGCCGTTTTCTGCACCTCTCTTCCCATTTGCTGCACGTCTGTTGCCTCTTTCTGCACCTCATTTGCTTCTTTCTGCCCTCCTGTTGTCTCTTTATGCACTCGTCTTCCCTCTTTCTGTACCTTTCCTGCCTGTTTTGGATCTCACTTGCCTCTTTCTGCACTTTTCTTGCTTTATTCTACACCTCTGTTGCTTCTTTCAGCAATTCTCTTGCCTCTTTGTGCACTTCTCTTGACTGTTTCTGCACTTCTCTTGCCTCTTTCTGCACCCCTGTTGCTTCATTCTGCACTTTCCATGCTTCTTTCTGCACCTGTCTTGATTCTTTCTGCACCCCTGTTGTCTCTTTATGTACCTCTTTTGCCTCTTTCTGCACTTTTCGTGGCTTTTTCTGCACCTCTCTTCCCTCTTTCTGCACGTCTGTTGCCTCTTTCTGCACCTCATTTGCTTCTTTCTGCACCCCTGTTGTCTCTTTCTGCACTCGTCTTCCCTCTTTCTGTACCTTTCCTGCATGTTTTTGCATCTCACTTGCCTCTTTCTGCACTTTTCTTGCTTCTTTCTACACCTCTGTTGCTTCTTTCAGTAATTCTCTTGCCTGTTTCTGCACCTCTCTTGCCTCTTTTTGCACCTCTGTTGGCTCTTTCTGCACCTCACTTGCTCCTTTCTACACTTCTCTTGCCTCTTTCTGCACACCTGTTGCTTCATTCTGCACTTTCCATGCTTCTTTCTGCACCTGTCTTGCTTCTTTCTGCACCCCTGTTGTCTCTTTATGTACCTCTTTTGACTCTTTCTGCACGTTTCTTGCCTTTTTCTGCACCTTTCTTCCCTCTTTCTGCACGTCTGTTGCCTCTTTCTGCACCTCATTTGCTTCTTTCTGCACCCCTGTTGTCTCTTTCTGCACTCGTCTTCCCTTTTTCTGTACCTTTCCTGCCTGTTTTTGCATCTCACTTGCCTCTTTCTGCACTTTTCTTGCTTCTTTCTACACCTCTGTTGCTTCTTTCAGCAATTTTCTTGCCTCTTTGTGCACTTCTCTTGCCTGTTTCTGCACTTCTCTTGCCTCTTTCTGCACCCCTGTTGCTTCATTCTGCACTTTCCATGCTTCTTTCTGCACCTGTCTTGCTTCTTTCTGCACCCCTGTTGTCTCTTTATATACCTCTTTTGCCTCTTTCTGCACTTTTCTTGCCTTTTTCTGCACTTCTCTTCCCTCTTTCTGCACGTCTGTTGCCTCTTTCTGCACCTCATTTGCGTCTTTGTGCACCCCTGTTGTCTCTTTCAGCACTCGTCTTCCCTCTTTCTGTACCTTTCCTGCCTCTTTTTGCATCTCACTTGCCTCTTTCTGCACTTTTCTTGCTTCTTTCTACACCTCTGTTGCTTCTTTAAGCAATTCTAATGCCTCTTTGTGCACTTCTCTTGCCTGTTTCTGCACCTCTCTTGCCTCTTTTTGAACCTCTGTTGGCTCTTTCTTCACCTCAGTTGCTCCTTTCTACACTTCTCTTGCCTCTTTCTGCACCCCTGTTGCTTCATTCTGCACTTTCCATGCTTCTTTCTGTACCTGTCTTGCTTCTCTCTGCACCCCTGTTGTCTCTTTATGTACCTCTCTTGCCTCTTTCTGCACTTTTCTTGCCTTTTTCTACACCTCTCTTCCCTCTTTCTGCACATCTGTTGCCTCTTTCTGCACCTCATTTGCTTCTTTCTGCACTCCTGTTGTCTCTTTATGCACTCGTCTTCCCTCTTTCTGTACCTTTCCTGCCTCTTTTGCATCTCACTTGCCTCTTTATGTACTTTTCTTGCTTCTTTCTACCCTCTGTTGCTTCTTTCAGCAATTCTCTTGACTCTTTGTGCACTTCTCCTGCCTGTTTCTGTACCTCTCTTGCCTCTTTTTGCACCTCTGTTGGCTCTTTCTGCACCTCATTTGCTCCTTTCTACATTTCTCTTGCCTCTTTCTGCACCCCTGTTCCTTCATTCTGCACTTTCCATGCTTCTTTCTGCACCTGTCCTGCTTCTTTCTGCACCCTTGTCGTCTCTTTATGTACCTCTTTTGCCTATTTCTGCACTTTTCTTGCCTTTTTCTGCACCTCTCTTCCCTCTTTCTGCATGTCTGTTGCCTCTTTCTGCACCTCATTTGCTTCTTTCTGTACCCCTGTTGTCTCTTTCTGCACACTGAAAACTTGCAAAAAATATGAAAGATTGTGGAGAAGGGATTTTGATCCGTTACCTAAAGCTCTCTATCGGGATGCTGTAAAGATTTATCACAAGGCTATTCACACAGAGCGAGCTGCTTTTTATGCTAAAGAAATCAGTAACAGCACCAACCCCGCAAAGAGCATTTTTTCTATTGTTTCAGGTCTTTAAAATCCGAGGGGCCCGCCGTCCACTGATCTCCTCGGACAAACAATGCGAGGAGCTTGCCTTATTTTTTCTTAAAAGGTAGAAGATATTCATAAACATTTTCCTGCGACTCAAACCGACTGGCCTGCCTTATCGAATAAGGATACGATCCCCACTTTAGAGGTTTTTCCTCAGATTCAGTCGGACCAGCTACTTGCCCTTTGTGCTAAAATTAAATCGGGTTCACCGGCCGACCCACTGAAACCTGACCACTTTAGGAAAATTTGACCTATTATATCTCCTCTCCTAGGTCAAGTGATTAATAAATCGCTAAGCCAAGCTGTTGTGCCTATAGCATGGAAACAGGCTAGGGTGATACCGCTGCTCAAAAATCCTCATTGGACCCTAAAAAGCCAGAAAATTTCAGGCCAATTTCATTACTTTCATGGCCTGCTAAGATCACAGAGGCATATATTAATTCTATCCTCTCAGACCATCTGACTACCAACGATATTCTTGATCCCTCGCAAAATGGCTTTCGCCCGGACATAGCACTGAGTCGGCGCTCTTGGCGGTGACAGAACATCTCTGGACAGCTATGGACGCAGGACAGACATCGGCACTGATCCTTTTGGATCTTAGTGCCGCATTCGACACTGTGTCCCATGCTGTCCTGTTGCGCCGTCTGCAAGAGGCTGGCATTGGTGGTCTTGTTCTGAAGTGGCTGGCGTCATTTTTGTCCGATAGGACTTTTCAGGTGATTGCTCCCCCTTTTACCTCGCCCACCTTTCCCATCAAGCACGGGGTACCACAGGGCTCCTCTTTGAGCCCTCTGCTCTTCAATTTGTATGAACTACCTTTGGCGGTTTTAGCCAAGAGCAGAGGATTGACTGTGGTCTCCTACGCCGACGACATGCAGCTGGTGGTAGCCCTATCGAGCAACTCTAAGCACGACGCCTCGAAGTTTCGAGGCGATCTTGCTGCAGTTGCCGGGTGGATGACAGCTAACTGCCTCCAGCTGAATGCTAGTAAGTCAGAGGTGTTGCTGGTGGGTAAGGATCACGGGTTATGGAATGAGTACTGGTGGCCCACGAATTTAGGCACCCCCCCTCCTCCTAAACAGGCAGTGAAGAACTTGGGGGTATGGATGGACGCCTCTCTCAATTTCCAGACCCAAACAAAGAAGGTGGCGGGTACCTGTTTTGGTTTGCTGCGCGGTCTCAAACCTATTTTGGTCTTCTTTGATGCCCCGACTAGACAGATTATCATTCAGGCCTTGATTATATCGAGGCTTGATTACGCGAACTCTCTGTATCTGGGGGCCAACAAGGCTGAAGTACTCAGGTTACAGAGAGTTCAGAACGCTGCAGCAAGATCTCTACTGGGTCTGCGTAAAGTCTGCTCGGTGGCTAATACAATCCGCCGCCTCCATTGGCTGCCTGTAGCGCAACGGATTGAGTTTAAGGCCCTCTGTTTAGCTTTAAAAATTTTGAAGGCCCCCTCTCCCAACATTCTGACGGATTTGTTATCCTTTTATGTCCCCTCCCGTCAGCTTCGCTCCATGGGCCAACATTTATTAGTTGTCCCCCGGGTCAGGAGGACCCGGGCTGGAGGTCGTTCCTTCCGGTACAGAGCAGCTATTCTCTGGAACTCACTGCCCCTATGTATTCGTGGTCTCAGTAATCTCTCCGAATTTAGGAAGGCTATTAAAACTTTTCTATTCCCCGCTCTGTAGGTCTCTTGGCTTCTCCTTTGCGCTGTTATTTCCCATTTGTTGTTTAGCGCCGGGACGCCTCTTGGCCGGGGCAGCTGTTGCGCTCTATAAATTTCTCAAATACAAATACAAAATACACGTCATCCCTCTTTCTGTACCCTTCCTGCCTGTTTTTGCATCTCACTTGCCTCTTTCTGCTCTTTTCTTGCTTCTTTCTACACCTCTGTTGCTTCTTTCAGCAATTCTCTTGCCTCTTTGTGCACTTCTCTTGCCTGTTTCTGCACGTCTCCTGCCTCTTTCTGCACCCATGTTGCTTCATTCTTCACTTTCCATGCTTCTTTCTGCACCTGTCTTGCTTCTTTCTGCACCCTTGTTGTCTCTTTATGTAACTCTTTTGCCTCCTTCTGCACTTTTCTTGCCTTTTTCTGCACCTCTCTTCCCTCTTTCTGCACGTCTGTTGCCTCTTTCTGCACCGCATTTGCTTCTTTCTGCACCCCTGTTGTCTCTTTATGCACTCGTCTTCCCTCTTTCTGTACCTTTCCTGCCTCTTTTTGTATCTCACTTGCTTCTTTCTGCACTTTTCTTGCTTCTTTCTACACCTCTGTTGCTTCTTTCAGCAATTTTCTTGCCTCTTTGTGCACTTCTCTTGCCTGTTTCTGCACTTCTCTTGTCTTTCTGCACCCCTGTTGCTTCATTCTGCACTTTCCATGCTTCCTTCTGCACCTGTCTTGCTTCTTTCTGCACCCCTGTTGTCTCTTTATGTACCTCTTTTGCCTCTTTCTGCACTTTTCTTGCCTTTTTCTGCACCTCTCTTCTCTCTTTCTGCACGTTTGTTGCCTCTTTCTGCATCTCATTTGCTTCTTTCTGCACCCATTTTGTCACTGTCTGCACTCGTCTTCCCTCTTTCTGTACCTTTCCTGCCTGTTTTTGCATCTCACTTGCCTCTTTCTGCACTTTTCTTGCTTCTTTCTACACCTCTGTTGCTTCTTTCAGCAATTCTCTTGCCTCTTTGTGCACTTCTCTTGCCTGTTCCTGCACCTCTCTTGCCTCTTTTTGCACCTCATTTGCTTCTTTCTGCACCCCTGTTGTCTCTTTATGCACTCGTCTTCCCTCTTTCTGTACCTTTCCTGCCTGTTTTTGCATCTCACTTGCCTCTTTCTGCACTTTTCTTGCTTCTTTCTACACCTCTGTTGCTTCTTCCAGCAATTCTCTTGCCTCTTTGTGCACTTCTCTTGCCTGTTTCTGCACCTCTCTTGCCTCTTTTTGCACCTCTGTTGGCTCTTTCTGCAGCTCACTTGCTCCTTTCTACACTTCTCTTGCCTCTTTCTGCACCCCTGTTGCTTCATTCTGCACTTTCCATGCTTATTTCTGCACATGTCTTGCTTCTTTCTGCACCCCTGTTTTTCTCTTTATGTACCTCTTCTGCCTATTTCTGTACTTTTCCTGCCTATTTCTGCAGTTCTCTTCCCTCTTTCTGCACGTCTGCTGCCTCTTTCTGCACCTCATTTGCTTCTTTCTGCACCCCTGTTGTCTCTCTATGGACTCGTCTTCCCTCTTTCTGTACCTTTCCTGCCTGTTTTTGCATCTCACTTGCCTCTTTCTGCACTTTTCTTGCTTCTTTCTACACCTCTGTTGCTTCTTTCAGCAATTCTCTTGCCTCTTTGTGCACTGCCCTTGCCTGTTTCTGCACTTCTCTTGCCTCTTTCTGCACCCCTGTTGCTTCAATCTGCACTTTCCATGCTTCTTTCTGCACCTAACTTGCTTCTTTCTGCACCCCTGTTGTCTATTTATTTACCTCTTTTGCCTCTTTCTGCACTTTTCTTGCCGTTTTCTGCACCTCTCTTCCCATTTGCTGCACGTCTGTTGCCTCTTTCTGCACCTCATTTGCTTCTTTCTGCCCTCCTGTTGTCTCTTTATGCACTCGTCTTCCCTCTTTCTGTACCTTTCCTGCCTGTTTTGGATCTCACTTGCCTCTTTCTGCACTTTTCTTGCTTTATTCTACACCTCTGTTGCTTCTTTCAGCAATTCTCTTGCCTCTTTGTGCACTTCTCTTGACTGTTTCTGCACTTCTCTTGCCTCTTTCTGCACCCCTGTTGCTTCATTCTGCACTTTCCATGCTTCTTTCTGCACCTGTCTTGATTCTTTCTGCACCCCTGTTGTCTCTTTATGTACCTCTTTTGCCTCTTTCTGCACTTTTCGTGGCTTTTTCTGCACCTCTCTTCCCTCTTTCTGCACGTCTGTTGCCTCTTTCTGCACCTCATTTGCTTCTTTCTGCACCCCTGTTGTCTCTTTCTGCACTCGTCTTCCCTCTTTCTGTACCTTTCCTGCATGTTTTTGCATCTCACTTGCCTCTTTCTACACTTTTTTTGCTTCTTTCTACACCTCTGTTGCTTCTTTCAGCAATTCTCTTGCCTCTTTCTGCACTTCTCTTGCCTGTTTCTGCACCTCTCTTGCCTCTTTTTGCACCTCTGTTGGCTCTTTCTGCACCTCACTTGCTCCTTTCTACACTTCTCTTGCCTCTTTCTGCACACCTGTTGCTTCATTCTGCACTTTCCATGCTTCTTTCTGCACCTGTCTTGCTTCTTTCTGCACCCCTGTTGTCTCTTTATGTACCTCTTTTGACTCTTTCTGCACGTTTCTTGCCTTTTTCTGCACCTTTCTTCCCTCTTTCTGCACGTCTGTTGCCTCTTTCTGCACCTCATTTGCTTCTTTCTGCACCCCTGTTGTCTCTTTCTGCACTCGTCTTCCCTTTTTCTGTACCTTTCCTGCCTGTTTTTGCATCTCACTTGCCTCTTTCTGCACTTTTCTTGCTTCTTTCTACACCTCTGTTGCTTCTTTCAGCAATTTTCTTGCCTCTTTGTGCACTTCTCTTGCCTGTTTCTGCACTTCTCTTGCCTCTTTCTGCACCCCTGTTGCTTCATTCTGCACTTTCCATGCTTCTTTCTGCACCTGTCTTGCTTCTTTCTGCACCCCTGTTGTCTCTTTATATACCTCTTTTGCCTCTTTCTGCACTTTTCTTGCCTTTTTCTGCACTTCTCTTCCCTCTTTCTGCACGTCTGTTGCCTCTTTCTGCACCTCATTTGCATCTTTGTGCACCCCTGTTGTCTCTTTCAGCACTCGTCTTCCCTCTTTCTGTACCTTTCCTGCCTCTTTTTACATCTCACTTGCCTCTTTCTGCACTTTTCTTGCTTCTTTCTACACCTCTGTTGCTTCTTTAAGCAATTCTAATGCCTCTTTGTGCACTTCTCTTGCCTGTTTCTGCACCTCTCTTGCCTCTTTTTGAACCTCTGTTGGCTCTTTCTTCACCTCAGTTGCTCCTTTCTACACTTCTCTTGCCTCTTTCTGCACCCCTGTTGCTTCATTCTGCACTTTCCATGCTTCTTTCTGTACCTGTCTTGCTTCTCTCTGCACCCCTGTTGTCTCTTTATGTACCTCTCTTGCCTCTTTCTGCACTTTTCTTGCCTTTTTCTACACCTCTCTTCCCTCTTTCTGCACATCTGTTGCCTCTTTCTGCACCTCATTTGCTTCTTTCTGCACTCCTGTTGTCTCTTTATGCACTCGTCTTCCCTCTTTCTGTACCTTTCCTGCCTCTTTTGCATCTCACTTGCCTCTTTATGTACTTTTCTTGCTTCTTTCTACCCTCTGTTGCTTCTTTCAGCAATTCTCTTGACTCTTTGTGCACTTCTCCTGCCTGTTTCTGTACCTCTCTTGCCTCTTTTTGCACCTCTGTTGGCTCTTTCTGCACCTCATTTGCTCCTTTCTACATTTCTCTTGCCTCTTTCTGCACCCCTGTTCCTTCATTCTGCACTTTCCATGCTTCTTTCTGCACCTGTCCTGCTTCTTTCTGCACCCTTGTCGTCTCTTTATGTACCTCTTTTGCCTATTTCTGCACTTTTCTTGCCTTTTTCTGCACCTCTCTTCCCTCTTTCTGCATGTCTGTTGCCTCTTTCTGCACCTCATTTGCTTCTTTCTGTACCCCTGTTGTCTCTTTCTGCACACTGAAAACTTGCAAAAAATATGAAAGATTGTGGAGATGTGTAGGAGAGTAGGATCTGCCTCTTATGTTGCCCCCACTTTTTTTCTGATGTTAGCACTGGTTTCTGGCTATAGTCTGGCTGGGTCCCTGCCAATCAGGGCCCCAGCCTCTCTGTTCTCTCTAAACGACATGGAGTGCACTCTAGGTGCACTAGTGATTGGTTACTGTGGTGCCTTATGAGTCCCTAGTATATGGTACCTTAGGTGCCAAGGGCATAGGTACTTCACAGGCCTACCAGGGGCTGCAGCATGTATTATGCCACCCCTGGGAAGCAGACTAAATCTGACACCACAGGCCTGCTACTGCAGCCTGGGTGAGGTGGTGCTAGCACCCCTCACTGAGATATAGGTTTCCTATATCTCTCCTGCACACACATATAAACCTATCAGTCACCCCTATGGCAGGCCCTATCAATCCTGAGGGCAGGGTGCTTGGCTTCTATGTGAGGGGGTGCCTCTGCATGAGCAGGGCCCCCTGCAGTTCTCAGAGTCCATTCTCTGGTGCTGTTTGTGGATGCGGTTAAACCATATACTCTTAAGTGCATTATATCCTCGCGGTAAATGCTAACTTTGGAATGGCTGCATCAAAACATGTCGTGTTTGGTGTCAAACATCTTGGAATACTACCCCCCGCCAATCTTGGCGGCGGGGGTAGCATTCCACCCTTCTAGAGGGATAAGACATGTACCTGCTATGGAAACGCGGTAGAATCCTAAAGAGCCCTGGCATCACAAAATGGATGCCACCAGTCACAGACACTGGGCTGCCCTCCTGCTGATGACCGAAACTCACAGTGGAGGAAGCCCAACAATAGGCATCCTGTCACAGGGAGGTGTAACCACCTTCCAGACAGGGTTTAGTGTATTGGGGCTGGGTGGGTGCACTCTTAGAGTGCTTTGAAGTCCTGCACTGGGGGAGCAGAAGGCTCCTCTGTGCATATGCCAGTTCAAACCAGCTCAGGGGCTACCTGCCCCTGCTCTGGCGCGAAACTGGACAAAGGGAAGTGGGTGTAGCCACCCCTCCCTTGACCCTCCCATAGGTGGGGTCATAGAGCTAGTCCATCCCCTCTTTTTAGTATAAGAGGGGGAACCTTGCCATTGCAAAGCAGATAACCCCTGGACGACGCTCTACAGAAGAATCCTGGCCCTTCGACGTTCCACTACCTTTGGAAGACAGAAGAATCTCCCTTGGAGTCAAGGAGTGACTCCCCTGCTTGGCAGGCACCAAAAACGACAACGACGGTCGCAAACTACGCCGCTCCCGCCGGAGTCCGAAGTCTTTGCAGCCCAAGAAGTGGATTTCCTGACCTCTCCCAGGCCATCGTGAGTCCCCAGCGAAGCTGAGGCAAGTGGACCCCACGAGTAACGAGGAACCGCGACCCCTGGGTACCGTGCACTATTGTCGAGTGCAACCCCTTCACAACGTTCTACGAACTTGTGCTTTGGACCACGTGTGGTCCCGACCTCCAGCAGGAATCCCTCCGAAGATCAGAGGCCTACACCGTCCCGAGTGACCGTGGGCCCCTGTTGAGTGATTCCGCCCGCGGTGTCTTCGCGATCCCTTGCCCGCTGGCTTGTGGGTCCCCCGAAGACTTCTTAAAGAAACCAAAGGGCTCCCCTGGTTGCTCCAGGCCTGCCCTGACTTACCCTCGCTGGGTGAGTCCCTCAGACCTTGCTGGTCTGCGCCATCGACTTTTCTTCATCTCCCCGAGACTTGCGGCTGCCAAGGCTTGTTGGCTCCGATCGAGTTGCCGACACCGCAGTCAGCTGCAGACGTCGAGGGAGACACCGAATCCAGCTCCTGGTCGTCGTCGACGCCTCCTGGACCACGTGGCTGAAGAGTCAAGGCACCTGCAACCGACCTGAAGCGACCGACGACGGTGGGCATCCATCTTCCTTGCCCCGGGTCACTGCCAAGTGACTTTGAACACTGTCCCCTCTGCTTTCAGGTCATCCTTCTTCAGAATCCAGGCTTGGATTCCACCGGACACTTCTTCAGCTCCCGCAAGCAGCAAGTCTTCTTTGTTCGCCATTGAAAACGACGCCGCGACCCGACACCAAAGGACACCTGTGCACCCGGCTTCCCTGGGTGAGGTAACTCCAGCACTACGGTGCTCCTGTGGGTGTGGGCCCTAGAACTACTTACCCTGTAAGTGACTTGCTTGTAGGTTCTCCCGAAGTATCCTAAAACTCTTTATTTCCAACCGCGACTTGCCCCATTGAAGTTAACGGCGATTCGCGCCTGTGTATCCACACTGCACGCGTCCCCCGTGGGTCCTTTACTTACCTGCCTTGGGTGGTTTCGTGAGGCCCCAGCACTTCTGAAGGCCCTAGGCCTTGTCTCCTTGCAAGTCGTTGTTTCTAAGTCTCTTACTTAGTATATGGTCTGGTACGCCCCTAGGGCCCCAGCCATATTGTGTGCTTAACTTATTGTGAAACGTTGATTTGTGCATATGTTTGTCTTCTAATCTCATAAAGAGATTAGTAGAGAGTTATTTAGAAATAAATACATATATATTTGATATATATACCTGTGTGGTGTCTTTTCATTTGGTGATTCAAGAGATTATATGGTAAAACAAGCTGCTTTACATTCCTCCGAGACTTAGCCTGAAGGCTGCTCTCCACAGCTACCACTAGGATAGCTTTCTTTAAAAGGTTGTCTTAAACCTATCTACCATAAGAGTCGATTTGCCCTGGTGCAAGGTGTCCACTTTAATTAGTGAACAGCATATACCAGGCCAACTTCTCACATTGGTGGGCAGCGTGTGGGATTCTAGCTTGCCATTGTTTTACCAGAAAATCTCTATTTGAATTACTAACTGAAAACCATTATAGGTACTCAAGGTACATATAAAGTCAAGCTTAGTATCAATAAGTTCTACTGAACTTAGAGCTGTGTTCCAAGGGATAGCACACCCTTTCCACAGCTCAAGCTAGGATCAGTAGGCCACAAACTAGTGTAGGTAGTACAACACTGCACAACACTAGAATGTCCTTAAAGGGTGGACCCAGTGGATCCACTCAGCCTCAGTATAAGGACATGGCTTTCTCTGACTTGAGAGCCATGTGTGTTGACAGACACCTGAGACTAGGACAGAGTCCCTCAACACTACACCTGATAGATCTGCTGACAGCAGATGACCTTAGATTGGCTCTAGGAGCTAAGGGGTCTGAATCAGTGGGTGGGTCAATCATAGTATCTGGGTCAGATGAGGACAATCCGAATGACCAAGACTCTGTGGTTGGAGGGCCAGGCTTCAAGGAGCCTGAACAGGACAGAGGAGTTCTCCCTAAGAGAACTGGCAGAGTGGATGAGAGGCACAGATCCCCTTCCAGGGAATCTGAGCACTCTTATCACTCTGGCAGAGAATTTGTCCAAGAGAGGAGCTCATACTTTAACTTAAGAGAGACCTCCTCTGAGAGAAGGTGCAAACTGCTCCAGTATGAGGAAGCCAAAGTGGCCCTCAGAACCAAGCAGTTGGCACTGGATAGAGAAGCCCTGGAGATCCAGAGAGCTTCCAGAAGGGAGGGTTTAGAACCCCCTGGTGGCAGCAACAGTGTCCCTAGAGGCAGAGAATATATTCCTGACCATAGGAACCTGAGCAAGGTTGTTCCTCCCTACCAGAGTGGGGATGATATCCACAAGTGGATAACTGCTATGGAGAGGGCCTGTAGAGTACAGCAGGTCCCCCAAAAGCAGTGGGCAGCAATCTTGTGGCTCTCCTTTTCAGATAAAGGAAGAGACAAGCTCCTCACTGTTAGAGAGGAGGATGCTGATGATTATGAGGTCCTGAAGAGTGCACTGATAGATGGGTTTGGCTTAACCACTGAGCAGTACAGGTTAAAGTTCAGAGATACCCAGAAGGCACAGACTCAGGACTGGACTGACTTTGTTGATTGTGCAACCAAGGCTCTAGAGGGTTGGCTGGTTGGCAGTAGGGTTACTGATTTCAAGGGATTGTATAATCTGATGATGAGAGAACAGATCCTAAATAATTGCCAGAACCAGTTGTTGCATCAGTACCTGGTGGACTCTGATCTGACCTCTCCCCAAGAATTGGGAAAGAAGGCAGACAAATGGGTCAGAACCAGGGTGAGGCAGAAAACCCAGAACCAAGGGGGTGACACTAAGAAGCAAGATCCTAAAGGCCCTGAGAAAGGTGGGGATAAGTCAAAAGACCAGAAGTCTTCACAAGGGCCCCAAAAATCTGCATCTGGTGGGGAGTCACAGTCCAACAAGGGAAAAGGCCAAAGAAGCCCTGGTGCAAATTCTGTAAACAGAAAGGGCACTGGACTTCTGATTGTACCAAGTCCAAAGACCAAACCACCACCACTCCTGCCCCTAAGGCAACTGTGCCCCCTAGCTCAGCTACTGGTGGAGGTGGTACTCAGAATAAGGGTGTAGTAGGGTTGACCCTGGGTTCTGAAGTGGATTCTGACCTAGTCAGAGTGACCACTCAGGCAATGCTGATTTGTGAGGGAAACATTGATATGTCCTTCCTAGTAAGCCCCAGTAATCTGGGCAAGTACAAACAGCAGCCTTTGATAAATGGCAAACAGGCTTTGGCATTTAGGGACACAGGTGCTAGTGTCACCATGGTGGCAGAGGACCTAGTGGACCCTGGACAGATCATCCTGGGTGAAATGTACCAGGTGACCAATGCAAGCAATGTCCAGACCAACCATAGTCTGGCAGTTGTGAATTTCTCCTGGGGAGGGGTAACTGGCCTCAAGAAGGTTGTAGTTAGTGCAGACCTCCCTGTAGAATGTCTATTGGGCAATGATCTAGAGACTTCAGCCTGGTCTGAAGTAGAGTTATGGACTCATGCTGAGATGTTGGGCATCCCTGCAGAGGTATTTGCTGTGACCAGGTCACAAGCAAGAATGCATGACACTGAACCAGCTCTGGATCCTGGAACAATGGACCAGATGCTTCCCAAGAGGAGGAGCAGTAGGGTAAAGGCAGTGCCTTCCCTCTGTCTCAGATCAAGGATTCACTTCCAGAGGGAGGTGAAGCAGAACCTGAAGAAGGAACTGCCCCAGAGGAACTTGAACCTGACCAGGTTGAGTTCTTGGGGGCAGGGGGCCCTTCCAGGGAAGATCTGAGCAAGGAGCAACAGTGCTGCCCCTCTCTTGAACCCCTCAGACAGCAGGCTGCTGCTGAGGCTGCTGGGAGTGCTAGTGGGTCCCATAAAGTTTATTGGGATGAGGGACTCCTATATTCTGAGGGTAGAGACCCAGCCCCTGGAGCCACCAGGAGGTTGGTAATACCTCAGAAGTTTAGGGGGTTCCTCTTGACCTTAGCACATGACATCCCTTTAGCAGGACACTTGGGCCAAAACAAGACCTGGGACAGGCTTGTTCCACATTTTCATTGGCCACATATGTCAGAGGACACAAAGGAGTTTTGTCGCTCCTGTGTCACTTGCCAAGCCAGTGGTAAGGCAGGTGGCACAACAAAGGCCCCCTGATACCACTACCTGTGGTGGGGGTACCCTTTGAAAGGGTAGGGATTGACATTGTTGGTCCCCTTGACCCTCAGACTGCATCTGGGCACAGATTTATCCTGGTGGTAGTGGATCATGCCACCAGGTACCCAGAGGCAATTCCCTGAGGACCACCACAGCACCTGTGGTGGCAAGAGCCCTCATTGGAGTTTTCTCCAGAGTGGGTTTTCCAAAGGAGGTCATTTCTGACAGAGGTACCAACTTCATGTCAGGATATCTGAAAGCAATGTGGAAGGAGTGTGGTGTAACTTATAAGTTCACCACCCCTATCACCCACAATGCAATGGTTTAGTTGAACGCTTCAACAAGACCTTGAAAGGAATGATTAAGGGACTCCCAGAGAAGCTTAGGCGGAAATGGGACCTTCTTCTTCCTTGCCTTTTGTTTGCATACAGAGAGGTTCCACAGAAGGGGGTTGGCTACAGCCCATTTGAGCTTCTGTTTGGGCATCCTGTGAGAGGTCCACTATGTTTGGTAAAAGAGGGCTGGGAGTTACCTCTCAAGCCCCCCAAACAAGATGTGATGGACTATGTACTTGGTCTCCGCTCCCGGATGGCAGAGTACATGAAAAAGGCAACCAAAAACCTGGAGGCCAGCCAAGAATTGCAAAAAGCTTGGCATGACCAAAAGGCTGTGCTGACTGTATACCAGCCAGGACAGAAAGTGTGGGTGTTGGAGCCTGTGGCCCCAGCAGCCCTCCAGGACAAGTGGAGTGGCCCCCATACAATAGTTGAACAGAAGGGAGAAGTCACCTATCTGGTGAATCTTGGAACTCCCAGGAGCCCCCTAAGGGTGCTTCATGTCAACAGATTAAAGCCATATGTTGACAGGGCTGACATGGGCTTGCTCATGGCAACTGATGAGGACCAGGAGGAGGAGAGTGACCCTCTCCCTGACCTGCTCTCTCAGAACCCTGATGATGGGTCAGTAGATGGTGTTGCTTTGGCAAGCAGCCTCACTGACCATCAGCAAACTGAGTGCAGACAAGTTCTGCAACAGTTTAGACATATGTTTAGCCTGACCCCTAGTCAGACTACCTGGTGCACCCATGAGGTGGACACTGGGGACAGTCTGCCTGTCAAGAATAAAATCTACAGGCAACCTGACCATGTCAGGGACTGTATCAGGACTGAAGTCCAGAAAATGTTGGAGTTAGGCGTGATTGAGCCTTCAGATAGCCCTTGGGCTAGCCCAGTAGTCCTGGTACCCAAGCCTCATACCCAGGGTGGTAAGAAAGAAATGAGGTTTTGTGTAGACTACAGAGGCCTCAATGCAGTCACTAGGACTGATGCCTATCCCATACCAAGGGCAGATGAGCTGATTGATACTTTGGCCTCAGCCAAGTATCTAAGCACATTTGACCTAACAGCTGGCTACTGGCAAATCAGATTAGCTGATGATGCAAAAGCCAAAACAGCATTTTCGACCCCTGGTGGGCACTACCACTTTGTGGTGATGCCCTTTGGATTGAAAAATGCACCTGCCACTTTTCAGAGGTTGGTGAATAAAGTTCTGGCAGGGATGGAAACTTATTGCTCAGCTTATCTAGATGATATTGCTGTCTTTAGTTCCTCCTGGCAGGATCACCTGGTCCACCTCAGAAATGTTTTGGAGGCCCTGCAGAAAGCAGGCCTCACTATCAAGGCCACCAAGTGCCAGATAGGGCAGAGTCAGGTTGTGTACCTGGGCCACCTTGTAGGTGGAGGCCAGGTTCAGCCTTTGCAGAGCAAAATCCAAACCATACTGGAATGGGTTGCTCCAACCACCCAGACACAGGTGAGAGCCTTCTTAGGCCTGACTGGGTACTATAGGAGGTTTGTCAAGGGATATGGATCTATAGTGACCCCCTTGAATGATCTTACCTCTAAGAAAATGCCAAAAAAGGTTCAGTGGACAGCTAGCTGTCAAAAGGCATTTGAAGACCTAAAGCAGGCCATGTGCACTGCCCCCATCTTACAGAGTCCAGACTACACCAAAAAGTTCATTGTCCAAACAGATGCTTCTGAGCTGGGTGTGGGAGCTGTACTGTCTCAACTGAATGATGAAGGTCAAGACCAGCCAGTGGCTTTTATTAGCAGAAGGCTGACCCCTAGAGAGAAACGTTGGTCAGCTATAGAGAGGGAGGCCTTTGCTGTGGTTTGGGCCCTGAAGAAGCTGAGGCCATACTTGTTTGGTACTCACTTCATAGTTCAGACTGACCACAAGCCCCTCCTATGGCTAAAGCAGATGAAAGGTGAAAACCCAAAACTTTTGAGGTGGTCCATTTCCCTACAGGGGATGGACTATACAGTGGAACATAGGCCTGGGACCCAACATGCCAATGCAGATGGACTCTCAAGGTATTTCCACTTTGAACACGAAGACTCAACTGGTCAAGGTTAGTTTAGTGTCCCTACGTTTGGGGGGTTGTGTAGGAGAGTAGGATCTGCCTCTTATGTTGCCCCCACTTTTTTTCTGATGTTAGCACTGGTTTCTGGCTATAGTCTGGCTGGGTCCCTGCCAATCAGGGCCCCAGCCTCTCTGTTCTCTCTAAGCGACATGGAGTGCACTCTAGGTGCACTAGTGATTGGTTACTGTGGTGCCTTATGAGTCCCTAGTATATGGTACCTTAGGTGCCAAGGGCATAGGTACTTCACAGGCCTACCAGGGGCTGCAGCATGTATTATGCCACCCCTGGGAAGCAGACTAAATCTGACACCACAGGCCTGCTACTGCAGCCTGGGTGAGGTGGTGCTAGCACCCCTCACTGAGATATAGGTTTCCTATATCTCTCCTGCACACACATATAAACCTATCAGTCACCCCTATGGCAGGCCCTATCAATCCTGAGGGCAGGGTGCTTGGCTTCTATGTGAGGGGGTGCCTCTGCATGAGCAGGGCCCCTCTGCAGTTCTCAGAGTCCATTCTCTGGTGCTGTTTGTGGATGCGGTTAAACCATATACTCTTAAGTGCATTATATCCTCGCGGTAAATGCTAACTTTGGAATGGCTGCATCAAAACATGTCGTGTTTGGTGTCAAACATCTTGGAATACTACCCCCCGCCAATCTTGGCGGCGGGGGTAGCATTCCACCCTTCTAGAGGGATAAGACATGTACCTGCTGTGGAAACGCGGTAGAATCCTAAAGAGCCCTGGCATCACAAAATGGATGCCACCAGTCACAGACACTGGGCTGCCCTCCTGCTGATGACCGAAACTCACAGTGGAGGAAGCCCAACAATAGGCATCCTGTCACAGGGAGGTGTAACCACCTTCCAGACAGGGTTTAGTGTATTGGGGCTGGGTGGGTGCACTCTTAGAGTGCTTTGAAGTCCTGCACTGGGGGAGCAGAAGGCTCCTCTGTGCATATGCCAGTTCAAACCAGCTCAGGGGCTACCTGCCCCTGCTCTGGCGCGAAACTGGACAAAGGGAAGTGGGTGTAGCCACCCCTCCCTTGACCCTCCCATAGGTGGGGTCATAGAGCTAGTCCATCCCCTCTTTTTAGTATAAGAGGGGGAACCTTGCCATTGCAAAGCAGATAACCCCTGGACGACGCTCTACAGAAGAATCCTGGCCCTTCGACGTTCCACTACCTTTGGAAGACAGAAGAATCTCCCTTGGAGTCAAGGAGTGACTCCCCTGCTTGGCAGGCACCAAAAACGACAACGACGGTCGCAAACTACGCCGCTCCCGCCGGAGTCCGAAGTCTTTGCAGCCCAAGAAGTGGATTTCCTGACCTCTCCCAGGCCATCGTGAGTCCCCAGCGAAGCTGAGGCAAGTGGACCCCACGAGTAACGAGGAACCGTGACCCCTGGGTACCGTGCACTATTGTCGAGTGCAACCCCTTCACAACGTTCTACGAACTTGTGCTTTGGACCACGTGTGGTCCCGACCTCCAGCAGGAATCCCTCCGAAGATCAGAGGCCTACACCGTCCCGAGTGACCGTGGGCCCCTGTTGAGTGATTCCGCCCGAGGTGTCTTCGCGATCCCTTGCCCGCTGGCTTGTGGGTCCCCCGAAGACTTCTTAAAGAAACCAAAGGGCTCCCCTGGTTGCTCCAGGCCTGCCCTGACTTACCCTCGCTGAGTGAGTCCCTCAGACCTTGCTGGTCTGCGCCATCAACTTTTCTTCATCTCCCCGAGACTTGCGGCTGCCAAGGCTTGTTGGCTCCGATCGAGTTGCCGACACCGCAGTCAGCTGCAGACGTCGAGGGAGACACCGAATCCAGCTCCTGGTCGTCGTCGACGCCTCCTGGACCACGTGGCTGAAGAGTCAAGGCACCTGCAACCGACCTGAAGCGACCGACGACGGTGGGCATCCATCTTCCTTGCCCCGGGTCACTGCCAAGTGACTTTGAACACTGTCCCCTCTGCTTTCAGGTCATCCTTCTTCAGAATCCAGGCTTGGATTCCACCGGACACTTCTTCAGCTCCCGCAAGCAGCAAGTCTTCTTTGTTCGCCATTGAAAACGACGCCGCGACCCGACACCAAAGGACACCTGTGCACCCGGCTTCCCTGGGTGAGGTAACTCCAGCACTACGGTGCTCCTGTGGGTGTGGGCCCTAGAACTACTTACCCTGTAAGTGACTTGCTTGTAGGTTCTCCCGAAGTATCCTAAAACTCTTTATTTCCAACCGCGACTTGCCCCATTGAAGTTAACGGCGATTCGCGCCTGTGTATCCACACTGCACGCGTCCCCCGTGGGTCCTTTACTTACCTGCCTTGGGTGGTTTCGTGAGGCCCCAGCACTTCTGAAGGCCCTAGGCCTTGTCTCCTTGCAAGTCGTTGTTTCTAAGTCTCTTACTTAGTATATGGTCTGGTACGCCCCTAGGGCCCCAGCCATATTTTGTGCTTAACTTATTGTGAAACGTTGATTTGTGCATATGTTTGTCTTCTAATCTCATAAAGAGATTAGTAGAGAGTTATTTAGAAATAAATACATATATATTTGATATATATACCTGTGTGGTGTCTTTTCATTTGGTGATTCAAGAGATTATATGGTAAAACAAGCTGCTTTACATTCCTCCGAGACTTAGCCTGAAGGCTGCTCTCCACAGCTACCACTAGGATAGCTTTCTTTAAAAGGTTGTCTTAAACCTATCTACCATAAGAGTCGATTTGCCCTGGTGCAAGGTGTCCACTTTAATTAGTGAACAGCATATACCAGGCCAACTTCTCACAAGAGGGGATTTTGATCCGTTACCTAAAGCTCTCTATCGGGATGCTGTAAAGATTTATCACAAGGCTATTCACACAGAGCGAGCTGCTTTTTATGCTAAAGAAATCAGTAACAGCACCAACCCCGCAAAGAGCATTTTTTCTATTGTTTCAGGTCTTTAAAATCCGAGGGGGCCCGCCGGCCCACTGATCTCCTCGGACAAACAATGCGAGGAGCTTGCCTTATTTTTTCTTAAAAAGGTAGAAGATATTCATAAACATTTTCCTGCGACTCAAACCGACTGGCCTGCCTTATCGAATAAGGATACGATCCCCACTTTAGAGGTTTTTCCTCAGATTCAGTCGGACCAGCTACTTGCCCTTTGTGCTAAAATTAAATCGGGTTCACCGGCCGACCCACTGAAACCTGACCACTTTAGGAAAATTTGACCTATTATATCTCCTCTCCTAGGTCAAGTGATTAATAAATCGCTAAGCCAAGCTGTTGTGCCTATAGCATGGAAACAGGCTAGGGTGATACCGCTGCTCAAAAAATCCTCATTGGACCCTAAAAAGCCAGAAAATTTCAGGCCAATTTCATTACTTTCATGGCCTGCTAAGATCACAGAGGCATATATTAATTCTATCCTCTCAGACCATCTGACTACCAACGATATTCTTGATCCCTCGCAAAATGGCTTTCGCCCCGGACATAGCACTGAGTCGGCGCTCTTGGCGGTGACAGAACATCTCTGGACAGCTATGGACGCAGGACAGACATCGGCACTGATCCTTTTGGATCTTAGTGCCGTATTCGACACTGTGTCCCATGCTGTCCTGTTGCGCCGTCTGCAAGAGGCTGGCATTGGTGGTCTTGTTCTGAAGTGGCTGGCGTCATTTTTGTCCGATAGGACTTTTCAGGTGATTGCTCCCCTTTTACCTCGCCCACCTTTCCCATCAAGCACGGGGTACCACAGGGCTCCTCTTTGAGCCCTCTGCTCTTCAATTTGTATGTACTACCTTTGGCGGTTTTAGCCAAGAGCAGAGGATTGACTGTGGTCTCCTACGCCGACGACATGCAGCTGGTGGTAGCCCTATCGAGCAACTCTAAGCACGACGCCTCGAAGTTTCGAGGCGATCTTGCTGCAGTTGCCGGGTGGATGACAGCTAACTGCCTCCAGCTGAATGCTAGTAAGTCAGAGGTGTTGCTGGTGGGTAAGGATCACGGGTTATGGAATGAGTACTGGTGGCCCACGAATTTAGGCACCCCCTCCTCCTAAACAGGCAGTGAAGAACTTGGGGGTATGGATGGACGCCTCTCTCAATTTCCAGACCCAAACAAAGAAGGTGGCGGGTACCTGCTTTGGTTTGCTGCGCTGGTCTCAAACCTATTCTGGGCTTCTTTGATGCCCCGACTAGACAGATTATCATTCAGGCCTTGATTATATCGAGGCTTGATTACGCGAACTCTCTGTATCTGGGGGCCAACAAGGCTGAAGTACTCAGGTTACAGAGAGTTCAGAACGCTGCAGCAAGATCTCTACTGGGTCTGCGTAAAGTCTGCTCGGTGGCTAATACAATCCGCTGCCTCCATTGGCTGCCTGTAGCGCAACGGATTGAGTTTAAGGCCCTCTGTTTAGCTTTTAAAATTTTGAAGGCCCCCTCTCCCAACATTCTGACGGATTTGTTATCCTTTTATGTCCCCTCCCGTCAGCTTCGCTCCATGGGCCAACATTTATTAGTTGTCCCCGGGTCAGGAGGACCCGGGCTGGAGGTCGTTCCTTCCGGTACAGAGCAGCTATTCTCTGGAACTCACTGCCCCTATGTATTCGTGGTCTCAGTAATCTCTCCGAATTTAGGAAGGCTATTAAAACTTTTCTATTCCCCGCTCTGTAGGTCTCTTGGCTTCTCCTTTGCGCTGTTATTTCCCATTTGTTGTTTAGCGCCGGGACGCCTCTTGGCCGGGGCAGCTGTTGCGCTCTATAAATTTCTCAAATACAAATACAAAATACACGTCATCCCTCTTTCTGTACCCTTCCTGCCTGTTTTTGCATCTCACTTGCCTCTTTCTGCTCTTTTTCTTGCTTCTTTCTACACCTCTGTTGCTTCTTTCAGCAATTCTCTTGCCTCTTTGTGCACTTCTCTTGCCTGTTTCTACACGTCTCCTGCCTCTTTCTGCACCCCTGTTGCTTCATTCTTCACTTTCCATGCTTCTTTCTGCACCTGTCTTGCTTCTTTCTGCACCCTTGTTGTCTCTTTATGTACCTCTTTTGCCTCCTTCTGCACTTTTCTTGCCTTTTTCTGCACCTCTCTTCCCTCTTTCTGCACGTCTGTTGCCTCTTTCTGCACCGCATTTGCTTCTTTCTGCACCCCTGTTGTCTCTTTATGCACTCGTCTTCCCTCTTTCTGTACCTTTCCTGCCTGTTTTTGTATCTCACTTGCTTCTTTCTGCACTTTTCTTGCTTCTTTCTACACCTCTGTTGCTTCTTTCAGCAATTTTCTTGCCTCTTTGTGCACTTCTCTTGCCTGTTTCTGCACTTCTCTTGTCTTTCTGCACCCCTGTTGCTTCATTCTGCACTTTCCATGCTTCCTTCTGCACCTGTCTTGCTTCTTTCTGCACCCCTGTTGTCTCTTTATGTACCTCTTTTGCCTCTTTCTGCACTTTTCTTGCCTTTTTCTGCACCTCTCTTCTCTCTTTCTGCACGTTTGTTGCCTCTTTCTGCATCTCATTTGCTTCTTTCTGCACCCATTTTGTCACTGTCTGCACTCGTCTTCCCTCTTTCTGTACCTTTCCTGCCTGTTTTTGCATCTCACTTGCCTCTTTCTGCACTTTTCTTGCTTCTTTCTACACCTCTGTTGCTTCTTTCAGCAATTCTCTTGCCTCTTTGTGCACTTCTCTTGCCTGTTTCTGCACCTCTCTTGCCTCTTTTTGCACCTCATTTGCTTCTTTCTGCACCCCTGTTGTCTCTTTATGCACTCGTCTTCCCTCTTTCTGTACCTTTCCTGCCTGTTTTTGCATCTCACTTGCCTCTTTCTGCACTTTTCTTGCTTCTTTCTACACCTCTGTTGCTTCTTTCAGCAATTCTCTTGCCTCTTTGTGCACTTCTCTTGCCTGTTTCTGCACCTCTCTTGCCTCTTTTTGCACCTCTGTTGGCTCTTTCTGCAGCTCACTTGCTCCTTTCTACACTTCTCTTGCCTCTTTCTGCACCCCTGTTGCTTCATTCTGCACTTTCCATGCTTATTTCTGCACCTGTCTTGCTTCTTTCTGCACCCCTGTTTTTCTCTTTATGTACCTCTTCTGCCTATTTCTGTACTTTTCCTGCCTGTTTCTGCAGTTCTCTTCCCTCTTTCTGCACGTCTGTTGCCTCTTTCTGCACCTCATTTGCTTCTTTCTGCACCCCTGTTGTCTCTTTATGCACTCGTCTTCCCTCTTTCTGTACCTTTCCTGCCTGTTTTTGCATCTCACTTGCCTCTTTCTGCACTTTTCTTGCTTCTTTCTACACCTCTGTTGCTTCTTTCAGCAATTCTCTTGCCTCTTTGTGCACTTCTCTTGCCTGTTTCTGCACCTCTCTTGCCTCTTTTTGCACCTCTGTTGGCTCTTTCTGCAGCTCACTTGCTCCTTTCTACACTTCCCTTGCCTCTTTCTGCACCCCTGTTGCTTCATTCTGAACTTTCCATGCTTATTTCTGCACCTGTCTTGCTTCTTTCTGCACCCCTGTTTTTCTCTTTATGTACCTCTTTTGCCTCTTTCTGCACTTTACTTGCATTTTTCTGCACCTCTCTTCCCTCTTTCTGCACGTCTGTTACATCTTTCTGCACCTCATTTGCTTCTTTCTGCACCCCTGTTGTCTCTTTCTGCACTCGTCTTCCCTCTTTCTGTACCTTTCCTGCCTGTTTTTACATCTCAATTGTCTCTTTCTGCACTTTTCTTGCTTCTTTCTACAACTCTGTTGCTTCTTTCAGCAATTCTCTTGCCTCTTTGTGCACTTCTCTTGCCTGTTTCTGCACCTCTCTTGCCTCTTTTTGCACCTCTGTTGGATCTTTCTGCACCTCACTTTCTCCTTTCTACACTTCTCTTGCCTCGTTCTGCACCCCTGTTGCTTCATTCTGCACTTTCCATGCTTCTTTCGGCACCTGTCTTGCTTCTTTCTGCACCCCTGTTGTCTCTTTATGTACCTCTATTGCCTCTTTCTGCACTTTTCTTGCCTTTTTCTGCACCTCTCTTCCCTCTTTCTGCACGTCTGTTACCTATTTCTGCACCTCATTTGCTTCTTTCTGCACCCTTGTTGTCTCTTTCTGCACTCGTCTTCCCTCTTTCTGTAACTTTCCTGCCTGTTTTTGCATCTCACTTGCCTCTTTATGCACTTTTCTTGCTACTTTCTACACCTCTGTTGCTTCTTTCAGCAATTCTCTTGCCTCTTTGTGCACTTCTCTTGCCTGTTTCTGCACTTCTCTTGCTCTTTTCTGCACCCCTTTTGCTTCATTCTGCACTTTCCATGCTTCTTTCTGCACCTGTCTTGCTTCTTTCTGCACCCCTGTTGTCTGTTTATGTACCTCTTTTGCCTCTTTCTGCACTTTTCTTGGATTTTTCTGCACCTCTCTTCCCTCTTTCTGCACGTCTGGTGCCTCTTTCTGCACTTCATTTGCTTCTTTCTGCACCCCTGTTGTCTCTTTCTGCACTCGTCTTCCCTCTAGCTGTACCTTTCCTGCCTGTTTTTGCATCTCACTTGCCTCTTTTTGCACTTTTCTTGCTTCTTTCTGCAACTCTGTTGCTTCTTTCAGCAATTCTCTTGCCTCTTTGTGCACTTCTCTTACCTGTTTCTGCACATCTCTTGCCTCTTTTTGCACCTCTCTTGCCTCTTTCTGCACCCCTGTTGCTTCATTCTGCACTTTCCATGCTTCTTTCTGCACCTGTCTTGCTTCTTTCTGCACCCCTGTTGTCTCTTTATGTACCTCTTTTGCCTCTTTCTGCACTTTTCTTGCCTTTTTCTACAGTTCTCTTCCCTCTTTCTGCACGTCTGTTGCCTCTTTCTGCACCTTATTTGCTTCTTTCTGCACCCCTGTTGTCTCTTTATGCACTCGTCTTCCCTCTTTCTGTACCTTTACTGAATGTTTTTGCATCTCACTTGCCTCTTTCTGCACTTTTCTTGCTTCTTTCTACACCTCTGTTGCTTCTTTCAGCAATTCTCTTGCCTGTTTGTGCACTTCTCTTGCCTGTTTCTGCACCTCTCTTGCCTCTTTTTCCACCTCTGTTGGCTCTTTCTGCACCTCACTTGCTCCTTTCTACACTTCTCTTGCCACTTTCTGCACCCCTGTTGCTTCATTCTGCACTTTCCATGCTTCTTTCTGCACGTCGTGCTTCTTTCTGCACCCCTGTTGTCTCTTTATGTACCTCTTTTGCCTCTTTCTGCACTTTTCTTGCCTTTTTCTGCACCTCTCTTCCCTCTTTCTGCACGTCTGCTGCCTCTTTCTGCACCTCATTTGCTTCTTTCTGCACCCCTGTTGTCTCTTTCTGCACTCGTCTTCCCTCTTTCTGTACCTTTCCTGCCTGTTTTTGCTCCCCACTTGCCTCTTTCTGCACTTTTCTTGCTTCTTTCTACACCTCTGTTGCTTCTTTCAGCAATTCTCTTGCCTCTTTGTGCACTGCCCTTGCCTGTTTCTGCACCTCTCTTGCCTCTTTTTCCACCTCTGTTGGCTCTTTCTGCACCTCACTTGCTCCTTTCTACACTTCTCTTGCCACTTTCTGCACCCCTGTTGCTTCATTCTGCACTTTCCATGCTTCTTTCTGCACGTCGTGCTTCTTTCTGCACCCCTGTTGTCTCTTTATGTACCTCTTTTGCCTCTTTCTGCACTTTTCTTGCCTTTTTCTGCACCTCTCTTCCCTCTTTCTGCACGTCTGCTGCCTCTTTCTGCACCTCATTTGCTTCTTTCTGCACCCCTGTTGTCTCTTTCTGCACTCGTCTTCCCTCTTTCTGTACCTTTCCTGCCTGTTTTTGCTCCCCACTTGCCTCTTTCTGCACTTTTCTTGTTTCTTTCTACACCTCTGTTGCTTCTTTCAGCAATTCTCTTGCCTCTTTGTGCACTGCCCTTGCCTGTTTCTGCACTTCTCTTGCCTCTTTCTGCACCCCTGTTGCTTCAATCTGCACTTTCCATGCTTCTTTCTGCACCTAACTTGCTTCTTTCTGCACCCCTGTTGTCTATTTATTTACCTCTTTTGCCTCTTTCTGCACTTTTCTTGCCGTTTTCTGCACCTCTCTTCCCATTTGCTGCACGTCTGTTGCCTCTTTCTGCACCTCATTTGCTTCTTTCTGCCCTCCTGTTGTCTCTTTATGCACTCGTCTTCCCTCTTTCTGTACCTTTCCTGCCTGTTTTGGATCTCACTTGCCTCTTTCTGCACTTTTCTTGCTTTATTCTACACCTCTGTTGCTTCTTTCAGCAATTCTCTTGCCTCTTTGTGCACTTCTCTTGACTGTTTCTGCACATCTCTTGCCTCTTTTTGCACCTCTCTTGCCTCTTTCTGCACCCCTGTTGCTTCATTCTGCACTTTCCATGCTTCTTTCTGCACCTGTCTTGCTTCTTTCTGCACCCCTGTTGTCTCTTTATGTACCTCTTTTGCCTCTTTCTGCACTTTTCTTGCCTTTTTCTGCAGTTCTCTTCCCTCTTTCTGCACGTCTGTTGCCTCTTTCTGCACCTCATTTGCTTCTTTCTGCACCCCTGTTGTCTCTTTATGCACTCGTCTTCCCTCTTTCTGTACCTTTACTGAATGTTTTTGCATCTCACTTGCCTCTTTCTGCACTTTTCTTGCTTCTTTCTACACCTCTGTTGCTTCTTTCAGCAATTCTCTTGCCTGTTTGTGCACTTCTCTTGCCTGTTTCTGCACCTCTCTTGCCTCTTTTTCCACCTCTGTTGGCTCTTTCTGCACCTCACTTGCTCCTTTCTACACTTCTCTTGCCACTTTCTGCACCCCTGTTGCTTCATTCTGCACTTTCCATGCTTCTTTCTGCACGTCGTGCTTCTTTCTGCACCCCTGTTGTCTCTTTATGTACCTCTTTTGCCTCTTTCTGCACTTTTCTTGCCTTTTTCTGCACCTCTCTTCCCTCTTTCTGCACGTCTGCTGCCTCTTTCTGCACCTCATTTGCTTCTTTCTGCACCCCTGTTGTCTCTTTCTGCACTCGTCTTCCCTCTTTCTGTACCTTTCCTGCCTGTTTTTGCTCCCCACTTGCCTCTTTCTGCACTTTTCTTGCTTCTTTCTACACCTCTGTTGCTTCTTTCAGCAATTCTCTTGCCTCTTTGTGCACTGCCCTTGCCTGTTTCTGCACCTCTCTTGCCTCTTTTTCCACCTCTGTTGGCTCTTTCTGCACCTCACTTGCTCCTTTCTACACTTCTCTTGCCACTTTCTGCACCCCTGTTGCTTCATTCTGCACTTTCCATGCTTCTTTCTGCACGTCGTGCTTCTTTCTGCACCCCTGTTGTCTCTTTATGTACCTCTTTTGCCTCTTTCTGCACTTTTCTTGCCTTTTTCTGCACCTCTCTTCCCTCTTTCTGCACGTCTGCTGCCTCTTTCTGCACCTCATTTGCTTCTTTCTGCACCCCTGTTGTCTCTTTCTGCACTCGTCTTCCCTCTTTCTGTACCTTTCCTGCCTGTTTTTGCTCCCCACTTGCCTCTTTCTGCACTTTTCTTGTTTCCTTCTACACCTCTGTTGCTTCTTTCAGCAATTCTCTTGCCTCTTTGTGCACTGCCCTTGCCTGTTTCTGCACTTCTCTTGCCTCTTTCTGCACCCCTGTTGCTTCAATCTGCACTTTCCATGCTTCTTTCTGCACCTAACTTGCTTCTTTCTGCACCCCTGTTGTCTATTTATTTACCTCTTTTGCCTCTTTCTGCACTTTTCTTGCCGTTTTCTGCACCTCTCTTCCCATTTGCTGCACGTCTGTTGCCTCTTTCTGCACCTCATTTGCTTCTTTCTGCCCTCCTGTTGTCTCTTTATGCACTCGTCTTCCCTCTTTCTGTACCTTTCCTGCCTGTTTTGGATCTCACTTGCCTCTTTCTGCACTTTTCTTGCTTTATTCTACACCTCTGTTGCTTCTTTCAGCAATTCTCTTGCCTCTTTGTGCACTTCTCTTGACTGTTTCTGCACTTCTCTTGCCTCTTTCTGCACCCCTGTTGCTTCATTCTGCACTTTCCATGCTTCTTTCTGCACCTGTCTTGATTCTTTCTGCACCCCTGTTGTCTCTTTATGTACCTCTTTTGCCTCTTTCTGCACTTTTCGTGGCTTTTTCTGCACCTCTCTTCCCTCTTTCTGCACGTCTGTTGCCTCTTTCTGCACCTCATTTGCTTCTTTCTGCACCCCTGTTGTCTCTTTCTGCACTCGTCTTCCCTCTTTCTGTACCTTTCCTGCATGTTTTTCCATCTCACTTGCCGCTTTCTGCACTTTTTTTGCTTCTTTCTACACCTCTGTTGCTTCTTTCAGCAATTCTCTTGCCTCTTTCTGCACTTCTCTTGCCTGTTTCTGCACCTCTCTTGCCTCTTTTTGCACCTCTGTTGGCTCTTTCTGCACCTCACTTGCTCCTTTCTACACTTCTCTTGCCTCTTTCTGCACACCTGTTGCTTCATTCTGCACTTTCCATGCTTCTTTCTGCACCTGTCTTGCTTCTTTCTGCACCCCTGTTGTCTCTTTATGTACCTCTTTTGACTCTTTCTGCACGTTTCTTGCCTTTTTCTGCACCTTTCTTCCCTCTTTCTGCACGTCTGTTGCCTCTTTCTGCACCTCATTTGCTTCGTTCTGCACCCCTGTTGTCTCTTTCTGCACTCGTCTTCCCTTTTTCTGTACCTTTCCTGCCTGTTTTTGCATCTCACTTGCCTCTTTCTGCACTTTTCTTGCTTCTTTCTACACCTCTGTTGCTTCTTTCAGCAATTTTCTTGCCTCTTTGTGCACTTCTCTTGCCTGTTTCTGCACTTCTCTTGCCTCTTTCTGCACCCCTGTTGCTTCATTCTGCACTTTCCATGCTTCTTTCTGCACCTGTCTTGCTTCTTTCTGCATCCCTGTTGTCTCTTTATATACCTCTTTTGCCTCTTTCTGCACTTTTCTTGCCTTTTTCTGCACCTCTCTTCCCTCTTTCTGCACGTCTGTTGCCTCTTTATGCACCTCATTTGCGTCTTTGTGCACCCCTGTTGTCTCTTTCAGCACTCGTCTTCCCTCTTTCTGTGCCTTTCCTGCCTCTTTTTGCATCTCACTTGCCTCTTTCTGCACTTTTCTTGCTTCTTTTTGTTGCTTCTTTAAGCAATTCTATTGCCTCTTTGTGCACTTCTCTTGCCTGTTTCTGCACTTCTCTTGCCTCTTTCTGCACCCCTGTTGCTTCAATCTGCACTTTCCATGCTTCTTTCTGCACCTAACTTGCTTCTTTCTGCACCCCTGTTGTCTATTTATTTACCTCTTTTGCCTCTTTCTGCACTTTTCTTGCCGTTTTCTGCACCTCTCTTCCCATTTGCTGCACGTCTGTTGCCTCTTTCTGCACCTCATTTGCTTCTTTCTGCCCTCCTGTTGTCTCTTTATGCACTCGTCTTCCCTCTTTCTGTACCTTTCCTGCCTGTTTTGGATCTCACTTGCCTCTTTCTGCACTTTTCTTGCTTTATTCTACACCTCTGTTGCTTCTTTCAGCAATTCTCTTGCCTCTTTGTGCACTTCTCTTGACTGTTTCTGCACATCTCTTGCCTCTTTTTGCACCTCTCTTGCCTCTTTCTGCACCCCTGTTGCTTCATTCTGCACTTTCCATGCTTCTTTCTGCACCTGTCTTGCTTCTTTCTGCACCCCTGTTGTCTCTTTATGTACCTCTTTTGCCTCTTTCTGCACTTTTCTTGCCTTTTTCTGCAGTTCTCTTCCCTCTTTCTGCACGTCTGTTGCCTCTTTCTGCACCTCATTTGCTTCTTTCTGCACCCCTGTTGTCTCTTTATGCACTCGTCTTCCCTCTTTCTGTACCTTTACTGAATGTTTTTGCATCTCACTTGCCTCTTTCTGCACTTTTCTTGCTTCTTTCTACACCTCTGTTGCTTCTTTCAGCAATTCTCTTGCCTGTTTGTGCACTTCTCTTGCCTGTTTCTGCACCTCTCTTGCCTCTTTTTCCACCTCTGTTGGCTCTTTCTGCACCTCACTTGCTCCTTTCTACACTTCTCTTGCCACTTTCTGCACCCCTGTTGCTTCATTCTGCACTTTCCATGCTTCTTTCTGCACGTCGTGCTTCTTTCTGCACCCCTGTTGTCTCTTTATGTACCTCTTTTGCCTCTTTCTGCACTTTTCTTGCCTTTTTCTGCACCTCTCTTCCCTCTTTCTGCACGTCTGCTGCCTCTTTCTGCACCTCATTTGCTTCTTTCTGCACCCCTGTTGTCTCTTTCTGCACTCGTCTTCCCTCTTTCTGTACCTTTCCTGCCTGTTTTTGCTCCCCACTTGCCTCTTTCTGCACTTTTCTTGCTTCTTTCTACACCTCTGTTGCTTCTTTCAGCAATTCTCTTGCCTCTTTGTGCACTGCCCTTGCCTGTTTCTGCACCTCTCTTGCCTCTTTTTCCACCTCTGTTGGCTCTTTCTGCACCTCACTTGCTCCTTTCTACACTTCTCTTGCCACTTTCTGCACCCCTGTTGCTTCATTCTGCACTTTCCATGCTTCTTTCTGCACGTCGTGCTTCTTTCTGCACCCCTGTTGTCTCTTTATGTACCTCTTTTGCCTCTTTCTGCACTTTTCTTGCCTTTTTCTGCACCTCTCTTCCCTCTTTCTGCACGTCTGCTGCCTCTTTCTGCACCTCATTTGCTTCTTTCTGCACCCCTGTTGTCTCTTTCTGCACTCGTCTTCCCTCTTTCTGTACCTTTCCTGCCTGTTTTTGCTCCCCACTTGCCTCTTTCTGCACTTTTCTTGTTTCTTTCTACACCTCTGTTGCTTCTTTCAGCAATTCTCTTGCCTCTTTGTGCACTGCCCTTGCCTGTTTCTGCACTTCTCTTGCCTCTTTCTGCACCCCTGTTGCTTCAATCTGCACTTTCCATGCTTCTTTCTGCACCTAACTTGCTTCTTTCTGCACCCCTGTTGTCTATTTATTTACCTCTTTTGCCTCTTTCTGCACTTTTCTTGCCGTTTTCTGCACCTCTCTTCCCATTTGCTGCACGTCTGTTGCCTCTTTCTGCACCTCATTTGCTTCTTTCTGCCCTCCTGTTGTCTCTTTATGCACTCGTCTTCCCTCTTTCTGTACCTTTCCTGCCTGTTTTGGATCTCACTTGCCTCTTTCTGCACTTTTCTTGCTTTATTCTACACCTCTGTTGCTTCTTTCAGCAATTCTCTTGCCTCTTTGTGCACTTCTCTTGACTGTTTCTGCACTTCTCTTGCCTCTTTCTGCACCCCTGTTGCTTCATTCTGCACTTTCCATGCTTCTTTCTGCACCTGTCTTGATTCTTTCTGCACCCCTGTTGTCTCTTTATGTACCTCTTTTGCCTCTTTCTGCACTTTTCGTGGCTTTTTCTGCACCTCTCTTCCCTCTTTCTGCACGTCTGTTGCCTCTTTCTGCACCTCATTTGCTTCTTTCTGCACCCCTGTTGTCTCTTTCTGCACTCGTCTTCCCTCTTTCTGTACCTTTCCTGCATGTTTTTCCATCTCACTTGCCGCTTTCTGCACTTTTTTTGCTTCTTTCTACACCTCTGTTGCTTCTTTCAGCAATTCTCTTGCCTCTTTCTGCACTTCTCTTGCCTGTTTCTGCACCTCTCTTGCCTCTTTTTGCACCTCTGTTGGCTCTTTCTGCACCTCACTTGCTCCTTTCTACACTTCTCTTGCCTCTTTCTGCACACCTGTTGCTTCATTCTGCACTTTCCATGCTTCTTTCTGCACCTGTCTTGCTTCTTTCTGCACCCCTGTTGTCTCTTTATGTACCTCTTTTGACTCTTTCTGCACGTTTCTTGCCTTTTTCTGCACCTTTCTTCCCTCTTTCTGCACGTCTGTTGCCTCTTTCTGCACCTCATTTGCTTCGTTCTGCACCCCTGTTGTCTCTTTCTGCACTCGTCTTCCCTTTTTCTGTACCTTTCCTGCCTGTTTTTGCATCTCACTTGCCTCTTTCTGCACTTTTCTTGCTTCTTTCTACACCTCTGTTGCTTCTTTCAGCAATTTTCTTGCCTCTTTGTGCACTTCTCTTGCCTGTTTCTGCACTTCTCTTGCCTCTTTCTGCACCCCTGTTGCTTCATTCTGCACTTTCCATGCTTCTTTCTGCACCTGTCTTGCTTCTTTCTGCATCCCTGTTGTCTCTTTATATACCTCTTTTGCCTCTTTCTGCACTTTTCTTGCCTTTTTCTGCACCTCTCTTCCCTCTTTCTGCACGTCTGTTGCCTCTTTATGCACCTCATTTGCGTCTTTGTGCACCCCTGTTGTCTCTTTCAGCACTCGTCTTCCCTCTTTCTGTGCCTTTCCTGCCTCTTTTTGCATCTCACTTGCCTCTTTCTGCACTTTTCTTGCTTCTTTCTACACCTCTGTTGCTTCTTTAAGCAATTCTATTGCCTCTTTGTGCACTTCTCTTGCCTGTTTCTGCACCTCTCTTGCCTCTTTTTGAACCTCTGTTGGCTCTTTCTTCACCTCACTTGCTCCTTTCTACACTTCTGTTGCCTCTTTCTGCACCCCTGTTGCTTCATTCTGCACTTTCCATGCTTCTTTCTGTACCTGTCTTGCTTCTCTCTGCACCCCTGTTGTCTCTTTATGTACCTCTCTTGCCTCTTTCTGCACTTTTCTTGCCTTTTTCTACACCTCTCTTCCCTCTTTCTGCACATCTGTTGCCTCTTTCTGCACCTCATTTGCTTCTTTCTGCACTCCTGTTGTCTCTTTATGCACTCGTCTTCCCTCTTTCTGTACCTTTTCTGCCTGTTTTGCATCTCACTTGCCTCTTTATGTACTTTTCTTGCTTCTTTCTACACCTCTGTTGCTTCTTTCAGCAATTCTCTTGCCTCTTTGTGCACTTCTCCTGCCTGTTTCTGTACCTCTCTTGCCTATTTTTGCACCTCTGTTGGCTCTTTCTGCACCTCATTTGCTCCTTTCTACATTTCTCTTGCCTCTTTCTGCACCCCTGTTCCTTCATTCTGCACTTTCCATGCTTCTTTCTGCACCTGTCCTGCTTCTTTCTGCACCCTTGTCGTCTCTTTATGTACCTCTTTTGCCTATTTCTGCACTTTTCTTGCCTTTTTCTGCACCTCTCTTCCCTCTTTCTGCATGTCTATTGCCTCTTTCTGCACCTCATTTGCTTCTTTCTGCACCCCTGTTGTCTCTTTCTGCACACTGAAAACTTGCAAAAAATATGAAAGATTGTGGAGAAGGGATTTTGATCCGTTACCTAAAGCTCTCTATCGGGATGCTGTAAAGATTTATCACAAGGCTATTCACACAGAGCGAGCTGCTTTTTATGCTAAAGAAATCAGTAACAGCACCAACCCCGCAAAGAGCATTTTTTCTATTGTTTCAGGTCTTTAAAATCCGAGGGGGCCCGCTGGCCCACTGATCTCCTCGGACAAACAATGCGAGGAGCTTGCCTTATTTTTTCTTAAAAGGTAGAAGATATTCATAAACATTTTCCTGCGACTCAAACCGACTGGCCTGCCTTATCGAATAAGGATACGATCCCCACTTTAGAGGTTTTTCCTCAGATTCAGTCGGACCAGCTACTTGCCCTTTGTGCTAAAATTAAATCGGGTTCACCGGCCGACCCACTGAAACCTGACCACTTTAGGAAAATGTGACCTACTATATCTCCTCTCCTAGGTCAAGTGATTAATAAATCGCTAAGCCAAGCTGTTGTGCCTATAGCATGGAAACAGGCTAGGGTGATACCGCTGCTCAAAAAATCCTCATTGGACCCTAAAAAGCCAGAAAATTTCAGGCCAATTTCATTACTTTCATGGCCTGCTAAGATCACAGAGGCATATATTAATTCTATCCTCTCAGACCATCTGACTACCAACGATATTCTTGATCCCTCGCAAATGGCTTTCGCCCCGGACATAGCACTGAGTCGGCGCTCTTGGCGGTGACAGAACATCTCTGGACAGCTATGGACGCAGGACAGACATCGGCACTGATCCTTTTGGATCTTAGTGCCGCATTCGACACTGTGTCCCATGCTGTCCTGTTGCGCCGTCTGCAAGAGGCTGGCATTGGTGGTCTTGTTCTGAAGTGGCTGGCGTCATTTTTGTCCGATAGGACTTTTCAGGTGATTGCTCCCCTTTTACCTCGCCCACCTTTCCCATCAAGCACGGGGTACCACAGGGCTCCTCTTTGAGCCCTCTGCTCTTCAATTTGTATGTACTACCTTTGGCGGTTTTAGCCAAGAGCAGAGGATTGACTGTGGTCTCCTACGCCGACGACATGCAGCTGGTGGTAGCCCTATCGAGCAACTCTAAGCACGATGCCTCGAAGTTTCGAGGCGATCTTGCTGCAGTTGCCGGGTGGATGACAGCTAACTGCCTCCAGCTGAATGCTAGTGTAGGAAGGTGGAATCTGACTATATGGTTGCCCCCACTTTTTTTATGGTGTTTTGCTGGTTTATGACTTAGTTGGACTGGGACCCTGCTATTCAGGGCCCCAGTCTATCTGCTCTCTCTAAACGACATGGAGTGCACTCTAGGTGCACTAGTGATTGGATACTGTGGTGCCTTATGAGTCCCTAGTATATGGTACCTTAGGTGCCAAGGGCATAGGTACTTCACAGGCCTACCAGGGGCTGCAGCATGTGTTATGCCACCCCTGGGAAGCAGTCTAAATCTGACACCACAGGCCTACTACTGCAGCCTGGGTGAGGTGGTGCTAGCACTCCTCACTGAGATATAGGTTTCCTATATCTCTCCTGCACACACATATAAACCTATCAGTCACCCCTAAGGCAGGCCCTATCAATCCTGAGGGCAGGGTGCTTGGCTTCTATGTGAGGGGGTGCCTCTGCCTGAGCAGGGCCCCTCTGCAGCTCTCAGAGTCTATTCTCTGGTGCTGTTTGTGGATGCGGTTAAACCATATACTATTTAAGTGCATTATATCCTCGCGGTAAATGCTAACTTTGGAATGGCTGCATCAAAACATGTCGTGTTTGGTGTCAAACATCTTGGAATACTACCCCCCGCCAATCTTGGCGGCGGGGGTAGCATTCCACCCTTCTAGAGGGATAAGACATGTACCTGCTGTGGAAACGCGGTAGAATCCTAAAGAGCCCTGGCATCACAAAATGGATGCCACCAGTCACAGACACTGGGCTGCCCTCCTGCTGATGACCGAAACTCGCAGTGGAGGAAGCCCAACAATAGGCATCCTGTCACAGGGAGGTGTAACCACCTTCCAGACAGGGTTTAGTGTATTGGGGCTGGGTGGGTGCACTCTTAGAGTGCTTTGAAGTCCTGCACTGGGGGAGCAGAAGGCTCCTCTGTGCATATGCCAGTTCAAACCAGCTCAGGGGCTACCTGCCCCTGCTCTGGCGCGAAACTGGACAAAGGGAAGTGGGTGTAGCCACCCCTCCCTTGACCCTCCCATAGGTGGGGTCATAGAGCTAGTCCTTCCACTCTTTTTAGTATAAGAGGGGGAACCTTGCCATTGCAAAGCAGATAACCCCTGGACGACGCTCTACAGAAGAATCCTGGCCCTTCGACGTTCCACTACCTTTGGAAGACAGAAGAATCTCCCTTGGAGTCAAGGAGTGACTCCCCTGCTTGGCAGGCACCAAAAACGACAACGACGGTCGCAAACTACGCCGCTCCCGCCAGAGTCCGATGTCCCTGCAGCCCAAGAAGTGGATTTCCTGACCTCTCCCAGGCCATCGTGAGTCCCCAGCGAAGCTGAGGCAAGTGGACCCCACGAGTAACGAGGAACCGCGACCCCTGGGTACCGTGCACTATTGTCGAGTGCAACCCCTTTACAACGTTCTACGAACTTGTGCTTTGGACCACGTGTGGTCCCGACCTCCAGCAAGAATCTCTCCGAAGATCAGAGGCCTACACCGTCCCGAGTGACCGTGGGCCCCTGTTGAGTGATTCCGCCCGAGGTGTCTTTGCGATCCCTTGCCCGCCAGCTTGTGGGTCCCCAGAAGACTTCTAAAAGAAACCAAAGGGCTCCCCTGGTTGCTCCAGGCCTGCCCTGACTTACCCTCGCTGGGTGAGTCCCTCAGACCTTGCTGGTCTGCGCCATCGACTTTTCTTCATCTCCCCGAGACTTGCTGCTGCCAAGGCTTGTTGGCTCCTATCGAGTTGCCGACACCGCAGTCAGCTGCAGACGTCGAGGGACACACCGAATCCAGCTCCTGGTCGTCGTCGACGCCTCCTGGACAACGTGGCTGAAGAGTCAAGGCACCTGCAACCAACCTGAAGCGACCGACGACGGTGGGCATCCATCTTCCTTGCCCCGGGTCACTGCCAAGTGACTTTGAACACTGTCCCCTCTGCTTTCAGGTCATCCTTCTTCAGAATCCAGGCTTGGATTCCACCGGACACTTCTTCAGCTCCCGCAAGCAGCAAGTCTTCTTTGTTCGCCATTGAAAACGACGCCGCGACCCGACACCAAAGGACACCTGTGCACCCGGCTTCCCTGGGTGAGGTAACTCCAGCACTACGGTGCTCCTGTGGGTGTGGGCCCTAGGACTACTTACCCTGTAAGTGACTTGCTTGTAGGTTCTCCCGAAGTATCCTAAAACTCTTTATTTCCAACCGCGACTTGCCCCATTGAAGTTAACGGCGATTCGCGCCTGTGTATCCACACTGCACGCGTCCCCCGTGGGTCCTTTACTTACCTGCCTTGGGTGGTTTCGTGAGGCCCCAGCACTTCTGAAGGCCCTAGGCCTTGTCTCCTTGCAAGTCGTTGTTTCTAAGTCTCTTACTTAGTATATGGTCTGGTACGCCCCTAGGGCCCCAGCCATATTTTGTGCTTAACTTATTGTGAAACGTTGATTTGTGCATATGTTTGTCTTCTAATCTCATAAAGAGATTAGTAGAGAGTTATTTAGAAATAAATACATATATATTTGATATATATACCTGTGTGGTGTCTTTTCATTTGGTGATTCAAGAGATTATATGGTAAAACAAGCTGCTTTACATTCCTCCGAGACTTAGCCTGAAGGCTGCTCTCCACAGCTACCACTAGGATAGCTTTCTTTAAAAGGTTGTCTTAAACCTATCTACCATAAGAGTCGATTTGCCCTGGTGCAAGGTGTCCACTTTAATTAGTGAACAGCATATACCAGGCCAACTTCTCACATTGGTGGGCAGCGTGTGGGATTCCAGCTTGCCATTGTTTTACCAGAAAATCTCTATTTGAATTACTAACTGAAAACCATTATAGGTACTCAAGGTACATATAAAGTCAAGCTTAGTATCAATAAGTTCTACTGAACTTAGAGCTGTGTTCCAAGGGATAGCACACCCTTTCCACAGCTCAAGCTAGGATCAGTAGGCCACAAACTAGTGTAGGTAGTACAACACTGCACAACACTAGAATGTCCTTAAGGGGTGGACCCAGTGGATCCACTCAGCCTCAGTATAAGGACATGGCTTTCTCTGACTTGAGAGCCATGTGTGTTGACAGACACCTGAGACTAGGACAGAGTCCCTCAACCCTGCACCTGATAGATCTGCTAACAGCAGATGACCTTAGATTGGCTCTAGGAGCTAAAGGGTTTGAATCAGTGGGTGGGTCAGTCATAGTATCTGGGTCAGATGATGAAAATCAGAATGACCAAGACTCTGTGATTGAAGGGCCAGGCTCCAAGGGGCCTGAACAGGACAGAGGAGTTCTCCCTAAGAGAACTGGCAGAGTGGATGAGAGGCACAGATCCCCTTCCAGGGAATCTGAGCACTCTTATCACTCTGGCAGAGAATTTGTCCAAGAGAGGAGCTCATACTTTAACTTAAGAGAGACCTCCTCTGAGAGAAGGTGCAAACTGCTCCAGTATGAGGAAGCCAAAGTGGCCCTCAGAACCAAGCAGTTGGCACTGGATAGAGAAGCCCTGGAGATCCAGAGAGCTTCCAGAAGGGAGGGTTTAGAACCCCTGGTGGCAGCAACAGTGTCCCTAGAGGCAGAGAATATATTCCTGACCATAGGAACCTGAGCAAGGTTGTTCCTCCCTACCAGAGTGGGGATGATATCCACAAGTGGATAACTGCTATGGAGAGGGCCTGTAGAGTACAGCAGGTCCCCCAAAAGCAGTGGGCAGCAATCTTGTGGCTCTCCTTTTCAGATAAAGGAAGAGACAAGCTCCTCACTGTTAGAGAGGAGGATGCTAATGATTATGAGGTCCTGAAGAGTGCACTGATAGATGGGTTTGGCTTAACCACTGAGCAGTACAGGTTAAAGTTCAGAGATACCCAGAAGGCACAGACTCAGGACTGGACAGACTTTGTAGATTGTGCATCCAAGGCTCTGGAGGGTTGGCTGGTTGGCAGTAGGGTTACTGATTTCAAAGGATTTTATAATCTAATGATGAGAGAACAGATCCTTAATAATTGTCAAAACCAGCTTTTACACCAGTACCTGGTGGACTCTGATCTGACCTCTCCCCAAGAATTGGGAAAGAAGGCAGACAAATGGGTCAGAACCAGAGTAAGGCCTAAGAATCAGGGTGGTGACCACAAGAAAGATTCTACCAAGTCCCAAGAGAAAGGTGGGGATAAATCCAAGGATAAGTCCACTACAGGGCCCCAAAATTCCTCTTCTGGGGGTGGGTCCCAAACTCCTTCCTCTCCTGAAAAGAAACCCTATTGCCATGTCTGTAAAAAGCCTGGGCACTGGAAATCTGATCCCAGTTGTCCCAGGAATGGCAATAAAGAAAATGTTCCTCCAACAACTACTACCACCCCTCCTGGTACTACCAGTAGTAATCCTCCAGTTGGGAGTAGTGCACCCAAAAGTTAGGTGCTTTTGCAAGAGGAACAGAGGTGGGCCCTAGTTTAGACAGGGCCCCCTCAACAGACTCCTCAGATTCTGATGGTGGTATAGGATTTGCCACCTTTACCGTGGGTCCCACAGCATTGGGCAGGTACAGACTGGAGCCAATAATTAATGGTCAGAAAGCTGTGGCATTTAGGGACACAGGGGCTAGTGTCACCATGGTGGCAGGGAAACTAGTCCCCCTCACCAGCTTTTACCTGAGTTTAAATACCAGGTGACCAACATTGATGGTGTCAGAACAGATCACCCCATGGCCATAGTCAATCTCAGCTGGGAGGGGGTCACAGGCCCAAAAGAGTGGCAGTGTCCCCAACCTTGCCTGTAGATTGCCTGATGGGCAATGATCTGGAAATTTCAGCCTGGGCTGAAATTGAACACCAAACCCATCTGAAGATGTTGGGTGCAACATGAACTGAACGAAGTACAC
>CAWUFW010005487.1:600000-832500 GCA_963921515.1 Calotriton arnoldi
AACATTAGAATCTGAGTAGTTCAGTCATGCTATTCTCAGAGACCCCTACTCACAAAACACCAGAGACGTCTGGAGTGGGTGGGCACAAACTCCGCCACAGCTGAGTAGGCTAAAAAATCCTATTTATTGGCTGTTGGTTAATGAAGCTTGAAGGACACAGTGTTCCTAAAATTGTGCAAAACACCTTATCTTAGCTCCCTTGAAAAACTATTTTTGTGTTCTAAAAACAATGACTAACCAAGAATTAGACCCACTGCAACAAGCACTTCCCTTCACAGATGGTGAGGAAGATGCAGACGCAATACAAATCGCACCAAATTTTAGAAATACAGTCACCCTGAGACTGCTAGAGCATGGTTTATCATCTAGGGGTGGCATAGTAGTTTTCGTGATTGAGGCACACGAATCAAACAGAACAGAGGTATTTTATTCGGGGTTACATTCCCAGCAGCAAATGCAAGAACAAAAACATTTCACTCCTACACAGAAGGAGATGCACCAGCGGAATATTGTCCATTTGAGGACATTGAGGTTCCGCTCATATACCAGGAACACTTATACTGGTTTAAAGGCGCCCTACCCCATATAAGAAGAAGAGTAAGACTCAGCCTGCTCGGGAGAGAAGGGGCAACATGGCCAATATTAGCGGCCTACACACCACATCCTGACATTGAACCAATGCCACCAGGAGACTTACTCATACAACATAAAGATTTAATTAAAATCTATAGGAACTTGACGCAATTCGGCATGAGGAAGCAACAAATGAAACTCAAATTCAGGGTACAGCAACTAAAATTACACCACAAACATTACACACGGTAATGGGTAAAATGCCCACAAAATGTGAACAAATGCCATTCTGGGTAGCTCAGAAAATAACACAGCTAGAGACAGTATTCCCGAATATTACCCCGTATGAAAAACACAGAATGCTAACAATCTGCTTGCCCATGGGGATAACTCCACAAGTGGAGGATTGTACCACTTGGGGTACAGTCTTTGCTGCCATTTATACCAGAACTCATGGTATCCCGTCATTAGCAGTAGTACCTGATGTATTGAGACAAATACAGAACGAGTATGGAGCAGAACCTGCCCTAAACTTAGGGATGAAGTTACTAGGTAACTACGCCCAGGTATCAGCCATAATATTAGCTAACATTAAGGGGGAAGCAGCTTCAGTGGCTATCCGCCAACGCCTAAGGGAGTTCAGTCCTTTAGAACAAGAACAGGAACTACCGAAAATAATTGAAACTGCATATGCAGAACTAGGCAGAGACAGTTTGGGTGGGAAAGCTTTAAAACCACAACTGATGGGCGGTCCTGAAAAGGACACTTCTAAGCAGACACCTGCTTCAACAAAAAACAAGTGGGACAATAAAAAACAACAAAACTTTAAAGGATACAGATCTCAATCCCGAGGTAGATCTCCGCCACAGGAGCCCTCCGAAAAGAGGTATAACCTTAGGAATAGAGATAATATTAGGAAACCTGACAGGTATCAGGATACTGATACACGTTCCTCTCGTTCCTTTCAGGGTTCATCGAAAAACTCCGAGAGGGAAGGACGGTCAGACAGACAAGAAGAGCGTACAAAGTCCAGAGACAAACAGCACGCTCAGGATTACACTTCTAAAAAAGAAGAGAAACCAAAGCAAAGGCCACAGTTCAAAAAGAAGAAACCTGCAGGTCTAAAGATCAGACATGCCCAGAATTCTGAGGACTCGACTACTGAACGGTGAATGGGTTCTGACGATGCTAGACAGTACGGCAGAAATAACAATAGCTCGCCAGAACCTGATGGAATTTCTGGTGACAGCGGACTTAAATGATTATATCACGGTAGAAACACCCGATACTAGGGTAAGTGTCCCACATAAAGTATATGAAATAACGCTCCAAATGGAGGGGGACAAATGTAGAACAGTGAGAGGTCTCTTTTGGGAGAACCTGACGTTTGGCTATGATATTTTATTAGCTGAACAAGATTGGCCACCAGCATTCGTCATGGATTGCCCTAAAGAAGAAACAGTAAATCTTCCGCATTCTCAGACCATATTCCCAGGCACTTACAACATACATATGTGCAGGAGTGGGCGGTAGCCCAGGCTCCGGCATTATACAAAAACAATGTTGGATGGGATGAGAATTCAACTCACCACATAATTCCTTTGAAAAATACTCCGATTGCACAGAGGCAGTATCCAATAACGCAAGAAGCTAAAAAACAGGTCAGGGAGATCTTAGATCAACTTGAATACCAAGGAGTGATTGAAACTTGCACCTCACCAATGAACAATCCTTTGTTTCCTGTCATGAAACCTGACACTTCATATCGTCTAGTTTTAGATTATAGACATTTAAACATTTGCACTAAGACATTTTAATAACATTGTGCGGAAAAAATATAAAACAACACTTGATATCTCAAATGGATTTTTCTGCCAGAATATAGCGCTTGAAAGCAGGCATCTAACAGCATTCTCAGCGCTAGGGTCTCAGTGTCAATTTTGTCGACTCCCCCAAGGGTATAAGAACAGCCCGGGGTTGTTTTCGGCCAGAGTAACTGAGTTACTCCAAAATTTGGACGAAGAGGCATTGTCCTATGTGGATGATATTTATCTAATGGACGATGACCTAGAGGAGCACTTGAACAGGGTGAATACCATAATTTGGGAATTTGCATCTGAGGGCTACAAATTCAACTTTAAAAAATTGCCCACCTCAGTGTCCTGTTTTTAGGATATGAGCTTTTAAGTGAAGGAAAAAGCCTGGCAGACAACTTTTTAGAAAATTCTGGGATTCCTAAATTTTGGTAGAACATACATTTTGGATTACGCAGAAAGAGTGAAACCTTTCTACGATTTAATAAAACCTAATTTTTCAGTAAAACAATGGACACAGGAACATACAGATACACTTCGTTCCTTACAAGCTGACATGATAGCGTCCAAACACTTACAGACACGCGTGAACGTACGCAACCTGGTGATCCGTATAGTTGCGGGTCAATCTGGGTACACCTATCTAACATATAATGAGGGTGAGACAGTACCAATTGCATACAAATCACATTTGTACACAAATGCTGAGATGCGCTCCGCATCTACAGAAAAGATTCTGACAGCAGTACATACTGCTATAGTGAGAGAAAGAGCACTGGCTCAGGGGAAACGAATAATAGTAGTAACTCCAGTTCCAGCCTTAGAGGCTGCGACAAAGGCAAGCGTTCCTAATGCTAAAGCTTTACATCCGAGATGGATAAAATTGGCTAATTCTCTCACTGCAACAGATGTAGAATACAGGTACGACCCAAATTTAAAGACACAAGCATTCCTGCAATACGAACAAGAATATCCTCTACCAAATGAAATAATGCCTCTAGGTCAGTGTGAATATATAATTTACACTGACGGATCTGCTCAACCGGCCATAGGAAGTAAGCAACAATATAGCGCAGCATGTGCAATCGTTAAAGGTCGCATGCAGGATGGAAAATTCCACCCAAGTTGCACAAAAATGCAGTCTCTAGGAGACTGCACGGCACAGCTGGCAGAGTTAAAAGCGCTGATACTGGCACTGGTAAATACGGATCGAGAATTCCCCACACTAATTGTGTGCGATTCCTTTTACTGTGTACAGTCATATAATGAATATTTGCAGTACTGGGTTCAAAATGGGTTCAAAGATGCAAAAGGTGGCACAATTAAGCATAAAATTCTATGGGAACAGGTAGTGGAGTTGAAAACCGAACTACCAAGGGCTCACGTGATACATACACTGAGTCATCAGCGTGATGGCGTTCACGTTGAAGGGAATTTATTGGCTGATGAAGCTGCAAAGGGGGCTGTACGCACGGCTTCCGTAGCTGCAATCACTCATTCTAAAACGAGAATAAATTTTGAGATTATGGTAGCTATCAATGCTTGTCGCAAAAACAGCGGAGCAGTACCAAAAAGGTTTCCACTCAAGTACTCCTACAAGTTAGATGCCAATAACATTCCATTTGCTCAGATTCCTGGAGTGGGGGATAGAGTAATTCCAAACATGGATCGTAGGTTAGGTTTAATTCTAGCAGCACACGAAGGGATAGATTCTGCACATGCAGGAGTTACGGCAACTGTTTCCTTATTGAAACAATGCTATTGGTGGTCTGGGTTAACGAAGCAGACTAAAGACTATGGGGCCGATTCCGGACGGAAAACGTACCGACCGACTCGGAGCCGGAATTAATTCCGACCGACACGTACCGATGCAGCCCGACCCGCCAAGTACGATGAAAAGCGAGCAAAACCTGACCGACTCGTACGGAACACAAGCCGAACGACCAAGCCGCGCGGAAAACAGCAATCCGGCCAGAAAAACACGCGATTCGAACCGACCGACTCGCCCCCGGAACAATACCGAACGAGACGTATCCGCGGACTCCCACCCGCCAAGTACGATGCAAGGCGTGGAAAACACGACCGAGTCGCACGGAGGACAAGCCGTACGACCGACACGCATACAAAACTGCGAGGCGAAGCAAACCAAAACACCGCGACCGACGCGTACACAGCATAGAAAACAGCACAAACACAGCGTGAACGAAATGGATAAGCCCGTACGAGACAACTGCAGGGTCCGACTCGGTCACAAGAACATCTCCTACATGCACGAAAAGTACAAAGGGAAAATACACAAAAAAAGGCCAAACAAGCAATTACAAAGCCAATAAATACTGGCGGGGGGGAGGGGCAGGGAACAAAGACACACCCACAACTCCACCTATATAAAGGACACAAATCCCTACCATGATCCTTTGCAAATTCAAATTACCTGCCAGCACTCAACAGACAGCAACCACACACCCACAGCTCATCAATCACACAAGCCACACACCATCAGCACCACAACAAATAGAAAGCTCACATACACCTAGCAAAACACACACTCACACACCTACACCTGCACACCAACACACACATCACTCACCATCACCACCCATCACCATGCCCCCAAAGAAGAATCATAAGTTCCTAGATAGTGAATTGGAAGTCCTGGTAGATGAGATCCTCAGGGTAGAGCCACAGCTCTTTGGTACACTGGTCCAACAGACACCCATGTCACAGAAAACAAAGATGTGGGAGAGGATCGTCGACAGGGTGAACGCACAATCACCATGTTTGCGCACAAAGACAGACATCCAGAACAGGTGGTATGACGTGCGCAGGAGGGTCAAGGAGCTGTTGAAGAAGGACTACCTCTTGAGCCAACACACCGGCAGTGGCCCTCCTGCCAAGCCAGTATACCTCAGGCCCTGGGAGTAGAAGGTGCGGGCCATCCTACCACCAGTGAGCGTCTATGGACTAGAAAACATCCCAGAGCCTGGTGAGTACTCAACAAATGTACACAATATTCTGCGACTACACACACACATCACTGTCAAGGGGAGAGTCAAACCATGCACTCTTAGCAAATACACAGCAACCAGAACAGAATCATCCCAAAATGTGTATGTCACTCAGAGAAACACAACACATGCCATTTCAAAGTGACATTTAACTGTGTCATCACATGTACAAACACAACTACAACTACAGCTAGGCAGTGGCACAAATATAACTGACAAACACATCCAGACAAGTAGCCACCGCTACAACACCACCACACAGTGGAGCCCACTGAAAGAAAGGAAATATGTGTATGCTGGGCAAGTCAGTGTAGCCAATAGCATCATGGGAGTTGTAGGCACAGATATTGGTCACCCCCACAACTGTCCCATCAACACCACCATGAACCATGCGCACATCACAGGGAGTGTAAAAGGACTCACAAGATGGCTGACATTGGCTACTGCTGTGGGGAGCACAAGGCCCTGCTGGCAACTGTGCAACATCCAACAGCAGGACACCACTGACTGACATCCTGAAAGACAACTTGCACTCCCTGCAATGGAAGCACGTTCCATGGTGGGATATCTGGCTGGGTGGGAAGGAGGACTCACAGCACTGAACATAGTCACCAGCAGCTCCACCCACACACCCCCCTAACACAAACTACACACAACTCACCTGGGAGAAAGCATTGCCTCACACACCAATCAAATATCCCACAAAGAAACACAACCCTGGGTCATGCAGTGTGAAGCACAGGGACACACATGGGACTTGTAGCAAAACAAACCCCAGGATAACACTGTCAGCCATCTTGTCAGCACAGGCACACAACCCCACAGGGAAGCTGAGTCAAAAGGAAGGAAGCATGGGCATGCTGGGAAGGGGGGTGGAGGCAAAAGCATGATGGGAGTGGTAGTCACAGCTCAACATCCCCCACCCACATGGCCCAGCAAGTACACACCCAAGCATGCACACCTCACAGGGAGTCAAAATCCACTTCAAAGATGTCTGACACTGGTGCTCTGTTGTGGGGAGCACAAGGCCATGCTGGGAACTGGCCAACAACCAACAGCAGGACACCACTGTCAGCCATCTTGCCATTGCTGTCACACCCACACACAGTGAAGTACACTCAAAAGGAAGGAAGTATGGGCATGCTGGGAAGGGGGTGGAGGCAATAGCATGATGGGAGTGGTAGTCACAGATATTGCTCACCCTCACAATGCGCACATCAACACCACCATGAACCATGCCCACATCACAGGGAGTGGAAAACAACAGACAAGATGGCTGACACTGGCTACTGCTGTGGGAGCACAAGGCCCTGCTGGCAACTGTGCACCAATCAACAGCAGGACACCACTGACTGACATCCTGAAAGACAAATTGCACTCCCTGCAATGGAAGCACGTTCCATGGTGGGATATCTGGCTGGGTGGGAAGGAGGACTCACAGCACTGACCATAGTCACAAGCACCTCCCCTCACACACCCCTCAACACAAACTCCACATAACCCACCTGGGAGAATGCAATGCCTCACATCCTAACTGAAGATCCCACAAAGAACCACCACCCTGGGTTATGCTGTGTGAAGCACAGGGACACTCCTGGGACTTTTAGCCAAACAACTGCCAGGACAACACTCCCAGCCATCCATTCAGCACAGGCAGCCCACCCCACAGGGAAGCAGAGTCAAAAGGAAGGAAGGATGGGCATGCTGGGCAGGGGGTGGAGGCAATAGCATGATGGGAGTTGCAGGCACAGATATTGCTCACCCTCACAATTGGCCCATCAACACCACTCTCAACCATGCTCACATCACAGGGAGTGGAAAAGGACTCACAAGATGGCTGACACTGGCTACTGCTGTGGGGAGCACAAGGCCCTGCTGGCAACTGTGCAACAACCAACAGCAGGACACCCCTGTCAGCCATCTTGCCATTGCTCTCACACTCACACACACTGAAGTCCAGCCAAAATCAAGTAAGTATGGGCATGCTGGGAAGTGGGGTGGACGCAATAGCATGATGGGAGTGGTAGTCACAGCTCAACATCCCCCACCCACATGGGCCAGCAAGCTCACACACAAGCATGCACACCCCACAGAGAGTGGAAAGCCCCATCAAAGATGTCTGACACTGGTGCTCTGTTGTGGGGAGCACAAGGACATGCTGGGAACTGCCCACCAACCAACAGCAGGACACCACTGTCAGCCATCTTGCCATTGCTCTCACACTCACACACACTGAAGTCCACCCAAAAGAAAGTAAGTATGGTCATGCTGGGAAGTGGGGTGGACGCAATAGCATGATGGGAGTGGTAGTCACAGATATTGGTCACCCCCACAACTGTCCCATCAACACCACCCTGAACCATGCGCACATCACAGGGAGTGGAAAAGGACTCACAAGATGGCTGACACTGGCTACTGCTGTGGGGAGCACAAGGCCCTGCTGGCAACTGTGCAACAACCAACAGCAGGACACCACTGACTGACATCCTGAAAGACAACTTGCACTCCCTGCAATGAAAGCACGTTCCATGGTGGGATATCTGGCTGGGTGGGAAGGAGGACTCACAGCGCTGACCATAGTCACAAGCACCTACCCTCACACACCCCCTCAACACAAACTCCACATAACCCACCTGGGAGAATGCAATGCCTCACATCCTAACTGAAGATCCCACAAAGAACCACCACCCTGGGTTATGCTGTGTGAAGCACAGGGACACTCCTGGGACTTTTAGCCTAACAACTGCCAGGACAACACTCCCAGCCATCCATTCAGCACAGGCAGCCCACCCCACAGGGAAGCAGAGTCAAAAGGAAGGAAGGATGGGCATGCTGGGAAGGGGGGTGGAGGCAATGGCATGATGGGAGTTGCAGGCACAGATATTGCTCACCCTCACAATTGGCCCATCAACACCACTCTCAACCATGCTCACATCACAGGGAGTGGAAAAGGACTCACAAGATAGCTTACACTGGCTACTGCTGTGGGGATCACAAGGCCCTGCTGGCAACTGTGCAACAACCAACAGCAGGAAACCACTGTCAGCCATCTTGCCATTGCTCTCACACTCACACACACTGAAGTCCAGCCAAAAGCAAGTAAGTATGGGCATGCTGGGAAGTGGGGTGGACGCAATAGCATGATGGGAGTGGTAGTCACAGATATTGGTCACCCCCACAACTGTCCCATCAACACCACCCTGAACCATGCGCACATCACAGGGAGTGGAAAACAACTCACAAGATGGCTGACACTGGCTACTGCTGTGGGGAGCACAAGGCCCTGCTGGGAACTGTGCACCAACCAACAGCAGGACACCACTGACTGACATCCTGAAAGACAACTTGCACTCCCTGCAATGGAAGCACGTTCCATGGTGGAATATCTGGCTGGGTGGGAAGGAGGACCGGATGTCAACCAAATACAACCAATGCAGATCATGTACACACCCCAACATTCACATAGAAATTCCCAAATAATGCAGGACAATGTGCTACATCAATATCAACCCCTGACTGTGACAACTTAGGACAATGCAATGTACAGGCCCGCATCCAGAGGCACAGTCACAACTGTCAGGTGTGTCAACCATTGATGCCTGCAGAAACATAACATACATTGTGTGTGTCTCCCAAAAACAGGTGATGATGGGGACACAGCAGCAGACGCTGAGGAGTCCTTGTCCCAGGCTCAAGAGGATACGGAGCTCACTGGTGGGGAACAGCCTCTGCCCTCCTTGGATGAAGAAGACCTACCTGGCACCTCCGGAGCAAGTCATCATGCAGCACCAGCAGGACCACTAGCTGCACCCCCTGCACCCACCCCTCCAACGACTGTCAACACACATACCACCCCTGCCGACATGGACAGACCAAGGAGCGCCACCACCACCAGCACAGGGACCCTGGACCAACGTGGGGCCATGGACACCACCACCACCAACAACCGACAAGGGGGCCCAGGGTCACCTGTGCGTGCCACCTCAGGTACTGCACGTGTCGCCAGGGGTGGTGGGAGGGGTGGGAGACATAGGTCGCTGCTCATAGAGGGGTCTGGACTGCATGATGACCCACAACTGGCACGCATAGCCGATGCGTACCAGTCCAGCACCGGAGAGTTCAGCCAGGTAGTGGGGCTCCTCAGGGACATTAAACAGCAGCAGGCTGCCCATCATGCCCGCTTGGACTCACACATGTCCCGCGTGGAGTCCAAGTGGGACACACTGCAAGAGATGACGGCGGTGCATAGGGACATATTACAATGCCTCCGCCAGATGAGCAGCAACCAGTCAACACCTCCCTGTGTGCCCACAACATCTGATGCTGAAACAACTGCAACTGCCACAGGGAGGGCGTATGACTCTGGCGAAGAGTCCCCTGCACCGCAGGAGCCTGCACTTGAGAGTCCCCCCCCAAGAAGAGGGGCCGTCCGAGGAGGGGCAAGTGAGAGGCCGATGGCCATGTGCAACCCCCAGGAATCCAAAACCTGTTCTGGATAATCACCTTTGTGCGCAAACTGTTCACCCTGTTGACTGCAACACAACTCTCCCACATGACATGGGGAGCTCAAGTTGGACCAATGTCTCTGATTACTGTTGACTTCACTCTGGACATTTCTGCTACCAGGACTTCCAAATCATTTAGGAACTTTGGATTACAATCACAATGTACAGCACCCACCATCCTGTGCACTATACTCACACATGTATGTCAATAAACTCACTAATACACCATACTTGCCTCTGTTGTGATTCCTATGTTGTCTCAGAAGTGGCTATGATGATCTGGGAAATGACACTGTGCATGCTAACTGCTACAGCAAGTACAACACCGGCATGTGAGTCATGGCGACGTCACACATATGAGGGAGGCACACCACCAGGGCTACACAACACATACACACCAAGGCCATCTGACTCATCGCCTACACTGATGTTGCCAGGAAATACGTTGCATTGCACAGACCCAACACCTATTCACAGTCTGTGTTAACTAGCCCACTGGTGCAGTAAGCAAATGTCAGTCAGATGTGTGATCACAGACAACGCACATCCCAAAGTGAAGCACAGGTTTATTACACATTTGCAACATGTTGTAACCACCACAGATGCAAGGTAATCCCACCTGGCAGCGGGCACACAGTCAACAAGTGTAGAAGGAAGGAAGTCCATGGGTGTGGTGCACATCACCTGTAGGGAAACAACAGCTACCACCCGGGAAGTCAAATCACGGTGTTGGGGAACACAGTTGACCAAACGACTCTGAAAGTACCCTGTGAAGGACAGAAATGACACACAGTCAAAAGCACTGAAGAACAGGACAGAACTGCAATACTCATGCACAATACATGTTACAAGATACCCACACAGAACCAAATTAGCATGTCAACACTGTTGGGGAGTACAGATTACCTGCAAGGACACATCGCTACACGCATACAGTCATGTAGCCCATGGACACACTCAAACAGCACCAGAGCACCACCAACACATATCATGCTAACTCACATCATTGACATGACATCTCTGGATACTCACATTCAGCTGAAGAAGTTGGTGATGAGCTGTGTGCGGACATCACCATCATCATCATCATCATCACTGGCATCGTGGTCCAGGCCAGGATCCTCCACAGGTGGCGGACATTGGTCATCGTCATCCAGGATGAGAGGCAACTCCTTCCGCACTGCCAGGTTGTGGAGCATGCAGCAGACGATGATAATCTTGCACACCTTTGCTGGGGCATATGGGAGGGACCCTCCTGTCTTGTCGAGGCAGCGGAAGCGGCTCTTCAGGAGACCAAATGTCCGCTCAATCACTTTCCTCGTCCGACCATGTCCCTCATTGTAGCGCATCTGGGCTGGTGTCACAGGGTTCCTGAGGGGCGTCAGCAACCACGGCATGTTGGGGTATCCGGAGTCACCTACATACAGACAATTGCACATTAGCAGAGTTGGAAAAGAGGGTGGAACACTACATAGCAGAACACACACAATGGTACAAAGTCAGTACACACCAACAAGCCAGGCACGCTGGTTCGGCATCTGTGCCATCATCCTCGGGATGCGACTACTCCTCATCACGTAGGCATCGTGTGCAGAACCAGGGAAACGGGCACACACGTGTGTGATGCTCATATCTGCAAGACAGACCACCAGTGCATTGACCGAGTGGTAGTGTTTGCGGTTACGGTAGGCCTGCTCTTGGGCCTGTGGTGGTACCAAAGCCACATGTGTCCCATCAATGGAGCCAATGACATGCGGCATCCTCCCCAGGGCATAGAAGTCACTCTTCATGCTAGTGAGTCATTGGAGTCTAGGGAAATAGATGTACTGGTTCAGGTATATCAACATAGCCTCCAAAACATCCCGGAGCACACGGCTGAACATGGTCTGTGACATACCACCAGCAGTCGCCAGAGTGTGTTGAAAGGTACCGGTGGCAAAGAAGTGTAGGGCTGCCATCACCTTCACCTTGGGGGTCAGCGCTGTAGGGTACGGACGGCCAGGTTGCAAATGTGGTGCCAAGCGCACTGCCAAATCCTCAATCAGCTGCCTGGTGAAGCGGTACCGTCGGATGCTGTCACGTTCCACCATCGTTGCCAGGTCAGGGAATGGTCTAAGGACAGCTGGTGCCCTGCAGTGCATAGGTGAAGAAAGCAAGATTGTCAGTCACCCCACATATGTGGCATTGAACACACTCAACATCACATGATACATCATTATGAGGCACAAGTACATGATGTGTGCAGTTCCGTAAGGATATGTATGGCACATACATGGCCAACATCTAACATCACAGTTCAACAACTGGCATCAATAAGTCCCAGGTCGTGCCATTGGATATCATGAGGCCGTGTCCCAGTTCCCATCTCCTGCTGCCAAATTACAAACACACCCCACAGTGACATGTGAGGACTGGTGTGCCCCAGGCATCACAGCTCAACGACAGGTAGATTCCCAGGGACCCTGTATTGCCACATGGACACTGGCATGACATGGTGTATCATGTATATACCACAGCAAAACAACCATGACCCCCACAGGTAGTGCTCCCTGTTGCCTCGGCAGGACAGACATGGACGTCTGTGACACACACACGCACAACATCAAAGTCCATGCACAAACAATGTGGATGTGGAGACTGCCTCCCATTGTGCACATGAAATCAGAGACATTGGTAACACAACATGCACACAGACTGTGGAGGACCATCACCATTGTGCCAATGGGTCACCCTGGGTTAAACATACCGTCCCACATGGGACTCAGGGTGTATGTGACATGACATACACATACACCACCGTGAAATGTGACCATGCCACATGCTCAGATATGAACAGTTGCACATCACAGTGGTCATGTACACGAAACACCAAGGATTCTGTCCCCATGAACACGTGCACAGCCTGGGGGTGGCTGCCCCCAAGTGACACCCACAGAACAACATCTTCACCCCCATACATGGAATAGGTAATGCAGCCTTACATGCCGTAGGATACAGTTTGGACAGGCTGTGGTGTTGTAGGTGTGCCCCTCACTCCCTGGGAAGTATATGTGGCTGGCATATGTTCACCTGTGACAGGCATGGTGACATATGCCAGTGACTTGTACAGGGATGCGTTGGACAGCAATGGACCGATCAGTACGCACACATTGGCCATTGCATTCAATGTGCGCTGGTACGCGTTGTATTCGCAATACGCGTTGGACATCAATGGACCAATCAGTGCGCACACATTGGCCATCGCATTCAATGTGCGCTGGTACGCGTTGTATTCGCAATACGCGTTGGACAGCAATGGACCGATCAGTGCGCACACATTGGCCATTGCATTTAATGTGCGCTGGTACGCGTTGTATTCGCAACACGCGTTGGACAGCAATGGACCGATCATTGCGCACACATTGGCCATTGCATTCAATGTGCGCTGGTACGCATTGTATTCGCAACACGCGTTGGACAGCAATGGACCGATCAGTGCGCACACATTGGCCATTGCATTCAATGTGTGCGGGTGCAGCGTTGTATCCTAGGTACGCGTTGAACGGCAATGGTCCGATCGGTGTGCCCGGCCGGCCCATTGCATTCAATGTGTGCGGGTACAGCGTTGTATCCTAGGTACGCGTTGAACAGCAATGGTCCGATCGGTATGCCCGGCCGGCCCATTGCATTCAATGTGTGTGGGTACGCGTTGTATCCTAGGTACGCGTTGAACGGCAATGGTCCGATCGGTGTGCCCGGCCGGCCCATTGCATTCAATGTGTGCGGGTGCGCGTTGTATCCTAGATGCACGCGTTCAACGGCAATGGTCCGATCGGTGTGCCCGGCTGGCCCATTGCATTCAATGTGTGCGGAAACGCGTTGTATCCTAGGTACACGTTGAACGGCAATGGTCCGATCGGTGTGCCCGGCCGGCCCATTGCATTCAATGTGTGCGGGTGCGCGTTGTATCCCTAGGTACGCGTTGAACGGCAATGGTCCGATCGGTATGCCCGGCCGTCCCATTGCATTCAATGTGTGCGGGTACGCGTTGTATCCTAGGTACGCGTTGAACGGCAATGGTCCGATCGGTGTGCCCGGCCCATTGCATTCAATGTGTGCGGGTACGCGTTGTATCTTAGGTACGCGTTGAACAGCAATGGTCCGATCGGTGTGCCCGGCCGGCCCATTGCATTCAATGTGTGCGGGTACGCGTTGTATCCTAGGTACGCGTTGAACTGCAATGGTCCGATCGGTGTGCCCGGCCGGCCCATTGCATTCAATGTGTGCGGGTACACGTTGTATCCTAGGTACGCGTTGAACGGCAATGGTCCGATCGGTGTGCCCGGCCGGCCCATTGCATTCAATGTGTGCGGGTACGCGTTGTATCCTAGGTACGCGTTGAACAGCAATGGTCCGATCGGTGTGCCCGGCCGGCCCATTGCATTCAATGTGTGCGGGTACGCGTTGTATCCTAGGTACGCGTTGAACGGCAATGGTCCGATCGGTGTGCCCGGCCGGCCCATTGCATTCAATGTGTGCGGGTAAGCATTGTATCCTAGGTACGCGTTGAACGGCAATGGTCCGATCGGTGCGCACCCATTGGCTATGGCCTGGCCTGGCCTGGCAACGGACGCGTTTTCAAAATTTGAACGAGTCTGATGCTGTAAATTCAGTTGGTCACCCACAACAATGTTGCAATTTCATGGGTGTCATAAAGTTGAACATTTGAAGGATGCTGGGGGCGTGTGTAAGTGGTGCGATTCCATGGATTGGCCAGATTCAGAAGATGCAAACGACTTGGACCTATCACTTTGGACACATGGGACAGTATCTGCCTCTGCAGCACACATATAATGCTGGCTGTTCCCCTGAGAGCTCACTTGCCTGCACTACATGCTCCAGGACGACATCTGCCACTACACTGCTGCTGTCTCTGCCCCCTCTGGACCCTGCAATGGCACGTACTGTGGAGAGAGCCCCAGCCTTCAGCACTGAGGAGAACCAGGCCCTGCTGACAGCCTCCTTCCACAGTACAGCAAGCTGTATGGGAAACCAGGGAAGCAGGTGAGTGTTCTGTCCACTGCCTTTCTAAATGTGCATGTTGTCTGACTAGCAAGGCTAACAGTCTGCACGCCACTGGCTAGCAGGCTCACTGAGTAGTTGTCACCCCCCATAGTGTGTAGTCATATGCACTGGACAGGAATAGTGCAGTGACAGTGCATTTAAACAAGGTTTTACTGCCCAGGCAATGATACCATGTAGTAACTGCTGGCATACAGCCATGGCCATCGTTGCACTGCCTGTGTACATCATGTGCCCCTGTGATTGAGACATGTATATCCAACTGTGTAATGCACGGTTATGTTGCATGTGTAGTAATGGCATTCTCACTTTGTCATCCTCACAGGTTGATGCCCGCCAGAAGCAGAAGATATGGCTGGCCATCCTCCGGGCAGTGAGATCCGTGGGGGACTACAAGCGCCGGATCCGCAACTGCCAGAAGAGGTGGCAGGACCTTCGGGGCTGGACCCGGAGGATCGCACGGGTCCAGCTGAAGCTGTCGCCTCCTCGCAGGAGGGGCGGACACCGGACCCTGACCCCCACATGCTCAGGATCCTGGCGGTGGTCTTCCCTGATCTGGATGGGCAGCTGAAGGCCAGAGAGCAGCAAGGAGGGGGTGAGTCCATGTCTGCATTGTGAACTATGTCTGCCATGCTATGTGCCCTCCTCTGGCCTGGTTAAACTTCCACAGTACATCAGTCTTGTGGTCCAGGACCCATGTCCCTCTATTGTGCACTGCCCACTCCTCATCTGATACCCAGGTGTGGCCCTTACAGTCAGGGTATTGTGTCACTTGGGTACTGTGTCCCTGCAGTTTGCTTGACTCAAGGTGGGGGACAGCATCTGTTTCCCTGACTCTGTGGTGGGCATCATGGGTGGGTCCATTGCTTACACAATGCCTGTGTTCTGACATGTGTTCTGCGTGTTACTTTGATATGTGGCCCAATTGCTGAGCTGATCCACCACATGTGCCTGGGTATCTGGCACACACCCATGCTGCGGGTGGGAACAATGTTTGGGCCCCAGGAGTGTGTATATAACGTGTGTCACACATACGTAGCCAGCTGCCTACTGTCCAGGGCTCATCCCTCATTCATGTGGGGCAGGACAGTCATGCCTACTCCAGGCCATACAATACACTCTGTACTCCCACTGCCGTGTATCAGCTGACACGTTTTGCTCAGTGATTTGTATCCTCAGGTGTCTGCCTCTGTGTCAGTGTGCTGTGGCTTCGTTGTCAGGTCTGCTGGGGTGTTCCTCGGTTGGGGCTCCGCATGCCACCGGAGATGTGACCATAGGAGATGATACTTGTGTGACACATAGGTGTTTGATCACCTGACCGTGCAGACTGGGGTATGCGAATATGAAGTTCAGGCAGCTGTTTCCCATTCACAGCAGCTTGTGAGGTGCTCAGGTGCAGAGGGTAGTGTTACAGGTCTCCCATATGTCCAATGGGTATGACCTGGACAGATGAGGGTTCAGATGATGTGGTGTGTGGGGGATGTACATGTGCACTTGTTCAGCTCCAGGACTTGCATTCCCCATGATCTACTATTGTGACACAGTGCAGAGTGTTGTTGTCTGGCTGCCCTGCCCATGTGACTGGAGACAGTGATGTATGACTTAGCAGGCATGGCTGTGCCATGGCATGTGACTTCCTATTAGTGATCCTGCAGGGGAGTGACATGTGCTACATGCACACCATTGTGGCAATGGCTATCAGGACATGGGTGCATCATGGTGTCTGTCGCTGGTATGCATGACATGCATTTCCTATTTGACTCTGGGCATCCCTTACATCCGGACACCTGTACTGACTCAGTGGCAAGAGTTGTGATGTGTGCATATCCACATGCTTCACCGGGTTCTCTGCACTGTCCAAATACTGTGTAGGTGGTGCATGTGTCCACACTGGGGTATTGCCATCCAACAGACACCAGACAGATGGGTGCAAGGCCAGGTGGGATGTGAGTGCCATGGTTGACCATCAGACTGACAATTGACTTCTCCTGTTCTGTTTGTGCAGTTTTAGCAATGTTCAACTAAGGATGCCAGGGCTTGCTCTGTAATGTGCTGTACTTACTGTGGTGTGTGCGTTCGGTGCAGGTGACTGATGTCTGTCTGTTTCCCTATTGATTGCAGATACATCCACGGCCACAGGAGGGGACAGCTCCACGGACCAGGAGGAGCCGCAGAGCCAGACTGGGTCAGCAGCCGAGGAGTGGTCGGAGGGACGCAGTGGCACGGAGGGCGAGGGGAGCCACACCGAGGAGTCCTCAGCACCATCCACCTCAGCTGAGGACCAGAGCAACTCGGACGATGACTCCCTTATGGAGGCGGGTGTCAGCAGCCACCACACCCCAGCTAGTGTTGCTGTCCCCGCCACCACCACCACCACCGCCCTCCCGTTGGCTCCCATTCCAGAGGTCCGTGGAGGCTCCCATGTTCGGGAGCGTGTCTCCTTCGGGCCAGGCACCGCACCCCCTGCCCCTGTGTCCCCTGCTGCCCTGAGTGAGGAGTCTGTGTACCTCCTCCCCCAGCTCCATGTAGGACAGACAGCGATGCTGAGTGTCCTCCATGCACACACCAGTCTGTTGACTCAGCTGGTGTCATTCATGGAGGGCATCTCATCGGGCATGTCTGACCTACAGAGGGGCAATAGGTCCATGGACTCCTCCCTGACGGCAGCAGTGTCCCTCCTCCGACAGTCCCTCACCCCTCCTGCCTCTGCCCCATCCACACTCCCCAGCACCTTACCCGTCCCAAGCACACACACACTGGCACATGCACACACCAGCACAGACACATGCAGCAGACAGACACACACGCCACAAACAAGACGCACATGCACGCACCGTCAGGGGACTGAAACCACACTCACAGGGGATGGGGCACAGGCACAAACACACGCATCCACAAGCACTGCGCAGTCCTCACTTGCCTCTCCCTCCAAAGACCCCTCCCTTGCCTCACCTGCAACCCCAAATACACAGCGGCTCTTCCTCTGTGACCTTGGCCTCTTCCCCTCCGACCCAGCTGATCCAGCATTCAGGGGGAAGAGGAAGCCCGCCCACACGGAGCGGAGTGCCCCTGGCCCCCGGACACCACCCCCCAGGTGCAGACCGACTGAGGCCCCACCCGCAAGTCCCCCCGGTCCCGGAAGAGCAAGAGCCCGCCGCCGCCCTGCAGCTCAGGCACCAAGTCTCCTTCCTCCATCCCTCAGGCCCCCACTCCACAGGTGCCCCCACCACACCCTGCCCCAGGTTCCCCCACCCACAGATACACCATCCCCAGAAGAGTCAGGCCTTCACCCCCTGCCACTTGCTCTTCCGGCCCCACACCCCCGCTGCGCTTGTCTGTACCACTGATGTGGTGAGGGTGTCCTCCCCTCTGTCCTGCCCACCTTACCTGATCCCCATTCTCCTCCCCTGGAGGTAGGCACTGCAGTGGAGTCCACTATCACCCTGTCTGACTTGGGCACTGCAGTGGCGGACCTGTCCACTCCATCTGCAGGGTCCACTGCAGTCGTGCCGGCACCCACAACATCTGAGTCATGCCCCCCAGTTGTGCCGGCACACACCATGTCAGACACCTCCACTGCAGTTGTCAGTGGCTCTCCAGCACCCACCACCCCTTCCCTGCCTCCTCCTGGTGAGCCCTGATCCTGTCCCTGCGGTGCCTGGCCTGCCCCCGTATGCCCCTCCTAGGGGATTGTCCCTGGTTTTGATCAGTGCAGGCATGCGTAGGGTGACATCTGCCACTGTCACCCTGTATTGACTTCCTTGATGGACTGGCCATTGGCCTTTGTTGATTCCTTACAGTTTTTCCAAGTTTTGAACCCACATATGCTGAATAAAGCAACTTTCTGCTCTCTAGTGCTTTTACTTCTGATGTACATGATGTTGATGATGCTAACCATGCACTTGCTGCAGTGATGGTGATATTTGGTCTCATGAAAATGAAGTGTTACTGTGCAGGAACCCATGTGGTCCAGGGGGACAGTGTCCTATCCTGTGGTGTATCCATGTCATCCTTAGCAGCATCTGAAGGTGTAATGTTTTCAATATTTGGCATATTTGGCAGATTTCCTACTTACATTAGCAATGTCACATCTGTGGGTTCCACCCATGCACATCTGTTGTGTTTGCCATTGTTCAATTAGTCTACTTCCCTGACCGTGTGGCCATCTACACTGGACATGCAGGTTTGGGCATCAATGGGGAAGGACTCATCTGTGTTGTCAGTGCAACTTGCTATACATGTGTGTTGGATCTGTGCTGTTGATTTCGTTGACATTCCCATGACCAGGCTGATGTGACGGGAGCCTTCATTTTGTGCTAATTGTTGACTGTGTGACCAAGTGTTCTGCTGACATGATGGAGCCCTACTGATGCGACATATGGCACAGCTTTCCTCACACAGGAGTGGAGTCCCCTCATGGCAGTGTGTACTCCTGTGACATCTCGTGCACCCAAGGTGTGTGTTGTATGAGCATGTCTGTGTGTTCACTTCCATTTTGCTCTGCATGCTGGGATCCCTAGTGATGTTCCTGTTTGTGATGCTTGCTGAGTTGACCTAAGTTCCCCCAAAGTCTTCTCCCTGGGTTCTCTGTGATGTGGGTGCATGGCACATTACTGGTCATCAGGGTGTCACCCATAGGTGTGTTTGCTGTCAGGGCTGAGTTTGTGGGCAGACGCTGATGTGTCACAGTCAGGATTCACCTTTGCACTTGTTGTTTACTCCTGTCATGTGATTTCTTGTTTGTGTTAGCTTTCATTGGTTGTGACACGTTGTGTGTGTGACTGCTGGCACTCCTGAGGGCTGCAATGTTGGTAGTTGTCTATGTGTGTTCTTTGTGGGTGACCTTGGCTTCTTCATAGGTGTGTGACTGTGGCTGGGATCCCATTGGTTGGTGTGGTATTGCCGTCATGTCCATGTACAGCGTAGTGTGTAGTGTGTCAGACATTCAGGAGTCTGGTTGAGTGGCCATGTGTGATGTGTTTCTGCACCTTGGTTCCCACCACGCCCCCTGGGATTGTCATGGGTGCATGTGCAATGTCACCAGTGCATGTGAGCTTCACTGCTGCACATTGTTGGAGGTCGAGGTGTGCGGTGTTGAGTGTGTGCAGATGAGAGTTGTTGCCTGGCTAGACCCCTGCCTCCATGTTGGCCTTGGCTGACAGGCCGTGCTGATTGATTTGTGCTTGTGTAGGTGTGATGGTAGTTTGTTGCTCAGGACACATGACTGTGGTTCACAGTGTGAACGACATCTAGCTTTGTCATCACAGTGGGATTGTAATGCAGCCCAGGGTCACCACATTGTGGGGGCCCTGGGGGTAGTCCTGTGGTGTCTCTGTGTCTTGCTGTGTCAGTTGCTGTTCCTACATGCTTGTGTGACATGTGTGATTTGTGCTCCCTCTCATCTGACAATGCCTGATTGCCCACATAGGGGATTTGGATCCATGAGTCACCTTTGTGTGGCACTGTATGCACATCTGTGTAATTGGTATTCAGGGCTCCTCATGTGTTGTGTGGTTGCCTGGGGGCACTGGTACCCCCCCTCACCTGTTGTGTTTGATGTGCAGTGTGGGTCTGCCTGTTTGTGTATGTGCATCGGCACCACTGCATTGGCATATCTTAGGTGTGCCATTGGCTGTATGTTGTTTGGTGTGTTTGCCCTGCTGTCCCTGGGACTCCTAGGTCATCAGTCAGCACAATGATCATTGTGTGTGTGTCCCATTGCTGCCATGGTATGGTATCTGTTCACTTCACATCTACAGTCTCCACTGGGTATCTGAATTTGTGTGCCCATTGGTGCAAATATGTGGGTCTGCATTCTGATGGTCACTTCTGTCATTGTGTCATTGATGGATGTTGACAGTGTCAGCCCCCATGGGTGATGTTTGTCTGCACATGGCCAAAGGTATGTCTTATTTGCACTGCACTGTTTGCCTCCCCCATCCTATGTTGCTATGGGACACAAGCACTACTTTGCCACTGATGTGTTTGTTGTTCTGTGACCAGGAATCATCCATGCAGTTTGGCAGTTGCAGCTTTTCCTTTGTCAACACTTACATTTTGGTCACTGTGATGATGGGGGTTTGGACCCCATTGCCACAATGTTCAAACTGTGCTTCAGCTATGGACCTCACACTTACATTTTGGGCACTGTGATGATGGGGGTTTGGACCCCATTGCCACAATGTTCTAAATGTGCTTCAGCTATGGACCTCACACTTACATTTTGGGCACTGTGATGATGGGGTTTGGACCCCATTGCCACAATGTTCAAAATGTGCTCCAGCTATGGACCCCACACTTACATTTTGGGCACTGTGATGATGGGGGTTTGGACCCCATTGCCACAATGTTCTAAATGTGCTTCAGCTATGGACCCCACACTTACATTTTGGGCACTGTGATGATGGGGGTTTGGACCCCATTGCCACAATGTTCAAAATGTGCTCCAGCTATGGACCTCACACTTACATTTTGGGCACTGTGATGATGGGGGTTTGGACCCCATTGCCACAATGTTCAAAATGTGCTCCAGCTATGGACCCCACACTTACATTTTGGGCACTGTGATGATGGGGGTTTGGACCCCATTGCCACAATGTTCTAAATGTGCTTCAGCTATGGACCCCACACTTACATTTTGGGCACTGTGATGATGGGGGTTTGGACCCCATTGCCACAATGTTCTAAATGTGCTTCAGCTATGGACCTCACACTTACATTTTGGTCACTGTGATGATGGGGGTTTGGACCCCATTGCCACAATGTTCAAAATGTGCTCCAGCTATGGACCCCACACTTACATTTTGGTCACTGTGATGATGGGGGTTTGGACCCCATTGCCACAATGTTCAAAATGTGCTCCAGCTATGGACCCCACACTTACATTTTGGGCACTGTGATGATGGGGGTTTGTACCCCATTGCCACAATGTTCAATATGTGCTTCAGCTATGGACCCCACACTTACATTTTGGGCACTGTGATGATGGGGGTTTGGACCCCATTGCCACAATGTTCAATATGTGCTTCAGCTATGGACCCCACACTTACATTTTGGGCACTGTGATGATGGGGGTTTGGACCCCATTGCCACAATGGTCATGGCCTGCTTGCATTGTGGGTGCCACACACATTTATGTGTGGCACTTGTGATAGGGGGTCACATTGTATGTTCACAGTCCTGTTTAGTGTTGTAGGCATTTGACACAGTCTACACACGCTTGTCATGGTGTTGGGGGGGATGTCTTTGTGTTGCATTCTTTCTGCTGGTGTGTGCTTCTTGTGGCATGTATTTGCCATCCTGTGAGTGGGGGTGTTGTTGGTGGTAGGCATCCAGCCCCCCATGGGTAGAGGTGGTAGTAGTGGTAGGCACCTGGCACCCCCTGGGTAGAGGTGGTAGTAGTGGTAGGCATCTGGCACCCCCTGGGTAGAGGTGGTAGTAGTGGTAGGCATCTGGCACCCCTGGGTAGAGGTGGTAGTAGTGGTAGGCATCCAGCCCCCATGGGTAGAGGTGGTAGTAGTGGTAGGCATCCAGCCCCCATGGGTAGAGGTGGTAGTAGTGGTAGGCATCTGGCACCCCTGGGTAAGGGTGGTAGTGGTGGTAGGCACCTGGCACCCCTGGGTAGAGGTGGTAGTAGTGGTAGGCATCTGGCACCCCCTGGGTAGAGGTGGTAGTAGTGGTAGGCATCTGGCACCCCCTGGGTAGAGGTGGTAGTAGTGGTAGGCATCCAGCCCTCCATGGGTAGAGGTGGTAGTAGTGGTAGGCACCTGGCACCCCTGGGTAGAGGTGGTAGTAGTGGTAGGCATCTGGCACCCCTGGGTAGAGGTGGTAGTAGTGGTAGGCATCTGGCATCCCCTGGGTAGAGGTGGTAGTAGTGGTAGGCATCCAGCCCCCATGGGTAGAGGTGGTAGTAGTGGTAGGCATCTGGCACCCCTGGGTAAGGGTGGTGGTGGTGGTAGGCATCCAGCCCCCATGGGTAGAGGTGGTAGTAGTGGTAGGCACCTGGCACCCCCTGGGTAAGGGTGGTAGTAGTGACAGGCATCCAGCCCCCATGGGTAGAGGTGGTAGTAGTGGTAGGCATCTGGCACCCCTGGGTAAGGGTGGTAGTGGTGGTAGGCATCTGGCACCCCTGGGTAGAGGTGGTAGTAGTAGTAGGCATCTGGCACCCCCTGGGTAAGGGTGGTAGTGGTGGTAGGCATCTGGCACCCCCTGGGTAGAGGTGGTAGTAGTGGTAGGCATCCAGCCCCCCTGGATCGAGGTGGTAGTGGTGACAGGCATCCGGGCCCCTATGTGTATATGTGGCATTGGTGATGGGCATCCCGCCCCTATGGTGCTGCTGTTTCTGGTGTAAGTAATTTGTGCATCCCTCTGTGTGTGTGTGATATGTCTGGTACGTGTAGTTTGATTTTGTGGTTGGTGTCTGACTTACCTTCTGCGCCGTACGCGTCCGTGCCTGTTCCGGTAGTAGATGTAGAATATTGGTAGGATCGGAACGATGGGATTCATGGTTGGTTCGTCTCGTTCGTCTTTGTCGTTGCTTCGCCTCGTCCTCGTCGGTTGCGTGTTCGACTCGTAGCCGTGTATCGTGTTGTGGCGCGAATCGGAGCTTATGTGCGCCTCTCCCGGATGCTTTGACGTGCCGTGCGTAGCGACGGGTTCGGCGCGTACGGGAAGCACATCGTACTTGTCCGGCCGGACGGGGCTGCTTTTTGGCTTCCGGGCGACTCGAATCTGCGTTTACGGATCCGGCTCGGTCGGGGAACAGGACCTGGATTGGGTGAGTACGACTGGGTCGGAATCTGTGCTGTTGTGCTCATCGTACTTGTTCGTTCGGATTAATGTGCGGATCGGTCGGGAAACAGGCATTCGCATGGCTTTTTTCCCGACCAAATGGTGTTAGGTGTGCCTCCGACCGAGATCGGAATCGGCCCTTATGTCTTGAAACTGCCAGCCGATGAAAGGTTCCACCGTAACACGTCCAGCACAGACACCATTATTAATATCTGACAAACCACTAGCGTGTGTTTACTTGGACCACTGCGGCCCCTTACAAAGAGATGGAGCTTACAGGTATATCATGGTTGCAGTGGATTCCTGCTCAGGATTCCTATGGGTGTGGCCCCAACGCTCGGCTGACGCTTGAACTGTTATCAAAGATTTGCAGGTCTTTATAGCAACATACGCAATTGGCACATTACATTCTGACCAGGGCCCTGCGTTTAGCTCTCGGGCTTACAAGGAGGCCATGCGAGGATTGGGTGTAGCATTGCGGTACTCATCTCCGTACTATCCCGAGGGAAATTCGGTAGTGGAGAGAAAAAACCGGGACTTAAAGCAATCTTTAACAGCTAGAGTATTAGGCACGGGTGAAAGTTGGGTAAAACATCTGTATGGAGTCCAGCGAGCTTTGAACAACATGCCAAGAAGTTCTCTAGGGGGGGTCACTTCATATGAGGTCCTATTTGGGACAAGAATGTGGGTACCTGATCTTGATTGTGAAGGCGCAGTGGCGGATGAAAAGCCTTTTGACATCCATGATCGTTTGGCTGTTTTACAGGATCTAAATGAATCCAGGACACAACAAAGTAATGTCCACCTGAAGAAGACCGCCACTGGGGAAGTCAAATCAGTCACGGCAAGACCTGTCTGGATCCCAAAAGTCGGGGATCTGGTCAGAGAAAAGATAGCGGACAAGAAAGAATTTGGGCCATCATACAGAAAGCCTGTACAGGTTCTAGCAATTGAAGGAACTTCTACCGCCTCTTGCCGGAAAAAAGGAGAAAAGATTTGTCTCAATCCACCTAATCAAACCACACTATGTGTCCGATACTGAGTAGTAGGCCACATGGACTCCAAAGTAGCAGACGCCCTCCTCTCACTACAATCCAAGAAGTTCAAACGGAAAGACTCATCACGTTCGAAGAGTCCCCTGCGCGGAATGAAGGACTATGCAACAATGCTATGGAACTCGTTCCTCTTGAACCAGAAGTTCAATTTCAAAATCAAACTCAAAATGAAAGACAACTCGCTATTCGACCAAATACAGATGTCTACGTCAACATGCCTCGACAAGAACAAACTACGATTTCTATAAATCCTGATGCAATACCAACAATTGATCGAACTGCTTCTGGCTACTTCATGAACATCTGATACGTTTTCTTTGAATCCAAGCGAACCGGAAACGACGCCAGCCAAAACATCGCGCAAACAGCAAGTAAAAGACTCTCTGAACTTTCTTAAAAAGACTTACCTGGTGTCACCTTGGGTAGAACTATGGGTAATCACCGGGATACTTTTCTTTCTTTCCTGGGTAGGCTTAGTAATAGTTTTCAGAATGCTTGTTAATGGAAGATACCTTCAACAAAGCTCTGCAGCCCAAAAGGTGAACTTAATTTTAAAACCACACCAATCATCTCATCGAGAACAAAGAGACTTGTCATCAGTGAACATTACAGCAGTTCCTATACCTGATGGTATAGCTTGGGACAAGGTTGATTTCGATATATTTGGTCCGACCGAAATTGTAAGAATTCCTCATTTATTTAAAATATCATTGAGCGATATCATTACCTCAAGTACATTTTCCGATGATTTGGATTTCGAAACTGTTAATAACATGTTATCTGATTTGGAAAAATCTGCTGCATTTTCTAATAGTGAAATATTGGAAAGCACATCAGATTTCGAAACTATGTATTGCTATCAACACTATGGTCATCACTTTTTGCATAAATCTGCTAATCCTAGAAATGTGTTCACATACCACCAGTGGGAACATTGTCCAACACCGCCGAAAGGCAGTTCAAAAACATTTACACAAAAGTTTCCATAATTTTCGGGGTTTAATATGTCTGACCCAGCCTCATATTATTATAAGGTTGCACCAACAACAGCACAGAAAAATATGTTAACAAACACCAAACAGATTTACTCTGCTTCTTTTATTGCCCAGTTGTCTGAACAAGGTTTCGACTTATGGAGAGACACTATAGACTTAAGATCAGTCTGGGGTACTAGAGAATGGCAAGTTCAGGGAACAGAAGCTTTGTTTAGAGCATGCCTTATCCCTCAACAAATCATGTTTTTGAACGAAACAGTGCAACAGACGTCTTGCCTTGCACTAGCCAAGAACAAAGACTTGAACACGCCTCGGTTGCCAACTCCATCACACACCGGGGATAACACAACATCACAAAAAGAGATTACAGTAGATGACATCATACAATACAACAGATCAGACCCCGATTGGAGAAAGTGGTTGATTTGGCCCACAGACACTAATAGTTGTCAGGCAAGATTCATGGGTAAAGCTGAAGGGTTTAGTATCCATAGGCCAGATCCACGTTATGTACAGAGACAACATCCAGGGGTAGTGACATCCTACAGTGTTGGGAAGTTGTGCCTTGATTGGCTAAAAACCTCAACACTCACACAGGTGAAACAACACTTATCCTTACTGTCACAGGATGTGGATCTCAGGGATTTTTACTAGGTCCCAGGAAGCCACGTCAGAAACGTTTCTATTATGCTGTCTACAATGAAATATGGAAAATATCACAACAAGAGGCCGCAGAGAGGTTACGTGAAATAGATCGTATAAATCTAGAAAAAGCTCTAGCAGTGGTAGACAATGGGTTAACTACATTGACCTCCAGGATATATTCCTTAGGCAACATTGTATCTTCTGCGATAGACATACTAGAACAAGATTTGGCCATATTACAACACGGACAATCTTAACTACGTTCTATTATGTAAGTCTCTGTTTTCTGAATACAATCTAACAGATAAACAGATAGAAATGGCACAAAGGGGAGCAAAATATACAATGCTGCGTATCAAAAAACTGGATAGATTAGCATTTACAGTGGCAGAATCACCATCCACAGAATGGCTAATCCATGGCCACATAACTCTACCGGTCACTACTGTTCAGTTTCAGTATTGCCTTGAACAAAAGCAAGTAGGCAGATATGATGAAATGGGTAAGGAATACATTAAGGAATCATGGGGTTTACCATACAGATTTCGATGCCGGAGTGGGGATCGAGAAGTGTTTCTGGGCGGTACAAACTGTGAGAACGCTTTAAGTGGATCACTCATATGCCAGGATATAATGCTGCACGGGGCTTGTAATGGTTGTGTAGCAAACCTGTCCTGCCATTTGAGAGGTGCCCCAGCTGCAGTGATTACTCCAGCATTCAGGCTACTTTCAAATGGGAGTTACTTGATGCTGAACAGTCAAGGCTGCTGCGGAATGCTCCCGGGCATCTCATATCTGGTAACCGTGAGCTCCAGGGTTACTTGTTGTATGCAAGTATTGTTTCCACCGACACATACAGTCAGGGAGGCGCCGTTATGGCCTTCACTGAATGTTTCCTTAATACGGTTTGATACTCTAAGCAGAATGAAAGCCATGCCTCTGCAGAAGTCTGTGCCCTTAACCTCCGCTCGAGAGACTTTTGAACTCCAGATCGGAAGGTCTTCGGCAGAGATACAGGCGCTTATTCATACAAACTGCCCTTTCCATTTCGCAGAAATGGTAAATCGTATCTTTAACATGTCTGATACGACAGGCATTGTCCACCTATTTAAGACCATAGGTTCTGGACTTCTGAGCACCTTTCAGACGGTACTTGGAGTTATACCAAACTTCAAACACTCCGTGTTTGGAAGCATCTTTGGAGGACTTCCGCTCATCCTGTTCCTAGCAGCAGGTATCCTGATTGTTTTATATTTGCTATGCAATGAACGTCCCAGTCACCAAGGAGATGGAAAAAGCCCTCCTGGAATGTAAATACTGTTACCGCATGGTACAACATCTGGGCACACCTCGCCTAAGAGAACTAAGTGCATCTTGGTTCTTGTCATTTCGACCAGTCTGGATGGACTGCATCTTACCTGTCCTCCGATTCCTGTTTTGCGGAGAAGAATGCGTTGTTAGACCTGTGTTTGACACTCCCATCATGTGCGCAACCGGATGTGAATGCGTTACTGGACCTGATAACGGCCCATGTTCTGCAGTGTCCTCAGCGTATTCCAATGTTGATGGCGGCATTCCTTGAGCCACCGCAGGTAGTAACTGCACCTGTTGGTATGAACACCGGCTCCTCCACTGACACCCAGGCTTTGGATGGCGCACAGGCTGCCCCAGCACCGGCTGCGGACAGCGTGGAACATCATCTGTGCTCAATTGACATACTCTGCGAGGTGTTACAGGGGCCGTCTACGGCGGAAGCAAGCAACGGAAATGCTGCGTCTACCAGCCAGGACACATAAACATTTGACTCATTTAGCTCGTCGTGTGCTGGGAAGAAATTCACCCTTTTTTAAATAAGCTGAAATTTGGAACTCAAAAACAAAAATTGACATTCCTTTCATTTTTTGGGCATACATGGCTATTTTATGCTTATAGTGCTTCGGACTATAATTATGGACACTTTAGAGCTATGGCTTGCATTATTTTTTAACATTCTTTTTAAAGTTTTTGGAAATTTTAGAGAATTTTTTTTTTTTTTAGCATAATCAATGTTTTATAAATCTATACTAATATGCGTTAGCCTAGTAGTACAGTAATAAGTTACATATGTCATCCAGTCGGAAGAGGAGTGGGTGTTATATTCCATATAGGTACCCTATATAGGCGCAGGTAACCTTGTAACCTTTCACCTATATTCTTCCCTACATTACACACATAACGGTTCTTGGGTACTGACATTTTACCTAGATATGACACTGCATTCAGAACGCGGGTTTTTCCCTGGTTCGATTCTCATACATTATGCATGAGGCTTCCTGGAAGCACAGCAGGACTAACAGTAGGATTGCCATCTCCTGTATAATATCTCTGTATAAAGTTCAGGCCCAACATCATCCTTTAGGCCGACACAGTAACACAGCAAGGTAGGACCCCTGGGGAGACCTATGGGTATATATACAGCTCATCTTGCTTTGGAAGATAGAGGAGACCGTGACTTCCCGGCTGACACACTGACCAGAGACGCTGAGGTTCCTGCATGCAGACCCACCAGCTCGCAGTGGTCTAACATCCCTTGCGGGGTGTCCAACTCGAGACCAGGACGGGGTCCCATATTCTCTCATTCTAAGGTAATGGGGTTGATTAGATCCTAGAGGGATTCTTGACATAACACCTACACAGATGCTAGGTACATTTAGGTACATCTAGTTAGGGAGGCATTGTAGGAGTATGCACTTTCTATCATGTGTTTTATGTACGTGTATATATTCATGATTTCTGCAAGATGGTAGAACTATACCATCCCTTTACTTTCGTAGTACTGCTAATCATATATCTCTGCTACTGTCTAATGGTTGTTGCAGCTCATATATGCTACACTAGAATAACAACTGTTCAATAAATTCTTATTGAAAACGACCAGACTGTTTATTCCGTGTATCTCTCTGAGACAAACTAAGTAAGCACGAGTGACTGAGCGAAAGGTAGTATATTGTTTCCACGATTCTGAGGGATCAGGGTTGTCATGTTCTGAGGTTGCCAGAATCTATTCTCTGCTTGATAAGAGGAGATTATAGTGGCACTGTGAGGTAGCTAATACAGATAGGCTAACGTATCCGGTGGGGGTGCACAGAATCAGTCCGCCACCAATCCCATAGTTTATGTTATCCAAACGCGCAGATCCTGTATAGGTAATATAGGAACTACACAACATCACGACTATGCAAGGATCCTGTGTGTTAAACAACTTAAGTGGTATAGTGCCTGAGATTTCTTACTTGATGTCACAAAATACCTTATTGACCTCTTCTGACCACTCAAATCTCAAATTCTTCTTCAATAACCCCTTCATCTTTTTCATCCTCTCAGCACACTTAGGTACAAACTGAGCATAAAATTGTAACATCCCAAAACATTACTGCAATCGGTCCTTATTTTGGGGTGCTGAAAACTCCTTAATGGCTTTTACCAAATTCTGTTTGGGTTCTACTCCTTTTGCTGACAACTTATGTCCCAGATAATCAACACCAGTCACACAGAACTGGCATTTGCTCGTCTTCAGTGTAACCCCTTTATCCCTCAAAATAAACAAAACTAATGCCAAAGTCTTATCATTCTCCTTCTCATCCACCCCAAAATATCAATACGTCATCCTGGAAACATCTCACTTTGTCGATGCCCCTGAACATAGCTTCAAGCACACGTTGGAATATGGATGATGCTGGCACTAACTCAAAGGGCAAGCATTTAACCCTAAATGTTCCTTTGGGTGTGACAAAGGATGTTAGATGATGAGAATCTCTATGCAACGCAATCTCATGGTAGGCAGAGGACATGTCCAGAGTAGTGAAAACCGTTGTCCCTTTTAGTGTGATCAGCATTCCAGTGATATTGGGCAGAGGGTGCCTATCAACCCATATTCTCTCATTAAGATCTCTCAAGTACGCAATATAATCTGTTCTGGGCTATTGGGATCCAACATGATCCCTAGGTTTCTCTGATTCAGCCAACCCAGCAAAAATAGACCCTTCCGCTGTCCCATATACTGTGCCTTCTGCCACATTCCCTTTGAAGTTTATTTAGCATCAACTTCACCCATCACTTCAATGGGTTTGCCCCTGTACGCCACAGGCTTAACCCTGGACTTCCTTAATTCCACCGTTTACAATTTCTCCCATTCTCCCTTACTCATTAGTGTGAACAACGAACCACATTCTGTCATCATGTTGACTTTACTCCTATTGACCTATATTACACAATGAGGCTTCCTAATGGCCAATTCACTCACTGATGCAATGTCTTCCTTCCTACACTTGGACTGGATCAGTTCCCTTTCATCTACCATGAAGACCACACTTCCTTCATCTGAATCAGTTTGACTGCTCACATCATGTCTATTTCCTACAGTATTCACACTTTTAGACACTTTGCGCCCTTTGTCCAACTTTGCTTTATACACTTTCAGCATAAAATGCCTCTTTTTCTTACCCTTGCCACACAATTTGTCCACAGCGGGACACATCTCTGAATTACCTAAATGGTTTTTACTACCACAGCGATAGCACTCAAGTGGTTTTCTTCTTTCTTCAGATACAGACCATTTTTTCTTTTCTTTTTTTTGTCTTGTTTTGAAACTGCAACACATGCACCTGCTTACTTAACATCATCGGCTCCATACATTTTGTGGTTGATTCTATATTACTCGCTATTCCAATAGCCTTATCTAAGGTAAGATTTTCCAAAGTTAATAATTTTTCCTGTACCTTTTTGCTTTTGAACTTTTCCACAACTTCACATGTGGCAGCTAAAATTCTTAAATCACTAACACAATTTTCAACCGGCAATTGGTGCCTACTGTAAAAGTTATGTTGCTCCATTATTACATTTCTTTTTTTTTTAACGTAAATCCAATACCTTTATGGCTGACATATACTCATCAACTACATCGCCTTCCCCCAATACAGGTAATGCTGGTAGATGTTTTAACACTATCCTCTGTACCCAAAGAGTGACGAAATATTGTGAATATTTTTTTTTACCTGAACACATCACCTTCAACAGCTTCTAAATATGCCTCGAAACCCTCTTTCCATTGCTCACAGTCAACTTTGAGGCAACCCGGGCGATGACAAAAATGCAACAGGGGTATAATAGACTGATGTGTGCAGGTCATGTATTTTGTAGTAATCTAGGTGCCCAGGATCGATCACAGTGTTCGTACCCTAGAGTGCAGTCAAAGTAGAGGTGTGCGAATCACCGGTGACCCACAATGTAGAGACTAAGGGGCCGATTCCGATCTCGGCCGGTAGGGCTCCGAATCGGATTCGGCTTTACCGGATCCGATTCGGAGCCCTGTTTCCCGACCGATTCGTATGTGCGTCCGGGCGAGCGAGTACGATGCGAAATCTCCGACCGACTCGTTCGCGAGACCCAACCGCACCGACCGACTCGTTCGCGAAAGCCGACCGCTCCAACCGACTCGCACGGACACGACTCGCACCGCGCAATGGAGACGTTCCCCGGCCGGGTAAGTACGATGCGCGCCTCAAGCAGTCCGACCGACTCGCGCCGTCCGGCTCAAAAGAGCAGTCGGACCCCCCTGTACGCGTAGCCGCGCGAGTCGCACACAGGGGGGACCCATGGGTCCCCCCTACCTGTGCATGTACGGCGCGACCCACTTCGACGCGTACCCGCTGTTGGGGGCGCCCTTGTTTGCCTCGCACCCATTGAGTCAATGGGAGCCCGCGTACGTGTTGTACGACCGGCTCCCATTGACTTCAATGGGAGTCCAACCGAATCGAGTCCGATAGCATGCGTGCGCATCGTACTCGTTCGGTCGGACTGCTAGGGTCCGATTCGGTCGGAAATCTCTCCGGGTCCGGCTCGGTCGGAGAGATTTCCGGCCCGAATCGGAATCGGCCCCTTAATGTCAGATAATTCACACTATTAAGGTGTGCAAATCACCAATACTTTAATAATGCTTGCTTCACATGCTGATATGTGCTGACTCCCATGCCTGGTTGTAATGCACAATGCAAATGAGTGTACAAATCACTGTGATCTGCACTATTAAAGTGTGCGCATCACAGGTGAGTTACATTAACTCGCACACCCCTTGCTGGCAGTTCTGCCACAGCGACAATGTTAGCACCTCACATAATGCACATGCAGATAGGTGTGCAGATCACTGAGATCCACACTATTAAGGGGTGTGCATCACCGTACAATAACTCCTTGCTGGCAGTTCTACAGATGAACAAGTGTCAGTTCAGCTACCAAAACAATTGCAGAGTAGACAGCCTGAATAATGAAGCTGCCCATCATATTCATCGGCGTTTGAATCTCACTGAATACCTGCTGCCACGCTATGAGTCTTCCCACAGCAAAATGGCGGCCGCAGTCTACACAGGTTACCAAGGAAATGGGCAGGCGTTGCAGGTAACGACTGAAGAGCACACAGTCCTATGCGTTTCACTGAACTGTGCATGCTCTGACAGATGCCGTAATTAAGCTCCAGTTGACGTCGCTGGAATGCTCGCACACACCCTGCTTTTCGATGACATCAGCACTGACGAATGACCCAAACCTGCTCCTTGGCCCTTCACCTATTCCCTGTTCTTCACAGCTGACACTATCCAAACTCCATTGTAATCTGGATACCACAGTAGCAATGCCACAACGCCTTCATGTGCTTGCTGAAATTGCAGAATGACGCAACTACCCTTCTGGCTGGAAACACGAGTTTCGTCTCGCCAAATCGTCGTCACTGAAAACATGCTGTTTTAATGATGACACAAGTCAACATTCCTTTAATATAAAGTTTACTCCGTACTTCAATTGATACAGCCAGCAGGACAGCCAGGAAGAAAACAACTGCCAGCCTATAAAATAATGCATTCCAGTCCTACGTTCCACAATCCCTCCTACATTCTCCTTCCTTCCTCGAGCTTCCCAGCTAGAACCCAGGGTTGTGATTATTTCTTGAGGTGGGTAGTCAGCCACCCTAAATGATAGTTCAATTTATTTCCCAAAAAATGTGTTCTAAATGATTTTACCCTGTGAAAAATGCTGATCCTTTGCTGGAATTTGATGTACCATGTTTGAGAGGGAACAGTTTTCTCTTATAATTTTCTCATAGTAGTTAAGGAAGGCACTCAATAAGCTAAACTGAGAACACATTTTCTATTAGTTCACACTGTTTTCCTCTGCCATGTGGGAAAAAAATCTTATATTCTGAGTAAAGCATGTACTTCCAACAGCAGCAGCAGTCTGTCAGTTAATTACCCAGTTTTCTACTGCAGCTTCAACACAGTGTTTAAATGAACAACTAGAGTGCTAACATTTATGACAAAAGTGCAGGACACATGCATACCATTATGAAGGTATCAAGCATTACTTACAGAGGATACTGCAGTAAATTATGAAATGTGGGGTTTCTTTTTATCATAGAAATTATGGTTAGTACTCTGGAAAGCTAAATTCAGGACACATTTTCTATGAGTCCACAAATATCTTCCTCATCCATGTCAGCACATATTCAGACTTGCAGAATGAAACAAGTACTTCCAACACCAGCAGGACTCTGTCTGTTAACTCCAAACTGATCAACTGCAACTTCACCAGAGTTCTAATGAACAACTAGAGCACCAACATTTTGTATTTAAGACAAAAATGAGGCACTCTTAAATGTCGTTTTGTTGGAGTAGGAGTTGTTGTATTTACTACAACCTTTCCTGAAGAGCAGGCTGCAGTAAATAAGCACTGAGATGTTAATGCAGGTATGAAACCAGTGGGTTGAAAATATAAGAGAGTATAGGTTTTTAGTCATTTAAGATATAATGCATTTTAATGGGACACAAAATAGATAAAGTGGAAGATGTCTACATAAGTACGGCATCCCCGTTCCATATGTTTACTCACCTACCCTATCTTCTTGGTTGCTTAATAGCTCCCTAATTTTAAAATAGTAAAAATTTTGGTAGCAAAGTTTGTGTGCAGCAGGGGTTGGCCACCCATGCAGGGTTGATGCAGGATCTGGCTGTAAGTTCTTGGTCAGCAGGAGCTGGGTGCTCTCCAAGGGTTGGTTATTGGAACAATTAAGAATATGTACACCTCACATATGACATCACTCAAAACCTATTATATTACATCCTTGATGACATAACTCATCAGATTTTAAGAATTGTTTTGTTCAATTTACTAATGAATACCACAGTCTCAACAACAATATGTGAGGTTGTAAGCAGTGCATGATGGGGGTGCAAGTTACAGTTAATTTAATAAACTATAACTAGCATATTTTCAGTGAATATATATATTTGTTTTTTCCAGTGAATATATATATATTCACTGACAAAACACTCACAGTCACTGGATGATGTCATCAGTGATGTCATCAGTGATGTCATTTGAAATGTCATCAGTGATGTCACTGACCATGTCACGAGTGATGTAATATGTGAGGTCATAAGCAGTGTATTGCAGGAGCACGAGTTATAGTTAGCTCAGCTAACGATAACTGCTGTATTTCTCTGGTTTTGTACGAGTGAAATGTCAGCCTAACTATAACGTCCCTGTAATATTTGTTTTTTTCAGTGAATTTCTACATTTTTTTAATTCAATTTCCTAACTATAATGGCCTTGTAACCTTTGTTTTTTCAGTGAATTTCTAAGGTGTTTTAAAGGCTAATTTCTATCTATAATGTCCCTGTAACCTTTGATTTCTTCAGTGAATTTCTATGTTTTTTTAAATTCTGTTTCCTAACTATAATGTCCCTGTAACCTTTGGATTTTTCAGTGAATACTAAGGTTTTTCAAATTCTATTTCCCAACTATAACGTCCATGTAACCTATGTTTTTTAATAGAATTTGTAAGGTTTTTAAATTGTATTTTCTATCTCTATAATGTGTATTTTTATAACCTTGTATTTTCTTCAGTGGATTGATAAGCGTAGTTTTTTTCTTTATATTTTTTTAGATTTGCGAGGTTGTCGCAATACCCGCAGTGATGTTGCAATGATCACAATCACGTCACAAAATCGCAAAACAAATGCAAACATTCAACAACCACCACCAGATAAAAAATGTATAACTTAAAAAATTAATTCTAACTATTACAATACACACATTACTAACTCGCTTTTAACTTAAAGAACATGTTTGTACACATATATTTGTAGTAACTTTTTTAAAAACTGTGTTTCAACCCTAATTCCTGTGTTCGTGATAACATAGAGAGTCGCGATGACTCCGGTAACCGCGATGATTGCGCATTTTTTAAGAGGTGTAAAACACATATATGCACACATTTTACAGTATTTTAGACACTAGGGGTTTATTACTGCACTCTTTAAAGTCATATTTTTGTAGCGAGTTTGTATATAAACAATCATTTAAACCGATTTTCCGTTTTCGCAGTGATGCTGGGCGTCGTGATGATATCGGTAGCCGTGGTCACCGTGAATACGTCGTGAAATTACAAAACAAAATCAGATATTCAATAGCCACCACCACATTCAAAACTTATAACTGCAAAATGGATTATAACCAATCCACTAAACACATTACTATCTAAATGACTGTATAATAGCATGTACAACTCCCTTAATATCTCTATAACACAGTGCATAGCTTTTTCAGTGTAATCTATAACTGCATGCATCACTGTATCAGTAAGTCTCTCATGCACTGTATAAGTATTTGAGTGAATCTGTAAGACGGTGCATCAGTCTATCAATGCTTCTGTAATGAACTGCGTGACTGCCTCAGTGCATCTATGAGTGGGTGCATCAGTGTCACAATGGGTCTGTGTCTGTGATTGGTTGCATAAGTCTCTCACTTAATCTGTGAGTAGGTGCATGAGTGCCTTTGAACATTTGTAAGTAAGTATATAACTGTCTGACTGTATCTTTTTGAGTGGATACATAAGTGTCTAAGTGGGTGTCTGAGTGGGTTAGAGAGTGGGTGCATGAGTGTCTGAGTGGGTCTGCGAGTGAGTGCGTATGTCTCTCAGTGGGTCTGTCACTGACAGTGTGAATGTCTGAGGGGTTCTGTCATTGGGTGTGTGGGTCTCTGAGTGTGAGTGGGTACATGAGTCTTTGATTGTATAACTGACTGGTTGCATAAGTCTCTGAGTGGGTCTATGAGTGGGTGTGTGAGCAACTGTATGGGTGTCTGAGTGGGTCTGTGAGTGGGTGTATGAGTGTCTAAGTGGATATGTGAGTGGGTGTATGAGTGTCTCAATGGGTCTGTGAGTGAGAGCATAAGTCTCTGAGTGGGTGAGTGAATGGGTGCATGCATGAGTGTCTGAGTCGGTCTGTGACAGGGGGGCGAGTGTCTGGGTGGGTCTGCAAGTGGATGCATGAGCCTTGAGTGGGTGAGTGAGTGGGTCTGTGTATATCTGACTGAGTTTGTGAGTGGATGTGTGAGTTTCTGAGTGTATGAGTGACTGACTGAGTCCATAGGTCTCTGAGAGGGTCTGTGACTGAGTGTGGGAGTGACTATATGGGTGTGTGAGTGGGTGTATGAGTGTCTGAGTAGATCTGTAAGTGGGTGTATGAGTGTCTCAGTGGGTCTGTGAGAACATACATGAGTGTGTGAGTGGGTCTGTCAGTGGGTGCGTAACTCTCTGTGTGAGTCTGTAAGTGGGTACATTAGTATTTGAATGGGTCTGTGAGTGGGTGCATGAGTGTCCAGGTGGGTCTGTGAGTAGGTGTAAAAGTCTCTAAGTCGGTGTGAGACTGTACACATGAGTCTATGAGTGGGTCTGTACATAGGTGCATGAGTCTCTGAGTGGGTCTGTACATAGGTGCGTGATTCTCCAAGTGAGTCTGTAAGTGGGTGCATGAGAATATGAGTTGGTCTGTGAGTGGGTGCAGGAGTGCCCAGGTGGGTCTGTGAGTGGGTGTAAAAGTCACTAAGTAGGTATGAGACTGTACGCATGAGTCTATGACTGAGTCTCTAAGTAGGTGCATGAGTCTCTGAGTGGGTCTATATACGGGTGGGTCACTCTCCAAGTGAGTCTGTAAGTGGGTGCATAAGTACCTGAATGGATGTGAGTGAGTGCATGAGTATGATATAAGTGGATATGTGACTGGATGTATGTGTGTGAGTGGGTATGTGAATGGGTGTATAAGTGTCTGAGTGAGTTTGTGAGTGTGTACATGAGTGTGTGACAGTGACCGGCGAGTGTGTTCAAATATATATTTATTTATACATTTTCACTAATGTTCGCGATGACTTCGCAATAGTCGTGACGTGCCCACGACGGTACATAGGGGGCCGCGATCGCGTCGACATCGCAAATATTGCGCGCCATTAAAAAAATCTATTTTGAACACATAACTTGTGTCACTAACCCACTCATTTCTCAAACAAGGGGTCAGAGTATCTCCAACCTGACCCCTGATGTTAGCTTTCACACACATTTTCAGCCCCGGGAACCGTTCCCGAACGATAAAATGGTGCCCGCAACTTTCTGTTCAGGTTGCATCCAGCCAATCACAGCATTCTCCATGGCGCCTGCATCCACGATTAATCTTGAAACCAATGCAAAATATCTGCGGCCAGAGATATATCTATAATTTTCAGCTTCAATTTCTCAAAAACTATTGGACGGATTTACACCAAATAACAAAAAGCACAATCTGCGTAACAACATCTATCTTTCTGCCAAATTTGGTATAATTCTGTCCAACGGTTCGGGTTGTAGGTTAAACAATGCGTTCCTATGGGAATTAACATTACAAACGCACCCTTTTTTCATGTCCCTATTTCTTGGTCCCCACTGCACGGATCCCCCCAAACTTTCCATGACATACAGAACCTACTTTAACACTTTTTGGGGAAAAATTTCATGAAGATTGGTCAACCAATGCCAAAGTTATAGGCAAGTCAAAAAATGCTTTTCCTATGGAAACTAGGTCCTAACTATAACTACCTACTGGCCACTGCCAGTAGGATATATATATATATATATATATATATATATATATATATATATATATATATATATATATTATCTACTGGCGGTCGCCAGTAGATAGTTATAGTTAGGACCTATTTTCCATAGGAAATCCGCAACATTCTATTTGAAATAACGTTGGCGCCGGTTGACGAATCTTCACGAAAGTTTCCAACTTGTTGGGGCGCTCCGGTCCGCTCCTATCCTGAAAGTCTTGGGGTGATTCGTCAAGCGGGGGCCGAGAAAAAAGGGGGGGCCCCAAAACATGTTTTCCCCATTCATTTTTCCATAGGAACTTTTAGTCGCAGCTACAGCCCAAACTGCTGAACGGAATTACACCAAATTTGGCAAAGAGGTAGCCCTTGGTTCAGTATCGTGCCTTTTGCTTAAATGGTGTAAATCCGTTCAGTAGTTCCTGAGAAAATCAAAAGTAAAATCACATATATATCTGGGCGGAGCCTAACCACACATGTCATCGTGGGATCTGATTGGCTGTCAGCACTTCATCCTGGAATTGCTGTCAGCCATCTTGGGACCAATATAAATGATAGTACCCCATTGAAATGCATTGTAATGAATCAAAGATTTTGAGGGTTACCAAAAGGAGAACTATAAAGGGTGATAACAGACTTTAGTTACATTAAAATTCATTTGTTGATGGTACCATACTAATTTCAGGAATTGTGGTGTGTTCTAAGGTGATTTTACCCTGTGAAAAACCTTCTGCTGGGATATCATGAATCATGTTTGAGAGAAAACTATTTTCACATGCTTGTCCCATAGAGTTTTGGAATGTGCTCCAGAAGCTAAAATGAGAGCATATTTTCTGTAAATTCACATTATCTTTCTCAGTCATGTGAGAATGAAGTCTGACATTCTCAGTAAAACATGTACATCCAACAAGGGCAGAGACTGTCAGTTGATTCCTTTGTGTTCTACTGCAGCTTCCCAGAGTGTTCTAAAGAACAACTAGAGGGCTAACAGCCTTACTTATGACAAAAGTATGGCACACCTGAAGCCATCTTGATTGGAATAAACTGGTAACACTTAAAACATTTAATTTAAAAAGGAACAAAATGATGGGGTTCATTTTGTCATAGAAATTATGGTTAGTGCTGTAGAAAGAAAAATTAGGACATGTTTCAAGTGTGATCTCAAATATCTTCCTGTTATATTTCAACAGGAGCAGCCTGCCAGTTGATGCCTTTGTGTTCTACTGCAGCTTCCCAGAGTGTTCTAAGGAACAACTAGAGCGCTAACAGCCTTACTTATGACAAAAGTATGGCACACCTGAAGCCATCTTGATTGGAATAAACCAGTAACACTTAAAACATTTAATTTAAAAAGGAACAAAATGAGGGGGTTCTTTTTGAAATAGAAATTATGTTTAGTGCTACAGAAAGAAAAATTAGGGCATGTTTTAAGTGAGATCTCAAATCCTCTTCTATTTCATTAGAAAATTCTGACATGCAGACTGAAACAATCACTTTCAATACCAGCAGCAGACTTCCAGTTAACTCCCTGGTGAGCAGTAGCTTTACTACAGTGATCTAATGAGCAACTAGAGTGCTAACATTCTGAATTTATGGCAAATGTGAGACACATCTGAATGCCTTCTTGATGGAATCAAAGTAAAAAACTGAAAGCATTTCCTACTGAGGAGACTGCAGTAAATGAGGAAATTAGGAAACTTCATAACAAAGAAGTCTTCCGAGATGGCCACCAGTGAAAAAAGAGCCCAAATGTAGCACAAATATTACCCAGATGTAGCCCACATATAGCCCAATGACAAAAGTGTGCAAAACACTTTTTATTTTTAGTTTTTTGCAGTTTTATGTAGTGCAGACTGGTCAGGTATTGGAGTGTTGCATCTTAAAACATGACCCCCTACACTACAAAAACACCACTGCACTACCCTAAACCATACAACACTACCCCCAGCACGACCCCCTACACTACACAAGCACCACTGCACTATCCTAAACCCTAAAACACTACCCCCAGCATGACCCCCTATACTACACAAACACCACTGCACTACCCTAAACCCTAAAACACTACCCCCAGCACGACCCCCTATACTACCCAAACACCACTGCACTACCCTAAAACATGACCCCCTACACTACACAAACACCACTGCACTACCCTAAACCCTAAAACACTACCCCAGCATGACCCCCTACACTACACAAGCACCACTGCACTACCCTAAACCTTAAAACACTACCCCCAGCACGACCCCTACACTACACAAACATCACTGCACTACCCTAAACCCTAAAACACTACCCCCAGCATGACCCCTACACTACCCAAACACCACTGCACTAACCTAAATCCTAAAACACTACCCCCAGCATGACCCCCTACACTACCCAAACACCACTGCACTACCCTAAAACATGACCCCCTACACTACACAAACACCACTGCACTACCCTAAACCCTAAAACACTACCCCCAGCACGACCCCCTACACTACACAAGCACCACTGCACTACCCTAAACCCTAAAAAAGTATCCCTAGCACAACCCCCTACACTGCCCGAACACCACTGCACTGTCCTAAACCCTGAAACACCAGCCCCTGCATGACCCCCTTCACTGCCCGAACACCACTGCACTGCCCTAAACCCTGAAACACCACCCCTAGCACGACCCCCTACACTGCCCGAACACCACTGCACTGCCCTAAACCCTGAAACACCACCCCCTTCATGACCCCCTACACTGCCCGAACACCACTGCACTGCCCTAAACCCTGAAACACCACCCCCAGCACGAACCCCTACACTGCCCAAACCCCACTGCACTGCCCTAATCCCTGAAACACTACCCCCAGCAAGAACCCCTACACTGCCCGAACACCACTGCACTGCCCTAAACCCTGAAACATCACCCCCAGCAAGACCCCCTACACTGCCCAAACACCACTGCCCTAAACCCTGAAACACCACCCCCAGCACAACCCCCTACACTGCCCGAACACCACTGCTCTGCCCAAAACCCTGAAACACCAGCCCCAGCACGACCCCCTACACTGCCCGAACACCACTGCACTGCCCTAAACCTTGAAACACCAGCCCCAGCACGACCCCCTACACTGCCCGAACACCACTGCACTACCCTAAACCCTGAAACACCACCCCCAGCACGACCCCCTACACTGCCCGAGCACCACTGCACTGCCCTAAACCCTGAAACACCAGCCCCAGCACGACCCCCTACACTGCCCGAACACCACTGCACTGCCCTAAACCCTGAAACACCAGCCCCAGCACGACCGCCTACACTGCCCGAACACCACTGCACTGCCCTAAACCCTGAAACACCAGCCCCAGCACGACCCCCTACACTGCCGAACACCACTGCACTGCCCTAAACCGTGAAACACCAGCCTCAGCACGACCCCCTACACTGCCTGAACACCACTGCACTGCCCTAAACCCTGAAACACCACCCCAGCACGACCCCCTACACTGCCCGAACACTACTGCACTGCCCTAAACCCTGAAACACCACCCCCTGCACGACCCCCTACACTGCCCGAACACTACTGCACTGCCCTAAACCCTGAAACACCATCCCCAGCACGACCCCCTACACTGCACGAACACCAGTGCACTGCCCTAAACCCTGAAACACTACCCCCAGCAAGACCCCCTACACTGCCCGAACACCACTGCACTGCCCTAAACCCTGAAACATCACCCCCAGCAAGACCCCCTACACTGCCCGAACACCACTGCCCTAAACCCTGAAACATCACCCCCAGCAAGACCCCCTACACTGCCCGAACACCACTGCACTGCCCTAAACCATGAAACACCAGCCCCAGCACGACCCCCTACACAGCCCGAACACCACAGCACTGCCCTAAACCCTGAAACACCACCCCCTGCACGACCCCCTACACTGCCCAAACACCACTGCACTGCCCTAAACCCTGAAACACCACCCCCAGCACGACCCCCTACACTGCCCGAACACCACTGCACTGCCCTAAATCCTGAAACACCACCCCCTGCACGACCCCCTACACTGCCCGAACACTACTGCACTGCCCTAAACCCTGAAACACCACCCCCAGCATGACCACCTACACTGCACGAATACCACTGCACTGCCCTAAACCCTGAAACACTACCCCCAGCAAGACCCCCTACACTGCCCGAACACCACTGCACTGCCATAAACCCTGAAACATCACCCCCAGCAAGACCCCCTACACTGCCCGAACACCACTGCCCTAAACCCTGAAACACCACCCCCAGCAAGACCCCCTACACTGCCCGAACACCACTGCACTGCCTTAAACCCTGAAACACCACCCCCAGCACGACCCCCTACACTGCCCGAACACCACTGCTCTGCCCAAAACCCTGAAACACCAGCCCCAGCACGACCCCCTACACTGCCCGAACACCACTGCACTGCCCTAAACCTTGAAACACCAGCCCCAGCATTACCCCTACACTGCCCGAACACCACTGCACTGCCTAAACCCTGAAACACCACCCCCAGCACGACCCCTACACTGCCCGAATACCACTGCACTGCCCTAAACCCTGAAACACCAGCCCCAGCACAACCCCATACACTGCCCGAACACCACTGCACTGCCCTAAACCCTCAAACACCAGCCCCAGCACGACCCCTACACTGCCCGAACACCACTGCACTGCCCTAAACCCTGAAACACCAGCCCCTGCAAGACCCCCTACACTGCCCGAACACCACTGCACTGCCCTAAACCCTGAAACACCACCCCCAGCAAGACCCTCTACACTGCCCGAACACCACTGCACAAACCCCTGAAACACCACCCCCAGCAAGACCACCTACACTGGCCGAACACCACTGCACTGCCCTAAACCCTGAAACACCACCCTCTGCACGACCCCCTACACTGCCCAAACACCACTGCACTGCCCTAAACCCTGAAACACCACCCCCAGCACGACCGCCTACACTGCCCAAACACCACTGCACTGCCCTAAACCCTGAAACACCACCCCCTGCACGACCCCCTACACTGCCGGAACACCACTGCACTGCCCTAAACCCTGAAACACCACCCCCAGCACGACCCCCTACACTGCCCGAACACCATTGCACTAAACTCTGAAACACCACCCCAGCAAGACCACCTACACTGGCCGAACACCACTGCACTGCCCTAAACCATGAAACACCACCCCCTGCACGACCCCCTACACTGCCCAAACACCACTGCACTGCCCTAATCCGTGAAACACCACCCCCTGCACGACCCCCTACACTGCCCAAACACCACTGCACTGCCCTAAACCCTGAAACACCACCCCTCAGCACGACACCCTACACTGCCCGAACACCACTGCACTGCCCTAAACCCTGAAACACCACCCCCAGCACGACCCCCTACACTGCCGGAACACCACTGCACTGCCCTAAACCCTGAAACACCACCCCCAGCACGACACCCTACACTGCCCGAACACCACTGCACTGCCCTAAACCCTGAAACATCACCCCCAGCAAGACCCCCTACACTGCCTGAACACCACTGCCCTAAACCCTGAAACACCACCCCCAGCAAGACCCGCTACACTGCCCGAACACCACTCACTGCCCTAAACCCTGAAACACCACCTCCAGCACAACCCCCTACACTGCCTGAACATCATTGCTCTGCCCTAAACCCTGAAACACCACCCCCAGCACGACCCCCTACACTGCCCGAACCCCACTGCACTGCCCTAAACCCTGAAACACCAGCCCCAGCAAAACGCCCTACACTGCCCGAACACCACTGCACTGCCCTAGACTCTGAAACACCAGCCCCAGCAAGACCCCTACACTGCCCGAACACCACTGCACTGCCCTAAACCCTGAAACACCAGCCCCAGCATGACCCCCTACACTGCCCGAACACCACTGCACTGCCCTAAACCCTGAAACACCAGCCCCAGCACCACCACCTACACTGCCCAAACACCACTGCACTGCCCTAAACCCTGAAACACCAGCCCCAGCACAACCCCCTACACTGCCCGAACACCACTGCACTGCCCTAAACCCTGAAACACCAGCCCCAGCACAACCCCCTACACTGCCCGAACACCACTGCACTGCCCTTAACCCTGAAACACCAGCCCCAGCACGACCCACTACACTGCCCGAACACCACTGTACTGCCCTAAAACCTGAAACACCAGCCCCAGCATGACCCCCTACACTGCCCGAACACCACTGCACTGCCCTAAACCTTGAAACACCACCCCCTGCACCACCCCCTACACTGCCTGAACACCACTGCACTGCCCTAAACCCTGAAACACCACCCCCTGCACCGCCCCCTACACTGCCCGAACACCACTGCACTGCCCCAAACCCTGATACACCACCCCCAGCACGACCCCCTACACTGCCCGAACACCACTGCCCTAAACCCTGAAACACCACCCCCTGCACGACCCCCTACACTGCCCGAACACCACTGCACTGCCCTAAACCCTGAAACACCATCACCTGCACGACCCCCTACACTGCCCTAACACCACTGCACTGCCCTAAACCCTGAAACACCACCCCCAGGACGACCCCCTACACTGCCCAAACACCACTGCACTGCCCTAAACCCTAAAACACCACCCCAGCACGACCCCCTACACTGCCCGAACACCACTGCACTGCCCTAAACCCTAAAACACTACCCCCAGTAGTACCCCCTACACTACCCGAACACCACTGCACTATCCTAAACCCTAAAACATGACCTCCTACACTACACAAACACCACTGCACTACCCTAAACCCTAAAAAACTACCCCCAGCACAAACCCCTACACTACCCAAACACCACTGCACTACCCTAAACCCTAAAACACTACCCCCAGCAGTACCCCCTACAATACCCAAACACCACTGCACTACCCTAAACCCTAAAACACTACCCCCAGCAGTACCCCCTACACTACCCAAACACCATTGCACGATCCTAAACCCTAAAACACTACCCCCAGCAGTATCCACTACACTACCCAAACACCACTGCACTACCCTAAATCAATACATCCAGCACGACCCCCTACACTACCCAAACACCACTGCACTACCCTAAACCCTAAAACACTACCCCCAGCACGACCCCCTACACTACCCAAACACCACTGCACTACCCTAAATCAATACATCCAGCACGACCCCCTACACTACCCAAACACCACTGCACTACCCTAATCCCTAAAACACCACCCCCAGCACGACCCCCTACACTGCCCGAACACCACTGCACTGCGCTAAACCCTGAAACACCACCCCCAGCACGACCCCCTACACTGCCCGAACACCACTGCTCTGCCCAAAACCCTGAAACACCAGCCCCAGCACGACCCCCTACACTACCCGAACACCACTGCACTGCCCTAAACCTTGAAACACCAGCCCCAGCACGACCCCCTACACTGCCCGAACACCACTGCACTACCCTAAACCCTGAAACACCACCCCCAGCACGACCCCCTACACTGCCCGAGCACCACTGCACTGCCCTAAACCCTGAAACACCAGCCCCAGCACGACCCCCTACACTGCCCGAACACCACTGCACAGCCCTAAACCCTGAAACACCAGCCCCAGCACGACCGTCTACACTGCCCGAACACCACTGCACTGCCCTGAACCCTGAAACACCGGCCCCAGCATGACCCCCTACACTGCCCGAACACCACTGCACTGCCCTAAACCGTGAAACACCAGCCTCAGCACAACCCCCTACACTGCCTGAACACCACTGCACTGCCCTAAACCCTGAAACACCACCCCCAGCACGACCCCCTACACTGCCCGAACACTACTGCACTGCCCTAAACCCTGAAACACCACCCCCTGCACGACCCCCTACACTGCCCGAACACTACTGCACTGCCCTAATCCCCGAAATACCATCCCCAGCACGACCCCCTACACTGCACGAACACCAGTGCACTGCCCTAAACCCTGAAACACTACCCCCAGCAAGACCCCCTACACTGCCCAAACACCACTGCACTGCCCTAAACCCTGAAACATCACCCCCAGCAAGACCCCCTACACTGCCCGAACACCACTGCCCTAAACCCTGAAACATGACCCCCAGCAAGACCCCCTACACTGCCCGAACACCACTGCACTGCCCTAAACCATGAAACACCAGCCCCAGCATGACCCCCTACACTGCCCGAACACCACTGCACTGCCCTAAACCCTGAAACACCACCCCCTGCATGACCCCCTACACTGCCCAAACACCACTGCACTGCCCTAAACCCTGAAACACCACCCCAGCACGACCCCCTACACTGCCCGAACACCACTGCACTGCCCTAAATCCTGAAACACCACCCCCTGCACGACCCCCTACACTGCCCGAACACTACTGCACTGCCCTAAACCCTGAAACACCACCCCCAGCACGACCCCTACACTGCACGAATACCACTGCACTGCCCTAAACCCTGAAACACTACCCCCAGCAAGACCCCCTACACTGCCCGAACACCACTGCACTGCCCTAAACCCTGAAACATCACCCCCAGCAAGACCCCCTACACTGCCCGAACACCACTGCCCTAAACCCTGAAACACCACCCCAGCAAGAAATCCTACACTGCCCGAACACCACTGCACTGCCTTAAACCCTGAAACACCACCCCCAGCACAACCCCCTACACTGCCCGAACACCACTGCTCTGCCCAAAACCCTGAAACACCAGCCCCAGCACGACCCCCTACACTGCCCGAACACCACTGCACTGCCCTAAACCCTGAAACACCAGCCCCAGCACGACCCCCTACACTGCCCGAACACCACTGCACTACCCTGAAACACCACCCCCAGCACGACCCCCTACACTGCCCGAACACCACTGCACTGCCCTAAACCCTGAAACACCAGCCCCAGCACAACCCCGTACACTGCCCGAACACCACTGCACTGCCCTAAACCCTGAAACACCACCCCCAGCAAGACCCCCTACACTGCCCGAACACCAATGCACTGCCTTAAACCCTGAAACACCACCCCCAGCACGACCCCCTACACTGCCCGAACACCAATGCTCTGCCCAAAACCCTGAAACACCAGCCCCAGCACGACCCCCTACACTGCCCGAACACCACTGCACTGCCCTAAACCCTGAAACACCAGCCCCAGCACAACCCCCTACACTGCCCGAACACCACTGCACTACCACTGAAACACCACCCCCAGCACGACCCCCTACACTGCCCGAACACCACTGCACTGCCCTAAACCCTGAAACACCAGCCCCAGCACAACCCCGTACACTGCCCGAACACCACTGCACTGCCCTAAACCCTCAAACACCAGCCCCAGCACGACCCCCTACACTGCCCGAACACCACTGCACTGCCCTAAACCCTGAAACACCAGCCCCTGCAAGACCCCCTACACTGCCCGAACACCACTGCACTGCCCTAAACCCTGAAACACCACCCCCAGCAAGACCCTCTACACTGCCCGAACACCACTGCACTAACCCCTGAAACACCACCCCCAGCAAGACCACCTACACTGGCCGAACACCACTGCACTGCCCTAAACCCTGAAACACCACGCTCTGCACGACCCCCTACACTGCCCAAACACCACTGTACTGCCCTAAACCCTGAAACACCACCCCCTGCACGACCCCCTACACTGCCCGAACACCACTGCACTGCCCTAAACCCTGAAACACCACCCCCAGCACGACCCCCTACACTGCCCAAACACCACTGCACTGCTCTAAACCCTGAAACACCACCCCCTGCACGACCCCCTACACTGCCGGAACACCACTGTGTGAGAAGTTGGCCTGGCATATGCTGTCCACTAATTATAGTGGGCACCTTGCACCAGTCCAAATCGACTCTTATGGTAGGTAGGTTAAAGACAACCTTATTGAAAGCTATCCTAGTGGTAGCTGTGGAGAGCAGCCTTCAGGCTAAGTCTTGAAGGAATGTAAAGCAGCTTGTTTTACCAGTCTATAATCTCTTGAGTGACCAAATGAAAGAGCACCACACCAGGTATATATTCAAAATATATGTATTTATTACTAAACACACCCCTCTAGTCTCTTTATGAGGCTAGAGTTCGAAGTACATAGGTTATAAGATCTTAAATCACAGTAATAGCACAAATACACGTTTGGGCCCTAGGGGCGTACCAAACCATATACCAATAAAGTGGTATGCGAACCACGACTGAACTAGACACTAGGCCTAGAGCCTCTAGAAGTGCTTGGACCACAAGGAACCACCCAAGGTAGTGACACAGGGGACCCACGGGAGACGCGTGCAGTGTAAATACACAACCGCGATACGCCGTTAACTTCTATGGAGAAAGTCGGGATCGGGAAAATAGAGGAAAGGGACACTTTAAAGAGGACTAGGACAAAACCCTTTGAGATCTAGGACTTTGAAGAGTCTCTACCCACGGGAGCACCGGAGTACTCGTGTTACCTCACCCAGGGAAGCCGGGTGCATAGGTGCCTTTCGGGGTCGGGTTTCGTCGTCGGTTCTTATGGCGATCTGCGGCAAAGTGCTGCTGGCGACCAGGAGAAAAGTGTCCGGGTGGATCCAAGAGTGGATCGGAGTTCTGAAGAACCTGAAAGCAGAGGGGACAGAGTCTGGGTCACTAGCCAGTGACCAGGGAGGTGATGGACGGATGCCCACCGATGTCGAGTGCTTCAGGTGCGTTGACGGTCGTCTCGTTTCTGCAGCCACGAGGTCCAGGAGGCGTTGTCGGCGACCAGGAGCAGGATTCGGGCTGGTACACGATGTCTGTCGAGTGCTGCGGTGTCGGCGACCAGATTGGACCCAACAAGCCTTGGCAACGGCAAGTCTCGATGTAGCTGAAGATCGTCGATGGTGCAGACCAGCAAGGTCTGGGGAACTCACCCAGCAAGGGTAAGTGAGGGCAGGCCTGGAGCAACCAGACTGCCAAGTAAAGAAAAGATTGGCCTTCGGTAAGGGCTACTAGCCAACGGGCTAGCGACCGCGAAGGAGCCTCGTGACGCCGCACGTGGAGCTGGCTTACAGGACACTCGTGGAGTGGGGGCCAGTGATCTTCGGTGCAGGTGGTGCTGGAGGCTAGGGCTACTCGGAGCCCAAAGCACGACTTCTTGGGAGACCCAGAAGATGGTGCACTTGCAAGTGTGCTCGGTGTCCAGGGGTCACGGTCTCACGTTACCCACGATAGCCACGGGCCTCAGCTTTGCTGGGGACTCAGGGTAGCCTCGGGGAAGTCTGAGAATCCACCTCTGGTGATGCGATGACTTCGGCGTCCGACGGGAGCTTCAGTGATGCGAACCGGACAGATGCTTCTTTGGTGCCTGCCAAGCAGGGGAGTCACTCCTTGACCCCAAGGGAGATTCTTCAGTCCTCTAATCGTGAGTAGAGCGTCGAAGGTCCAGGATTCTGTTTCAGAGTTTCGTCCAGGTATAATCTAAAGTCCTAAGGACTGGGTTCCTACCTTTATTCCAAAAATAGGGGATGGACTACTCTGTGGCCCCACCTATGGGTGGGTCAGGGCAGAGGGGTGGCTACACCCCTTTCCCTTTGTCCAGTTCGCGCCAAAGCAGGGGCTGCAAGCCCCTGATCCGGTTTGAACTGGGGTATGCACAGGGACACCAAATGTGCCCCCAGTGCAGGACTTCAAAGCACCCGAAAGTGCTCCCGCCCAGCCCCAATACACATTGTCCTGTCTGGGGAGGTGGTCACACCTCCCTGGGACAGGAAACCTATTGTCCAGGCCTCCCCTGCCGGAGTTTCGTCCAGCAGCAGGAGGCCAGACTCGTGTCTGTGGCAGTAGCATCCATTTTGTGATGCCAGGCTCTGGAAAGAAGTTACCGGACTCGTCAGAGTTAACATGCCTTTCCCTCTAGAAGGGTGGAATGCTACCCCCGCCGCCAGAATTGGCGGGGGGTAGTATTCCAAGATGTTTGACACCAAACACGACATGTTTCGGTGCAGCCATTCCATAGTTAGCATTTTACCGCGAGGATATAATGCGTTTAAGAGTATATGGTCAGGCTGCACTACAAACAGCATCAGAGATGGTCTCCGAACGCTGCAGAGGGGCCCTGCTCATGCAGGGGCACCCTCTCACATAGAAACCATGCACTCTGCCTTTAGGATTGATAAGGCCTGCCTTAGGAGTGACTTATAGGTTTATATGTGTGTATGCATTTAGTGATATAGGTAACCTATACCACAGCAAGGGGTGCATGCACCACCTTACCCAGGCTGCAGTAGCAGACCTGTGGTGTCAGTTTGGATGGCCTACCAGGGGTGGCATAATATATGCTGCAGCCCCTGGCAGGCCTCTGAGGTACCTATGCCCTTGGTACATAGTATACCATATACTAGGGACTTGCAAGGGCACTCCAGATCCCAATCAGAGATGTGCCTAAGGCACAGGGAGACCCTTTTAAAGAGGAAACAGCTAGGCTGGGGTTCTGAATAGCAGGGCCCCAGCCAGACTAATGTCGAAAACCAGTGAAGTATCAGCAAAAAGTGGGGGTACCCCTGTGAAGCAGATCCTACTCTCCTACACAACCCCCCCCAAACGTAGGGACATTAAACTAATCTTGCCCAGTTAAGTCTTCATGTTCTAAGTGGAAATACCTAGAGAGTCCATCTGCATTCGCATGGTTACTCCCAGGCCTATGTTCCACTGTAAAGTCCATCCCCTGTAGGGAAATGGACCACCTAAGCAGTTTGGGGTTTTCACCCTTCATTTGTTTTAGCCATAAGAGGGGCTTATGGTCTGTCTGAACCAGGAAGTGTGTACCAAACAAGTATGGCCTCAACTTCTTCAGAGCCCAGACCACAGCAAAGGCCTCCCTCTCTATGGCTGACCAACGTTTCTCTCTAGGGGTCAGCCTTCTGCTAATAAAAGCTACTGGCTGATCCTGACCTTCTTCATTCAATTGTGACAGTACAGCCCCTACCCCCAATTCAGATGCATCAGTTTGAACAATGAACTTCTTGGAGTAATCAGGACTCTGCAGAATTGGAGCAGTGCACATGGCCTGCTTGAGGTCATCAAATGCCTTTTGACAGCTAACTGTCCACTGAACCTTTTTGGGCATTTTCTTAGAAGTTAAGTCATTCAAGGGTGTCACTATTGATCCATACCCCTTGACAAATCTCCTATAGTACCCAGTCAGGCCTAAGAAGGCTCTCACCTGAGTCTGGGTAGTGGGAGCAGTCCAGTCCATGATGGTCTGGATCTTGCTCTGCAAAGGTTGAACCTGGCCTCCACCCACAAGGTGGCCCAGGTACACAACCTGACTCTGCCCTATCTGGCACTTAGTGGCCTTGATAGTCAGGCCTGCCTTTTGCAGGGCCTGTAAAACATTCCTGAGGTGGACCAGGTGATCCTCCCAGGTGGAGCTAAAGACAGCAATATCATCTAGATAAGCTGCACTATAGGCCTCCAGTCCTGTGAGAACTGTGTTCACCAACCTCTGGAAAGTGGCAGGTGCATTTTTCAGACCAAAGGGCATCACCACAAATTGATAATGCCCACTAGGGGTTGAAAATGCTGTTTTGGGCTTTGCAGCATCAGCTAGTCTGATCTGCCAGTAGCCAGCTGTTAGGTCAAATGTGCTGAGATATTTGGCAGAGGCCAAAGTATCTATGAGCTCATCTGCCCTGGGTATTGGATGGGCATCAGTCCTAGTGACTGCATTGAGGCCCCTGTAGTCTACACAAAACCTCATCTCTCTTTTCCCACCACTGGTGTGAGGTTTAGGTACTAGGACTACTGGACTAGCCCAAGGGCTATCTGAGGGCTCAATCACTCCCAATTCCAACATCTTCTGGACTTCAGTCCTGATACAGTCCCTGACATGGTCAGGTTGCCTATAAATCTTGTTTTTAATAGGCAGACTGTCCCCAGTGTCCACTTCATGAGTGCACCAGGTGGTCTGACTGGGTGTCAGAGAAAACATATGTCTAAACTGATTGAGGACTTGCCTGCAATCAGTTTGTTGCTGGGTAGTGAGGCTGCCTGCCAAGGCTACACCATCTACTGACCCATCGTCAGGGTTCTGTGAGAGCAGGTCAGGGAGTGGGTCACTCTCTTCCTCCTGCCCTTCATCAGTAGCCATGAGCAAGCCCATGTCTGCCCTGTCCACATATGGCTTAAGTCTGTTGACATGGAGAACCCTGTGGGGACTCCTGGGTGTTCCCAGGTCTACTAAGTAAGTGACCTCACCCTTCTGCTCAACAATAGTGTGGGGTCCACTCCATTTGTCTTGGAGAGCTGCTGGGGCCACTGGCTCCAACACCCACACCTTCTGTCCTGGCTGGTAAACAGTTAGGACAGCCTTTTGGTCATGCCAGGCCTTTTGAAGTTCCTGGCTAGCCTCAAGGTTTTTGGTTGCCTTTTTCATGTACTCAGCCATCCTGGAGCGGAGACCAAGTACATAGTCCACTATATCTTGCTTTGGGGGCTTGAGAGGTAACTCCCATCCTTCCTTCACCAAGCACAGTGGACCCCTCACAGGGTGGCCAAACAGAAGTTCAAAAGGGCTGTAACCAACCCCCTTCTGAGGCACCTCCCTATATGCGAATAAAAGGCAGGGCAAGAGTATGTCCCATCTACGCCTAAGCTTTTCTGGGAGCCCTTTAATCATGCCCTTCAAGGTTTTGTTGAATCTCTCAACTAAACCATTGCATTGTGGGTGATAGGGTGTGGTGAACTTATAAGTAACTCCACACTCCTTCCACATTGCCTTTAAGTACCCAGACATGAAGTTTGCACCCCTGTCTGATACCACCTCCTTAGGAAAGCCCACTCTTGAGAAAATTCCCAGGAGGGCCCTTGCCACCACAGGTGCTGTAGTGGTCCTAAGGGGTATAGCCTCTGGATACCTGGTGGCATGATCCACTACCACCAGTATAAATCTGTGCCCAGATGCTGTTTGGGGATCCATGGGACCAACAATGTCAATCCCTACCCTCTCAAAGGGCACCCCCACCACAGGTAGTGGTATCAGGGGGGCCTTTGTAGTGCCACCTGCTTTGCCACTGGCTTGGCAGGTTACACAGGAGCGACAAAACTCCTTACTGTCTTCAGACATGTGGGGCCAGTGAAAGTGAGGGACAATTCTGTCCCAAGTCTTGTTCTGGCCCAGGTGTCCTGCTAAGGGAATATCATGGGCTAGGGTCAATAGGAAGCCCCTGAACTTCAAAGGTATTACCAACCTCCTGGTAGCACCAGGCTTGGGGTCTCTACTCTCTGAGTACAGGAGTCCATCATCCCAATACACTGTATGGGGACCACTAGCTTTCCCAGCAGCCTCAGCAGCAGCTTGCTGTCTGAGGGGTTCAAGGGAGGGGCAGCTCTGCTGCTCCTGGCTCAGATCTGCCCTAGAAGGTCCCCCTGTCCCCAAGAACTCAACCTGGTCAGGCTCAAGTTCCTCTGGGACAGTTCCTTCTTCAGGGCTGAGATCATCCCCCTCAAGGGACTGATCTTCCTCCTGAGCCAAGGGGGAAGGCACTGCCTTAACCCTACTACTCCTCCTCTTGGAAGGCACTTGGTCCATTCTTCCAGAATCCAAGGCCTGTTCAGTTTTAGACAGTTTAGCTTGTGACCTGGTCACAGCAAACACATCTGCAGGGATCCCCAGCATTTCTGCATGGGTCCTGAGCTCCACTTCTGCCCAAGCAGAAGTCTCTAAGTCATTGCCAAGCAAGCATTCGACTGGTAGGTTTGCACTTACCACAACCTTCTTAAGGCCAGTTACCCCTCCCCAGGAGAAGTTAACAACTGCCAGAGTATGGTCTGTTCTGACATTGCTAGCATTGGTCACTTGGTACATTTCACCAAGTATAACTTGCCCAGGTAGCACAAGGTCTTGTGTCACCATTGTGACACTTGCCCCTGTGTCCCTAAATGCCAAAGCCTCTCGTCCATTGATTAAAGGCTGTTGTCTGTACTTGCCCAGATTACTGGGACTCACAGTGGAGGTCACATCCATGCCTCCATCACAGACTAACACAGCCTGAGTCAGCTCCCTGACTAAGTCAGAGCCCAACTCAGTTCCCAGGGTGAACCCTACTAAACCCTTTGCTGGAGCACTTCCACCAACTGTACTAGGGGGAACAGGTGCCTTAGGGGCATTGGTGGATGCTGGACTGGAGTCTTTGGACTTGGTGCAATCACTGGTCCAGTGGGTCTTTTGCTTACAGACCTTGCACCATGGTTTTCTTTGGCCTTTACCCTTGGTAGACTGGGAATCCCCACCAGAAGAAGATTTTTGGGGGCCTGATGAAGACTTTTGATCTTTACCCTTCTCCCCACCCTTGTCAGAGTTCTTAGCATCTTGCTTCTTGGTTTCCCCACCTTGGTTCTGTACCTTCTGCTTCACCCTGGTTCTGACCCATTTGTCTGCCTTCTTTCCCAATTCTTGGGGAGAGGTCAGATCAGAGTCAACCAGGTACTGATGCAACAGCTGGTTTTGACAGTTATTAAGAATCTGCTCCCTCATTATCAGATTATACAATCCTGAGAAGTCACACACCTTACTGCCCATCAACCAGCCTTCCAGAGCCTTGGCAGAACAATCCACATAGTCTACCCAGTCTTGAGTCTGTGCTTTTTGGGTGTCTCTGAACTTCAACCTGTACTGTTCAGTGGTTAGGCCAAACCCATCAATAAGAGCACTCTTCAAGACCTTGTAATTGTCAGCATCCTCCTCTCTAACAGTGAGGAGCTTGTCTCTACCTTTGTCAGCAAAGGAGAGCCACAAGATTGCTGCCCACTGCTCCTGAGGGACCTTCTGTACCTTACAGGCCCTCTCTAAAGCAGTTATCCATTTGTGGATATCATCCCCACTCTGGTAGGGAGGGACAATCTTGCTCAGGTTCCTATGGTCATAGGACCTTTCCCTATCTCTAGGGATATGGCTGCCACCATGGGACTCTAGTCCCAACTTTCTTCTCTCTTTAAGGAGATCTAGGGATTCTCTATCTAAAGCCAATTGCTTCTTCCTGATCTCCAGTTGAGTTTCCTCATACTGGACCAGTCTCTTTCTTCTCTCATGAGAGGATTCCCTCCTGTGAGAAGAAACAGAGCTCCCTATTGAGGTGCCAGAGTGGTTAGACTCCTGAGAAGGAGACCTAGACTTTCTGAGCACACTCATAATCCTTCCTGGGGGGACAAAGGTGTGGTTCTCTAGATCCTCATCTTCATCTTCCCCAGAAGGGATTGGGTTTTCCAGGTCAGGGTCATTGTCACCCTCCTGGTCAGTTTCAGAGGGGGGCTGGGGGTAGTAGTACCCCTGGTCCCTTCCTCATCTGCTGGCCCACCCTCTGCTCCTACCCCTTCAGTCTCTGAGGACTTACTAAGATCATAAGCCACCAACAACTCCTGGAGGTGTTGGGTGGTGGGACTTTGGCCTGTCCTTAATTTCCTCACGTTACACAAAGCTCTCAGTTCCAAGAATGGGAGTGTGTCATACTTGGAGGGGGAAGCTCAATGGCTTCCTGCAGGGCATCTTTGGATCCTGCTTTTAAAGACATTACTAGTGTGGTGTGGTGTATGCACTACCTACTCTAGTGTGGCCTACTAAACTCTCTTGAGTTGTAGAAAGGGTTGTGCTATCCCTTAACACACAACTCTAAGTTCAGTAGAACTTACTGATATTCTAAGCTTAAATTATATGTACCTTAGGTACCTTTAGTGGTTTTCAGTTGATCAATTCAATTGAGATTATCTGGTAAAACAATAGCAAGCTGGAATCCCACACGCTGCACACCAATGTGAGAAGTTGGCCTGGCATATGCTGTCCACTAATTATAGTGGGCACCTTGCACCAGTCCAAATCGACTCTTATGGTAGGTAGGTTAAAGACAACCTTATTGAAAGCTATCCTAGTGGTAGCTGTGGAGAGCAGCCTTCAGGCTAAGTCTTGAAGGAATGTAAAGCAGCTTGTTTTACCAGTCTATAATCTCTTGAGTGACCAAATGAAAGAGCACCACACCAGGTATATATTCAAAATATATGTATTTATTACTAAACACACCCCTCTAGTCTCTTTATGAGGCTAGAGTTCGAAGTACATAGGTTATAAGATCTTAAATCACAGTAATAGCACAAATACACGTTTGGGCCCTAGGGGCGTACCAAACCATATACCAATAAAGTGGTATGCGAACCACGACTGAACTAGACACTAGGCCTAGAGCCTCTAGAAGTGCTTGGACCACAAGGAACCACCCAAGGTAGTGACACAGGGGACCCACGGGAGACGCGTGCAGTGTAAATACACAACCGCGATACGCCGTTAACTTCTATGGAGAAAGTCGGGATCGGGAAAATAGAGGAAAGGGACACTTTAAAGAGGACTAGGACAAAACCCTTTGAGATCTAGGACTTTGAAGAGTCTCTACCCACGGGAGCACCGGAGTACTCGTGTTACCTCACCCAGGGAAGCCGGGTGCATAGGTGCCTTTCGGGGTCGGGTTTCGTCGTCGGTTCTTATGGCGATCTGCGGCAAAGTGCTGCTGGCGACCAGGAGAAAAGTGTCCGGGTGGATCCAAGAGTGGATCGGAGTTCTGAAGAACCTGAAAGCAGAGGGGACAGAGTCTGGGTCACTAGCCAGTGACCAGGGAGGTGATGGACGGATGCCCACCGATGTCGAGTGCTTCAGGTGCGTTGACGGTCGTCTCGTTTCTGCAGCCACGAGGTCCAGGAGGCGTTGTCGGCAACCAGGAGCAGGATTCGGGCTGGTACACGATGTCTGTCGAGTGCTGCGGTGTCGGCGACCAGATTGGACCCAACAAGCCTTGGCAACGGCAAGTCTCGATGTAGCTGAAGATCGTCGATGGTGCAGACCAGCAAGGTCTGGGGAACTCACCCAGCAAGGGTAAGTGAGGGCAGGCCTGGAGCAACCAGACTGCCAAGTAAAGAAAAGATTGGCCTTCGGTAAGGGCTACTAGCCAACGGGCTAGCGACCGCGAAGGAGCCTCGTGACGCCGCACGTGGAGCTGGCTTACAGGACACTCGTGGAGTGGGGGCCAGTGATCTTCGGTGCAGGTGGTGCTGGAGGCTAGGGCTACTCGGAGCCCAAAGCACGACTTCTTGGGAGACCCAGAAGATGGTGCACTTGCAAGTGTGCTCGGTGTCCAGGGGTCACGGTCTCACGTTACCCACGATAGCCACGGGCCTCAGCTTTGCTGGGGACTCAGGGTAGCCTCGGGGAAGTCTGAGAATCCACCTCTGGTGATGCGATGACTTCGGCGTCCGACGGGAGCTTCAGTGATGCGAACCGGACAGATGCTTCTTTGGTGCCTGCCAAGCAGGGGAGTCACTCCTTGACCCCAAGGGAGATTCTTCAGTCCTCTAATCGTGAGTAGAGCGTCGAAGGTCCAGGATTCTGTTTCAGAGTTTCGTCCAGGTATAATCTAAAGTCCTAAGGACTGGGTTCCTACCTTTATTCCAAAAATAGGGGATGGACTACTCTGTGGCCCCACCTATGGGTGGGTCAGGGCAGAGGGGTGGCTACACCCCTTTCCCTTTGTCCAGTTCGCGCCAAAGCAGGGGCTGCAAGCCCCTGATCCGGTTTGAACTGGGGTATGCACAGGGACACCAAATGTGCCCCCAGTGCAGGACTTCAAAGCACCCGAAAGTGCTCCCGCCCAGCCCCAATACACATTGTCCTGTCTGGGGAGGTGGTCACACCTCCCTGGGACAGGAAACCTATTGTCCAGGCCTCCCCTGCCGGAGTTTCGTCCAGCAGCAGGAGGCCAGACTCGTGTCTGTGGCAGTAGCATCCATTTTGTGATGCCAGGCTCTGGAAAGAAGTTACCGGACTCGTCAGAGTTAACATGCCTTTCCCTCTAGAAGGGTGGAATGCTACCCCCGCCGCCAGAATTGGCGGGGGGTAGTATTCCAAGATGTTTGACACCAAACACGACATGTTTCGGTGCAGCCATTCCATAGTTAGCATTTTACCGCGAGGATATAATGCGTTTAAGAGTATATGGTCAGGCTGCACTACAAACAGCATCAGAGATGGTCTCCGAACGCTGCAGAGGGGCCCTGCTCATGCAGGGGCACCCTCTCACATAGAAACCATGCACTCTGCCTTTAGGATTGATAAGGCCTGCCTTAGGAGTGACTTATAGGTTTATATGTGTGTATGCATTTAGTGATATAGGTAACCTATACCACAGCAAGGGGTGCATGCACCACCTTACCCAGGCTGCAGTAGCAGACCTGTGGTGTCAGTTTGGATGGCCTACCAGGGGTGGCATAATATATGCTGCAGCCCCTGGCAGGCCTCTGAGGTACCTATGCCCTTGGTACATAGTATACCATATACTAGGGACTTACAAGGGCACTCCAGATCCCAATCAGAGATGTGCCTAAGGCACATGGAGACCCTTTTAAAGAGGAAACAGCTAGGCTGGGGTTCTGAATAGCAGGGCCCCAGCCAGACTAATGTCGAAAACCAGTGAAGTATCAGCAAAAAGTGGGGGTACCCCTGTGAAGCAGATCCTACTCTCCTACACACTGCACTGCCCTAAACCCTGAAACACCACCCCCAGCACGACCCCCTACACTGCCCGAACACCACTGCACTAAACCCTGAAACACCACCCCCAGCAAGACCACCTACACTGGCCGAACACCACTGCACTGCCCTAAACCCTGAAACACCACCCCTGCACAACCCCCTACACTGCCCAAACACCACTGCACTGCCCTAAACTGTGAAACACCACCCCCTGCACTACCCCCTACACTGCCCGAACACCACTGCACTGCCCTAAACCCTGAAACACCACCCCTCAGCACGACACCCTACACTGCCCGAACACCACTGCACTGCCCTAAACCCTGAAACACCACCCCCAGCACGACCCCCTACACTGCCGGAACACCACTGCACTGCCCTAAACCCTGAAACACCACCCCCAGCACGACCCCCTACACTGCCCGAACACCACTGCACTGCCCTAAACCCTGAAACATCACCCCCAGCAAGACCCCCTACACTGCCTGAACACCACTGCCCTAAACCCTGAAACACCACCCCCAGCAAGACCCGCTACACTGCCCGAACACCACTCACTGCCCTAAACCCTGAAACACCACCTCCAGCACAACCCCCTACACTGCCTGAACACCATTGCTCTGCCCTAAACCCTGAAACACTAGCCCCAGCAGGACCCCCTACACTGCCCGAACACCACTGCACTGCCCTAAACCCTGAAACACCACCCCCAGCACGACCCCTACACTGCCCAAACACCACTGCACTGCCCTAAACCCTGAAACACCAGCCCCAGCAAGACGCCCTACACTGCCCGAACACCACTGCACTGCCCTAGACTCTGAAACACCAGCCCCAGCAAGACCCCCTACACTGCCCGAACACCACTGCACTGCCCTAAACCCTGAAACACCAGCCCCAGCATGACCCCTACACTGCCCGAACACCACTGCACTGCCCTAAACCCTGAAACACCAGCCCCAGCACCACCACCTACACTGCCCAAACACCACTGCACTGCCCTAAACCCTGAAACACCAGCCCCAGCACAACCCCCTACACTGCCCGAACACCACTGCACTGCCCTAAACCCTGAAACACCAGCCCCAGCACAACCCCCTACACTGCCCGAACACCACTGCACTGCCTTAAACCCTGAAACACCACCCCCAGCACGACCCCCTACACTGCCCGAACACCACTGCTCTGCCCAAAACCCTGAAACACCAGCCCCAGCACGACCCCCTACACTGCCCGAACACCACTGCACTGCCCTAAACCCTGAAACACCAGCCCCAGCACGACCCCTACACTGCCCGAACACCACTGCACTACCCTGAAACACCACCCCCAGCACGACCCCCTACACTGCCCGAACACCACTGCACTGCCCTAAACCCTGAAACACCAGCCCCAGCACAACCCCGTACACTGCCCGAACACCACTGCACTGCCCTAAACCCTCAAACACCAGCCCCAGCACGACCCCTACACTGCCCGAACACCACTGCACTGCCCTAAACCCTGAAACACCAGCCCCTGCAAGACCCCCTACACTGCCCGAACACCACTGCACTGCCCTAAACCCTGAAACACCACCCCCAGCAAGACCCTCTACACTGCCCGAACACCACTGCACTAACCCCTGAAACACCACCCCCAGCAAGACCACCTACACTGGCCGAACACCACTGCACTGCCCTAAACCCTGAAACACCACCCTCTGCACGACCCCCTACACTGCCCAAACACCACTGCACTGCCCTAAACCCTGAAACACCACCCCTGCACGACCCCCTACACTGCCCGAACACCACTGCACTGCCCTAAACCCTGAAACACCACCCCCAGCACGACCCCCTACACTGCCCAAACACCACTGCACTGCTCTAAACCCTGAAACACCACCCCCTGCACGACCCCCTACACTGCCGGAACACCACTGCACTGCCCTAAACCCTGAAACACCACCCCCAGCACGACCCCCTACACTGCCCGAACACCATTGCACTAAACTCTGAAACACCACCCCCAGCAAGACCACCTACACTGGCCGAACACCACTGCACTGCCCTAAACCCTGAAACACCACCCCTGCACAACCCCCTACACTGCCCAAACACCACTGCACTGCCCTAAACTGTGAAACACCACCCCCTGCACTATCCCCTACACTGCCCGAACACCACTGCACTGCCCTAAACCCTGAAACACCACCCCTCAGCACGACACCCTACACTGCCCGAACACCACTGCACTGCCCTAAACCCTGAAACACCACCCCCAGCACGACCCCCTACACTGCCCGAACACTACTGCACTGCCCTAAACCCTGAAACACCACCCCCTGCACGACCCCCTACACTGCCCGAACACTACTGCACTGCCCTAATCCCCGAAATACCATCCCCAGCACGACCCCCTACACTGCACGAACACCAGTGCACTGCCCTAAACCCTGAAACACTACCCCCAGCAAGACCCCTACACTGCCCAAACACCACTGCACTGCCCTAAACCCTGAAACATCACCCCCAGCAAGACCCCCTACACTGCCCGAACACCACTGCCCTAAACCCTGAAACATGACCCCCAGCAAGACCCCCTACACTGCCCGAACACCACTGCACTGCCCTAAACCATGAAACACCAGCCCCAGCATGACCCCCTACACTGCCCGAACACCACTGCACTGCCCTAAACCCTGAAACACCACCCCCTGCATGACCCCCTACACTGCCCAAACGCCACTGCACTGCCCTAAACCCTGAAACACCACCCCAGCACGACCCCCTACACTGCCCGAACACCACTGCACTGCCCTAAATCCTGAAACACCACCCCCTGCACGACCCCCTACACTGCCCGAACACTACTGCACTGCCCTAAACCCTGAAACACCACCCCCAGCACGACCCCCTACACTGCACGAATACCACTGCACTGCCCTAAACCCTGAAACACTACCCCCAGCAAGACCCCTACACTGCCCGAACACCACTGCACTGCCCTAAACCCTGAAACATCACCCCCAGCAAGACCCCCTACACTGCCCGAACACCACTGCCCTAAACCCTGAAACACCACCCCCAGCAAGAACCCCTACACTGCCCGAACACCACTGCACTGCCTTAAACCCTGAAACACCACCCCCAGCACGACCCCCTACACTGCCCGAACACCACTGCTCTGCCCAAAACCCTGAAACACCAGCCCCAGCACGACCCCCTACACTGCCCGAACACCACTGCACTGCCCTAAACCCTGAAACACCAGCCCCAGCACGACCCCCTACACTGCCCGAACACCACTGCACTACCCTGAAACACCACCCCCAGCACGACCCCCTACACTGCCCGAACACCACTGCACTGCCCTAAACCCTGAAACACCAGCCCCAGCACAACCCCGTACACTGCCCGAACACCACTGCACTGCCCTAAACCCTCAAACACCAGCCCCAGCACGACCCCCTACACTGCCCGAACACCACTGCACTGCCCTAAACCCTGAAACACCACCCCCAGCACGACCCCCTACACTGCCCGAACACCACTGCTCTGCCCAAAACCCTGAAACACCAGCCCCAGCACGACCCCCTACACTGCCCGAACACCACTGCACTGCCCTAAACCCTGAAACACCAGCCCCAGCACAACCCCCTACACTGCCCGAACACCACTGCACTACCCTGAAACACCACCCCCAGCACGACCCCCTACACTGCCCGAACACCACTGCACTGCCCTAAACCCTGAAACACCAGCCCCAGCACAACCCCGTACACTGCCCGAACACCACTGCACTGCCCTAAACCCTCAAACACCAGCCCCAGCACGACCCCCTACACTGCCCGAACACCACTGCACTGCCCTAAACCCTGAAACACCAGCCCCTGCAAGACCCCCTACACTGCCCGAACACCACTGCACTGCCCTAAACCCTGAAACACCACCCCCAGCAAGACCCTCTACACTGCCCGAACACCACTGCACTAACCCCTGAAACACCACCCCCAGCAAGACCACCTACACTGGCCGAACACCACTGCACTGCCCTAAACCCTGAAACACCACGCTCTGCACGACCCCCTACACTGCCCAAACACCACTGCACTGCCCTAAACCCTGAAACACCACCCCCTGCACGACCCCCTACACTGCCCGAACACCACTGCACTGCCCTAAACCCTGAAACACCACCCCCAGCACGACCCCCTACACTGCCCAAACACCACTGCACTGCTCTAAACCCTGAAACACCACCCCCTGCACGACCCCCTACACTGCCGGAACACCACTGCACTGCCCTAAACCCTGAAACACCACCCCCAGCACGACCCCCTACACTGCCCGAACACCATTGCACTAAACTCTGAAACACCACCCCCAGCAAGACCACCTACACTGGCCGAACACCACTGCACTGCCCTAAACCCTGAAACACCACCCCTGCACAACCCCCTACACTGCCCAAACACCACTGCACTGCCCTAAACTGTGAAACACCACCCCCTGCACTACCCCCTACACTGCCCGAACACCACTGCACTGCCCTAAACCCTGAAACACCACCCCTCAGCACGACACCCTACACTGCCCGAACACCACTGCACTGCCCTAAACCCTGAAACACCACCCCCAGCACGACCCCCTACACTGCCGGAACACCACTGCACTGCCCTAAACCCTGAAACACCACCCCCAGCACGACCCCCTACACTGCCCGAACACCACTGCACTGCCCTAAACCCTGAAACATCACCCCCAGCAAGACCCCCTACACTGCCTGAACACCACTGCCCTAAACCCTGAAACACCACCCCCAGCAAGACCCGCTACACTGCCCGAACACCACTCACTGCCCTAAACCCTGAAACACCACCTCCAGCACAACCCCCTACACTGCCTGAACACCATTGCTCTGCCCTAAACCCTGAAACACTAGCCCCAGCAGGACCCCCTACACTGCCCGAACACCACTGCACTGCCCTAAACCCTGAAACACCACCCCCAGCACGACCCCCTACACTGCCCAAACACCACTGCACTGCCCTAAACCCTGAAACACCAGCCCCAGCAAGACGCCCTACACTGCCCGAACACCACTGCACTGCCCTAGACTCTGAAACACCAGCCCCAGCAAGACCCCCTACACTGCCCGAACACCACTGCACTGCCCTAAACCCTGAAACACCAGCCCCAGCATGACCCCCTACACTGCCCGAACACCACTGCACTGCCCTAAACCCTGAAACACCAGCCCCAGCACCACCACCTACACTGCCCAAACACCACTGCACTGCCCTAAACCCTGAAACACCAGCCCCAGCACAACCCCCTACACTGCCCGAACACCACTGCACTGCCCTAAACCCTGAAACACCAGCCCCAGCACAACCCCCTACACTGCCCGAACACCACTGCACTGCCTTAAACCCTGAAACACCACCCCCAGCACGACCCCCTACACTGCCCGAACACCACTGCTCTGCCCAAAACCCTGAAACACCAGCCGCAGCACGACCCCCTACACTGCCCGAACACCACTGCACTGCCCTAAACCCTGAAACACCAGCCCCAGCACGACCCCCTACACTGCCCGAACACCACTGCACTACCCTGAAACACCACCCCCAGCACGACCCCCTACACTGCCCGAACACCACTGCACTGCCCTAAACCCTGAAACACCAGCCCCAGCACAACCCCGTACACTGCCCGAACACCACTGCACTGCCCTAAACCCTCAAACACCAGCCCCAGCACGACCCCCTACACTGCCCGAACACCACTGCACTGCCCTAAACCCTGAAACACCAGCCCCTGCAAGACCCCCTACACTGCCCGAACACCACTGCACTGCCCTAAACCCTGAAACACCACCCCCAGCAAGACCCTCTACACTGCCCGAACACCACTGCACTAACCCCTGAAACACCACCCCCAGCAAGACCACCTACACTGGCCGAACACAACTGCACTGCCCTAAACCCTGAAACACCACCCCCTGCACGACCCCCTACACTGCCCGAACACCACTGCACTGCCCTAAACCCTGAAACACCACCCCCAGCACGACCCCCTACACTGCCCAAACACCACTGCACTGCTCTAAACCCTGAAACACCACCCCCTGCACGACCCCCTACACTGCCGGAACACCACTGCACTGCCCTAAACCCTGAAACACCACCCCCAGCACGACCCCCTACACTGCCCGAACACCATTGCACTAAACTCTGAAACACCACCCCCAGCAAGACCACCTACACTGGCCGAACACCACTGCACTGCCCTAAACCCTGAAACACCACCCCTGCACAACCCCCTACACTGCCCAAACACCACTGCACTGCCCTAAACTGTGAAACACCACCCCCTGCACTACCCCCTACACTGCCCGAACACCACTGCACTGCCCTAAACCCTGAAACACCACCCCTCAGCACGACACCCTACACTGCCCGAACACCACTGCACTGCCCTAAACCCTGAAACACCACCCCCAGCACGACCCCCTACACTGCCGGAACACCACTGCACTGCCCTAAACCCTGAAACACCACTCCCAGCACGACCCCCTACACTGCCCGAACACCACTGCACTGCCCTAAACCCTGAAACATCACCCCCAGCAAGACCCCCTACACTGCCTGAACACCACTGCCCTAAACCCTGAAACACCACCCCCAGCAAGACCCGCTACACTGCCCGAACACCACTCACTGCCCTAAACCCTGAAACACCACCTCCAGCACAACCCCCTACACTGCCTGAACACCATTGCTCTGCCCTAAACCCTGAAACACTAGCCCCAGCAGGACCCCTACACTGCCCGAACACCACTGCACTGCCCTAAACCCTGAAACACCACCCCCAGCACGACCCCCTACACTGCCCAAACACCACTGCACTGCCCTAAACCCTGAAACACCAGCCCCAGCAAGACGCCCCTACACTGCCCGAACACCACTGCACTGCCCTAGACTCTGAAACACCAGCCCCAGCAAGACCCCCTACACTGCCCGAACACCACTGCACTGCCCTAAACCCTGAAACACCAGCCCCAGCATGACCCCCTACACTGCCCGAACACCACTGCACTGCCCTAAACCCTGAAACACCAGCCCCAGCACCACCACCTACACTGCCCAAACACCACTGCACTGCCCTAAACCCTGAAACACCAGCCCCAGCACAACCCCCTACACTGCCCGAACACCACTGCACTGCCCTAAACCCTGAAACACCAGCCCCAGCACAACCCCCTACACTGCCCGAACACCACTGCACTGCCCTAAACCCTGAAACACCAGCCCCAGCACGACCCACTACACTGCCCGAACACCACTGTACTGCCCTAAAACCTGAAACACCAGCCCCAGCATGACCCCCTACACTGCCCGAACACTACTGCACTGCCCTGAACCCTGAAACACCACCCCCTGCATGACCCCCTACACTGCCCGAACACCACTGCACTGCCCTAAACCTTGAAACACCACCCCCTGCACCACCCCCTACACTGCCTGAACACCACTGCACTGCCCTAAACCTTGAAACACCACCCCCTGCACCACCCCCTACACTGCCTGAACACCACTGCACTGCCCTAAACCCTGAAACACCACCCCCTGCACCGCCCCCTACACTGCCCGAACACCACTGCACTGCCCTAAACCCTGAAACACCACCCCCAGCACGACCCCTTTACTGCTCGAACACCACTGCACTGCCCCAAACCCTGATACACCACCCCCAGCACGACCCCCTACACTGCCCGAACACCACTGCCCTAAACCCTGAAACACCACCCCTGCACGACCCCCTACACTGCCCGAACACCACTGCACTGCCCTAAACCCTGAAACACCACCCCCTGCACGACCCCCTACACTGCCCGAACACCACTGCACTGCCCTAAACCCTGAAACACCACCCCCAGCACGACCCCCTACACTGCCCGAACACCACTGCTCTGCCCTAAACCCTAAAACACCACCCCCCAGCACGAACCCCTACACTGCCCGAACACCACTGCACTGCCCTAAACCCTAGAACACTATCCCCAGCACAGCCCCCTACACTACCCGAACACCACTGCACTACCCTAAACCCTAAAATACTCTCCCAGCACGACCCCCTACACTACCCGAACATGACTGCACTGCCCTAAACCCTCAAACACTCCCCCAGCATGACCCCTACACTACCCGAACACCACTGCACTGCACTAAACCCTAAAACACTCCCCCCAGCACGAACCCCTACACTACCCAAACACCACTGCACTACCCTAAACCCTAAAACACTACCCCCAGCAATACCCCCTACACTAACCAAACACCACTGCACTACCCTAAACCCTAAAACACTACCCCGAGCAGTACCCCCTACACTACCCAAACACCATTGCACTATCCTAAACCCTAAAACACGACCTCCTACACTACTCAAACACCACTGCACTACCCTAAACCCTAAAAAACTACCCCCAGCACGAACCCCTACACTACCCAAACACCACTGCACTACCCTAAACCCTGAAACACCAGCCCCAGCACCACCACCTACACTGCCCAAACACCACTGCACTGCCCTAAACCCTGAAACACCAGCCCCAGCACAACCCCCTACACTGCCCGAACACCACTGCACTGCCCTAAACCCTGAAACACCAGCCCCAGCACAACCCCCTACACTGCCCGAACACCACTGCACTGCCCTAAACCCTGAAACACCAGCCCCAGCACAACCCACTACACTGCCCGAACACCACTGTACTGCCCTAAAACCTGAAACACCAGCCCCAGCATGACCCCCTACACTGCCCGAACACCACTGCACTGCCCTGAACCCTGAAACACCACCCCCTGCATGACCCCCTACACTGCCCGAACACCACTGCACTGCCCTAAACCTTGAAACACCACCCCCTGCACCACCCCCTACACTGCCTGAACACCACTGCACTGCCCTAAACCCTGAAACACCACCCCCTGCACCGCCCCCTACACTGCCCGAACACCACTGCACTGCCCTAAACCCTGAAACACCACCCCCAGCACGACCCCCTTTACTGCTCGAACACCACTGCACTGCCCCAAACCCTGATACACCACCCCCAGCACGACCCCCTACACTGCCCGAACACCACTGCCCTAAACCCTGAAACACCACCCCCAGCACGACCCCCTACACTGTCCGAACACCACTGCACTGCCCTAAAACCTGAAACACCACCCCCTGCACGACCCCCTACACTGCCCGAACACCACTGCACTGCCCTAAACCCTGAAACACCACCCCCAGCACGACCCCCTACACTGCCCGAACACCACTGCACTGCCCTAAACCCTAAAACACCACCCCCAGCACGACCCCCTACACTGCCCGAACACCACTGCACTGCCCTAAACCCTAGAACACTACCCCCAGCAGAGCCCCCTACACTACCCGAACACCACTGCACTACCCTAAACCCTAAAATACTCCCCCCAGCACGACCCCCTACACTACCCGAACATGACTGCACTGCCCTAAACCCTAAAATACTCCCCCAGCACGACCCCCTACACTACCCGAACATGACTGCACTGCCCTAAACCCTCAAACACTCCCCCCAGCATGACCCCTACACTACCCGAACACCACTGCACTGCACTAAACCCTAAAACACTCCCCCCAGCACGAACCCCTACACTACCCAAACACCACTGCACTACCCTAAACCCTAAAACACTACCCCCAGCAATACCCCCTACACTAACCAAACACCACTGCACTACCCTAAACCCTAAAACACTACCCCGAGCAGTACCCCCTACACTACCCAAACACCATTGCACTATCCTAAACCCTAAAACACGACCTCCTACACTACACAAACACCACTGCACTACCCTAAACCCTAAAAAACTACCCCCAGCACGAACCCCTACACTACCCAAACACCACTGCACTACCCTAAACCCTAAAACACTACCCCCAGCAGTACCCCCTACACTACCCAAACACCACTGCACTACCCTAAACCCTAAAACACTACCCCCAGCAGTACCCCCTACACTACCCAAACACCATTGCACTATCCTAAACCCTAAAACACTACCCCCAGCAGTACCCCCTACACTACCCAAACACCACTGCACTACCCTAAATCAATACATCCAGCACGACCCCCTACACTACCCAAACACCACTGCACTACCCTAAACCCTAAAGCACTACCCCCAGCACGACCCCCTACACTACCCAAACACCACTGCACTACCCTAAACCCTAAAACACTACCCCCTACACTACACAAATACCACTGCACTACCCTAAACCCTAAAAAACTCCCCCAGCATGACTCCCTACACTACCCAAACACCACTGCACTACCCTAAACCCTAAATCTACCCCCAGCATGACCCCCTACACTACACAAACACCACTGCACTACCCTAAACCCTAAAACACTACCCCCAGCACGACCCTCTTCACTACCTAAACACAACTGCACAATTTGTTACAGGCGTTGCAACGCAGGCATGTGGTGCTTACTGGAAGTACCTGGTGGGCTAGTTGGGCCCCAGGGACCCTCAGGATTCAAGGTGACCTAATCCCCAACTTAAAACGCTCCACGGGGCGCGTTTGCACAGTGGTGAAGAGAGGGGCGGGGCCTCAGGTGACATGTGCGCAAACACGCCCTGTGGTGCGTTTTAAGTTGGGGAATTAATTCCTTTGAATCCTGAGGGACCCTGGGGCCAACTAGCCCACCAGGTACCTTCAGTAAACACAACAGAGTTGCGTTGCAGAGAGGTGAAAAAAGGTGCGTGGCCTCGGAACGCCTCTCTGCAACTCAGCTCTGTGGTCCTAACTGTAGGTACCTGGGCGGCTAGTTGGGCCCCAGGGACCCTCAGGATTCAAGGGGACTTAATCCCGCAACTTAAAACGCGCCACGGGGCGCGTTTGCACACATGTCACCTCAGGCCCCCCCTCCCTTCACCACTGTGCAAACACGCCCTGTAGCGCGTTTTAAGAGGTAGGTTTAATCCCCCTGCCCTATTATGTACTAGGGACTTGCAGAGGAGGTCATGCTAATCACAGGGGTACCCCAACGCATAGTGTTCCCTAGTGTATGTAGGTGTTTTCACTGTATTCTAAGTGTCTTTTAGCATAGCACTGGCTCTGGTTAGTCAGAGTCAGTTACCACCAGTACCCATCTGAAAAAGTTGTGGGCACAGGATTATTTTGCAACAAGGCCTCTTTCTGCACCTCTGTTGGTTCTTTCTGCACATGTCTTGCTTCTTCCTGCACTTTTCTTCGTCTTTGTGGACTTCTGTTGCTTCTTTCTGCATTTCTTTTGCTTCTTTCTGTGCGTTTTTTCTTCTTTCTTCACATGTCCTACCTCTGTAGGCATAGTTAGAAACTAGCATTTAAAAAACCTTTAAAATTCACTTAAAAAATCATAGGTTTCAGGCACGTTATAGTTAGAAATTAGCATTTAAAAAACCTTTGAAATTCACTGAAAAAACCATAGGTTTCAGACACGTTATAGTTAGAAATTAGCATTTAAAAAACCTTTGAAATTCACAGAAAAACCTTAGGTTTTAGGGACAGTTATAGTTAGTTGGACATTTTACTCGTACAAAACCATAGAAATTCCCCCGTTATAGTTAATTCAGCTAACTATAACTCGGGCCCCCGCAATGCACTGCTGATGACGTCACATATTACATCACTCATGACATGGTCAGTTACATCACTGATGACATCACTGATGACATCTCAAATGACATCACTGATGACATCGTCCATGTGATAATTTCATGCATCTTCTCACACCCTAATATAACTTTTGATACACCCACTCTAAATTACAGACTGCCATTCTCAAAACCATAGACACTCCAACACCAAAAACTACATACCCACTCACTGATTCTTAGGTCTACACACACATCCACTCACTCACCCGTACAGTCACTCATACTTACAGTCACTCAGTACAGGACTATCATATGCACACATACACCTATATAAACACTCACACACCGCCACTCATCCATAGAGGTACTCACACACCTAGTCAGTCATGCAAAAAATTAATTACACACCCATTTACTCACCTATACAGTTATACACACACCAGCTCACTTACTCATACAAATACTAGCACATTCTTACGCTCTTATACAATAACTGATACAAGCACACACGCATCCATACAGCCACTCTCACTATCACACACTCTCACTTATAGCCATTTAAATACTCTAACACACATATATACTGCCTTTTACATATGTAGTTACTCGCACATGTACCACTGAGATATACATTCACTCACTAACACACCCATAAACACACTCACCAACCCAAGCAGTCCATCACAGATGCACTCTTGAAATCATGCACCCAGTGAATCACCCACTCACACATCTATGTACAGAGTCACACACACCCCACCCACACAAACACTCAGGCAGCCATACAGATACTCAGAGAACCAATCAATAACCCATATAGACACTCATGTAGCTATTCGCAAATCCATGCATCCACTTACACACCGACAAACAGACGGATACAGACATTCACACAGTTTAGTCACTAACCCATGCATTCAGTAAGATACGTTTAATCACTCACTTGTAGAGTCAGTCACTCACGTACTAAATCATCCATTCAGACACTTATACACCCACTCATTCTTCAATACGCCTTTCCCTATATATATTAAACATATTTAAACTTTACAGAAACACACAGTCACTGGATGATGTCATCAGCGATGTCATCAGTGATGTCATTTGAGATGTCATCAGTGATGTCACTGACCATGTCATGAGTGATGTAATATGTGATGTCATCAGCAGTGCATTGCGGGGGCCCGAGTTATAGTTAGCTGAACTAACTATAACGGGGGAATTTCTATGGTTTTGTACGAGTGAAATGTCCAACTAACTATAACTGTCCCTAAAACCTATGGTTTTTTCAGTGAATATATATATATATACATACATATATATATATCTATATGCATATAGATATATATATATATACATATAACATCAATATAATATACCATACTCAATCCTCCTGCAGTAGCTCAATAACTTGAGCCAATAAGTCCCTTGTCTATACTTATACCCCCAAGTAATTTAATAAATCCATATTGTGTCCCGTCAAAAGAGAATGCTGTTAAACTGTGTGGTTCTGGAGCTATGCTCTAAGTGAAAATTGTATTTGGTACATCAGTAGAGTATTTCTACTTATTGACTGTGATTTGTGGTATTATTCCTATACAATGTGGATTCTGTACTGCCTAGGTTCTACAATGTTCGTTTAGGTTCTAATACACCAGCACTAGTATGCAAAATGTGTCCTGTTTTAATATCAGAAAGATATGGGTGTTCATAGTAGATTGGGCATGGGGTTATAAATATCTGATAGTGCAATTCGCCTAAAATCTTTTTTAAATCGGTTTATCTTCTGTTTTGAATGGATACTCTTTTTGAATATATGGTTCTTCACATAATGAAATTACATCAGTAATTGTTTTCTTATTCCAATCCGCTTCATTTTCGTATAGAGCTGGGGCCATTTGTAACTGCTGCTTACCCATACACTGGCCCTTAAGCGGCTGAGGCACTAGTAAAGAGAAGGGTCCTATTCCTACCTCTTTACCGGAGGGATTGGCTATTACAACTTGTTTAGGCCAATCTTCCTCTGCTGATATATTGTAATAGGAATCTGACAACTGAGTCCAGAAAATCATTGTAACTGTGTGCTCAAAAGCCCCTTCAATTTGGATTTTAGTTTTATATCTCACATGATAAAATCTGACTCCACGAGGTTCAGAATTTATCAGGTGCAATGAATCGCAACTCCTTGGAATTATTTGGGGAATAGCAAACGGAGATTGTTTTTTAACAATCCAAAATCAGTATGCTATGGTAATACTCTGTTCCCCTATAAAATTCCGACAGGTTTAACATAACAAAGAGTGCAGGTGAAGTTATCACACCAAGTTATTGTTGAGTGCCCTAAACTCTGCATATATTAGAATTCCGACCTCTTCCAACCCTGCACATACAGGTTGTTTGCACAGGGGTCAGACAACTATGGCCCTCTCACAATCAGGGCTTGAGTCAAATTTAATTGCCCATCTGGTGTTTCTACCTGAGCATATTCTTTAGTCTCGTTTTTGTTCAGAAGGGATTTAGATTTCAGGTTTTCAGGTGGGCTATAATGATTTTCCCTGCACTCTCTACTATGGCTATTACCCCCTTTCCGCTCAATAACAGGGCCCTATTTTTGTGAAACATCCTGTCTCCTGTTGTGGCTATGTTGTTACTACTTTCTACTTTTAGACGTGCTGTTTTTGTCCTGATCTTTTTTCATCCCATCTTCCTGCTGATAGGCTTGCCTTTTTTCAAGTTCTCGAGAAGAGCTGGCTCCACCATATACCAAAGTCTAAGTTTACACGAGTTCCTCTTAAATGATAAGTTGGGCTGTCATTGTGATTGAAACTATCTTGGTGGAATTGAACAATGAATTTGATATTATATGCTTAGTTTTTTGGACTGATTTTATTTAAAAATAAGGCACTATTCTTATATTGTAAATTTCCATGTATTATTGTGGTATTCAGAAATTATTTTAACATTCATGTGTATGTACTAATGATTTTTTGTCATGATTTTTATTGACTATAAAATAAGGAATTCCTGATTCTCAAGCCCTAATATCTTTTCTATATTTCTAGTTATACCCCCAGGCTCTTCGATAATATAGAAATTATTTTTTTCATAATCTACCCCTGGTTTTTCGAACCCTACCTCTGGACTCTCTGTATATCTTGCTTCTTTTCCTTTGGACTCACTTTCATTTCAGATTTAGGTTTTAACTGGGGTTTCTGTATTTCTGTGTGTCACTTCCATGGAGAAATAAACTTGAGAGATAATTTTAGTAACTCCATCTTTTTTTGATCTTATGGAGTTGCAGCGTATCTCTGGGGTACCTCCAAAAAGCTGCTTCTCTGCATGTATTAGATCCATTTCAGCTGCAGTATCTCTGTTGCCTATCAATTTCATACCTAGGTCTGCAGTTATAGTGCTCTTCCTGCGTTTGGTGTAAGACCTCAGGTAACACTGCTTTAGAAGTTATGCCATGTTTATTTGCATACAGGGATGCCAATTTATTTCCCCATGACTGTCATTGTTGATGATTGGTTACCATTCCAATTGGAAGGAACATGTTCATTATCTAGTGTTTCTCCTTGTGGCTGTAATGGATATAAACTGCTTCTAACTCTTAGGTCTTCTAGCAATCCAGAATGGAATTTCTTTCTGCTTTGCTGAACAATGTCCCATTGTTGCATACATTGCATAGGTGTTTGGTTTGTGATGGTTAATGTTAGTTGTTAAAGCATGTGTGGGTCTTTGAATAACACCTGTTACCTCAGTGCCTCGCTGCTGTAAGACATATTGGGCCATATGTACTATGCAGTGGTTGCAAAATACCAATTTCAACCAGTATTTTTGTGTCTAGTATAGATTTTTAAGAACCGACGTATGTTCTTATTATTAGATTATTAAAAATCTAAATCGTAGTCGGTCGGAATCCAACCTACCCCATGCATATTAAGGAGGTAGGTCACAAATTCCGACTTACTATGATTCATTGTCATCATAAGGATGGTGGCCTGCTAGGGTCGGCAGACCACAAAGTAATGCATCTCGTTTTCCTTAAAGGAACATGGGACGTGTTTTTTTAAAACAATGAAATGATTCACAAACTTTTTTTCAGCAGTTAACAGTAGTCTCATGGATCACTACCAACTCATTGAAAATGTTGTCTTCAGCATTCACCCTCACTGCAGTGCCACCTTGAGAATTTATATCTGCCCTTGGAGAATGTTAGGTGGCTATCCATCCTCCCCTTGTTTGTAGTGGCCTCAGGGCAGTGCCAGCTCCATGCAAACAAAGAAGGAGGTAAACTAATAAACACTAGTAATCACATGACCTAAAGAGAAAGTATCAGACAAGGATGCTGCTTCTGGAACGGGGTCAAGTCTGTAGAGACACCATTTCTAACACACGAATGGGCTCGGAGGCACGCTGTGGGAATATAGATTTGGGAGATGTAATAGCCTATGGATTTAATGCACTCCTACCTATGGCACAATGTGTAGAACTCTTGCCTATGCATCACAGCCTGTTGCTCTGTGTGCGCATACACTCTAATGTCTACACTATGTTACTGTTATCATTTAATTCTCGTAAACCTCATTTGTGTGAAGGAATGTCCAGGCATCAACTAAACCAGCCCCATAAGCAAACCTTCCACCCAGGATTCTACAGAGCTCTAAACAGCAAAGAAGTCAAACCAACCTCGGACCGCTGTCAGCCTGGCAGGAACATGTTGATGTGTTTTCCCTATTCTCCAGTGCGGCCAGGAAACGACCCGTCCGCACACGGCTTCTTTAAAAACAAGCAGCGCTGCCTGAAGCTATAGTCTCTCCCCTCTCTCTCCGTCTTTCCCTCTCCCTCTCTGGCGCTCCTGTGCCGAGGCTCGTTCTTTTTCCCTCTCCTTCCCCCTCCCCCTCCCCCTCCTCAGCCGCTTACTACTGAGGGCTCCGGCAGCAGCTACCAGCCAGCCAGTGGAATCTGTGTGTGCGCGAGCGTGTGCCGCCGCCGCTGCTAGTTTGTACCGGGAGGAACACACCGCACATGTGCTCTGTATGGAGATTGGCGCCGCTCTCTGTCGCTTGAATCCGCGCAAGCAGGCGAGATGTCCAGCACGCCCCATGACCCCTTCTACTCCTCGCCTTTTGGCCCCTTCTATAGGAGACACACACCATACATGGTGCAGCCGGAGTACCGAATCTATGAAATGAACAAGAGGCTGCAGTCTCGCACTGAGGTGAGTGCCCTTACCTTCCTATAGCAGCCACGGCCATGCCGTCACAGGGGCTGCATTCCTTTGACGTGCTTGGTCTATTTTATGTACTGTATATGTGTGTGTGTGTATATATATATATATATATATATATATATATATATATATATATATATATATATATATATATATATATTTATATATATATATATATCCAATGTGGTCTTGTGACGGCTATGCTGCCAATGTGCGAGTGCTGTTGGACAGCAGTGTAGATGAAATTAAAACATGCTGTGACGTACTTTATGGTTTATCATGAATCCACTCTGGAATGTCTTTCTTTTATAGATGTTTATTTTTTAGATGTATAATGTTGTTTGCAATGTATTGGATCATGCAAGGCTACACATACAGTAACTTGTGCATTTAACTTCTGTGAAAGGAAAACGGCGTGTGTGAAGAAAGTAGTTTGTTCCAAACTTGCTTCAGGACCACAGGCTATGGGAAGACAGTTCCTTTCAACCATCTCATATTAAACTTAGAGGCGTGGTGCACACCTAGTTGAAAAATATCTGATATTTTTCTAACAGCGTGCGGGATAGACAGCCCTTTCCACATAAAGTTGCCTGAGTGGAACTTCCAGAACTGTATTTACTGGCGGCGCGCTGTGTGCATCCCATTAGCAGGTCGCAGTGACACACAGAGCGCGCAGGAAAGCCCCCTTTCTCTCACAACATATAGCGCACGTGCGGGGCCGAGATAAGCAAACAGGGATTCACCGGAGGGGAGGGGGGATGACGTCACAAAGCACACCTCTCGACTGGGATAGATGAGGTGACCGCACGCGTGAATTCTTTAACAGAAAGGATAGGGTTTTGATGGGATTTCGTAGGTGAGCAGACGTTTAACCATCTGTTTGATAAAGTGTGGTTCTGTCTGAGAGGAGGAGCAGAGAGAGCTTTGCAGAGAAAGTGTATATTGTTGTTGGAGCACCTTGAACATTTGGGGCTGTGAGTCCGGCTGTCTCATGACGTGTAGTTGGGAGATGAGCTACTGGGATTGATGACATCACGCTAACACGGTTGCTTTTAACACTCCACGGTTACACGTGTTAATAGGTTGAGGCACACACCCGTTGTAAAGTTCTGAAACTGGAATTGTAATTCACATCTGTGGGTTCCAAGGCCCGAAATGTAGTCCTACCTTGCATGAGGATTATCATTGACGCTGGATATACATTTCTGATTCAGCTTTTTGAACAAAAAAGAAGCGATCTTGTATGTTAAAACAGTTACTGCATGTTTGTTTAACTTTTGCACAATTAGCACCAGTCCTTTGCTGATGGTAAAATAGCTTGTTTTATAGGGTTTACATCACTGATTGATTAAACATACATCACGCCTGAAAGATCAACAGGAAAACTGAAAAAGAGCCTGCATAGGAAATAAGGGCCATATGTAGGTAATTTCTATTTACCGATTCCTAAATACCGAATTTTACCGATTCGGTATTTAAGAATCGGTAAATAGAATGTAGGTAAACATTCGGTAAATTTTACCGATTCGGTAATATTCGTTATTACCTATTCGGTATTTACCGAATCGGTAATAAGGAATACCTTCCCATTCATTCCTATGGGCCTGGAGGCCCATAGGAATGAATGGGAAGCCATTCACTATTACCGATTCGGTAAATACCGAATCGGTAATAGGGGAGCATATTCAAGGGTGGCAGGGTGTCAAATTGACACCCTGTTGCACCCTGAATCGTACATGTGTGCACATGTGGCGCACATACATGCCCTAAGGGCATGTATGTCTGCCACATGGCACTTTAAAAAGCACAAAATTGCTTTTTAAAAGGTATTCGGTATTTACCACCAACTTGTAGTTGGTGGTAAATAATCGAATCCTTAAACCAAAAATGCACTCACTTGAGTGCTCCCTACATAGGATTTAAGGAATCGGTAATTTACCGATTCCTTAAAATAACGAATCGGTAAATTACCGACTCCTTAAATCCGGCCTCCTACATCGCAAAGGGCTAAATACCGGTCGGTAACGGGAAATTTACCGATTTTCGGCCGTTACCGACCGGTATTAGCCCACCTACATATGGCCCTAAGTGTGGTATCTGCTAATTTCACTGTTTGCACATGATTTTAAATGACCCTAAGAGTACAGGCAGCAGGCAAACCGCGCACATCCTTATTACCAGTCACTGGAACTTAAGAGCACAGGGGTCACAAAGGAAGGTGTGAGCTCTCTGGTGGTGGGAAGCTTAAGTATATGTACTTCTAGGAGGGTTCTACCTGTTGTGTATGCCCTGTGCATTGTCATCCTGGTCTGTGTAATGCATACCATACACAGTGTAGACTGCTCTTGTATGGGCTGATGTCCTTAATTCAGTGTAATAATAGGTATCAGAAGGGCTCTGGCAGTTGGTCAGATGGTAGAAACGCATTCCTCTAAACTGAGCTGTTGAACTAATAACTAGTGGCGAAGAGACTGTGTTGCCTTCAACAAACTTTCAGGGGGCAATTTACAAAGGCATTAATGAGTACCTGAAGCAGTACTCAGGAATACTGCTTAGCCTACTCCCAAGTGCCTTTGTAACTTGCCCCCAAAACATCTAAAATGGGAATATTCTGGGAATTATCATATACAATTACTGCAAATTTAGAGGGTTGTACACTCTGCATTTTTACTAATAGAGTGGTGTCCATTTTGGGGCAAATTAATGAAGGCATTTATGAGTATGTGAAGTACTCCTTCACGCATTCATAAATGCCTTAAGTAAATTGCCCCACATTATTGTTTTCAAGCAGTTTTTTGCTTTTTCTCTGCCTTTCAGGTGCTATGTTTGTGATTTGATCACAGACGTCTCATGCCCATTTAAACCCTAAAACACACATCCTATAATGCAAGTAGATGTTCATTTATAAGTCTTCATGCTTCTCCAAGTATTTACACGCAAGCAACTTAATGACTGGGTTTACTGATCAGATTCTAGGTTGGACTTTATACCTTACATGTACTAACATGTCCTTCTGCACACTATTCCAACTTTGGAAAAAAGACCTTTGGCAGACTGTCCTATGGGTGGCATTGTAAGGGCATTTTGCTATACATTAACAATGGTAATCATTTTAACTTTAATCTTAATATGGATATTCTAAAAATGGTTATATAGCGCCAACATGGGACATCTGGTCACGCTTGACTGGGACAAAGTCAAAGTTTGAGTCCAACAGCGACGGAGCCCTGGTCAGATACCCTAAGCGAGAGGCCTCAGTCAGAATTTTACCTTTGCATTTAGAAATGTTTCTGGAAGATTTTCTCTCGTTGTGGAGCGAGGCTCCTCTTCAGGCCGGGATTTGAGTCAATGAAAGCGGCTTGGCTCAGCGCAAGGCCTCAGTGAAATCCTGAAAGTCTTGTGCTCTGGAGCTTTCAGCTGGACCAACCTGAAATCCAGGCAGGGCCGTGGTTCGACGTCGGTGGCTTGTCTCTCGTCAACGGGTTGGTCATCTTATGGAGCTTTTCCCAAAAGTTGCCCCAAACCTTTCCAAACGTCTGGAACTTCTTTTTCCTGAAGTTCCTTGTTGGAAATGGCCCTTTTTGCAGGGTTATCCCCAAACTTTTGCTTCTTCCTCCTATTTTTTCCTGACCTGCTGTTGTTGGTTTTAGCACTCTGGGCACTTTATCACTGCTATTCAGTGCTAAAGTGCATATGCTCTCTGTGTAAATTGTGTTATGGATTGGTGTTTCCATGATTGGCATATTTGATTTACTAGTCAGCCCCTAGTAAAGTGCACTGAGTGTGCCAGGGCCTGTAAATAAAATGCTACTAGTGGGCCTGCAGCACTGATTGTGCCACCCACATGAGTAGCCCTGAAAAGGTAACTCAGACCTGCCACTGCAGAGTCTGCGCGCAGTTTGTAACTGCCATGTCGACTTGGCAAGTGTACCCGCTTGCCAGGCCCTAACCTTCCCTTTTCTTACATGTCAGTCACCCCTAAGGTAGGCCCAAGGTACCCCTGTGGGCAGCGTGCAGTGTATGTGAAAGATAGGACATTCCCTGATGTGTGTGGCATGTCCTGATAGTGAATTACTGCCAGTTTCGTTTTTCACTATTGCAAGGCTACCTGTTCCCATAGGACAGAATGGGGAGTTTGTTTATAACATCTTATAAACATAACTACCACTGGGAACAAGGTAGGAAAATAAAGTTTAGTATGCCTGAACTCAGAATGTTAAAATGCATCTTTTAGTGAGGGTGATTTTTACATTCTGTGTTTGAAAATACCACTTTTAGAAAGTAGGTATTTTCTTGCTCAGCCATCCAGTAGGCCTCTGCTGGGTTTGTGGATTGACTGTCTGGCTTTGGAGTGACAGGGGCTGGCAAGGAGCAGTGGCTCTAGAGAGTCTAGATGGGTCAGGGATGGGCTGAATAGACCTGGGCTGCATTCAGAGTAGTGGGAGGAGTTGTCACTAGCACCTGAATAGGCCCGGTCTGCATTTAGAGTGGTGGGAGTAGATTTCCCTTGCAACTGAATAGGCCCTGTCTGCCTTGGACAATGCTGTCTCTGCCTCCTGCTGGGAAGCTGGGCCAGAGAGGACCAAACTGGTTTGGACTAAGCACAGACACTCTCTGCCTGAGAGTAGAAAGGATTTTGGGCTATAAAAAGTGGGACCCAAACCCCTAAACTTTAGAACTCTTTTGGACCAAGAAGACTGCCAAGAAGAAGAGCTGGAGAAGCTGTGAGGAAGAACTACCACTTTGCTGAGTGCTTTGCTGTGTTGGCCTACAGTGGCTGCTTCTGTCTTGGGCAGTGAAAGGACTGGACTGAACTTTCTACAACTTCTTTAGAATCTCCAAGGGCTTGAGGTAGAGCTTGCCCCTGTTCAAGAAGTCTCAGGAACAGCAAAGACTTCAAGTTCTTCTGCCCTCAGCACTGGGGACTGTGGATTTTGTGATGCAACAGAAGAAAAAGCAACCCGACGCCGTCTACGATGCCACTGCCGACTCCGCAGAGGGCACCACGACCCTGATCTCACCGACGACGCCATCTGACGCCACCACCGAGCCGCTGCTCACACTGCGACCTGTGGGCACTGCACTCCGCACCGCCTCACTTCACGACGCCACCTTGGTATCCCCGATGATGACACTTCATGCCGACATCAACGCCGCTGCTTGCACCGTGGTTTGAGGGCACCGCTCATAAAGTTACACAACGCACTGCCTTCATCCCGCACCGCAGCCTTGGCCTACCGATGCCGGCGCCATCGACTCCAGTTCATCAGCCGACGACAGCGCTTCAGCAACGACGACGCCGCTGCTTTCACCGTGACCTGCCAGCACCGCGACGAGCACCGCATCACTTCGCACCGCGACCCTGGACTCACCGACACCGCCACCATCGAGCCACTGCTCGCACCACGACCTGAGGGCATCGCAAGCCGCACCGCTGCACTTCGCACCGCAGCACCCGGTGCCCGCCGATGCCAGCGCTCCTGACTTCAACCGTGAGGAGTTCGATCTGCAATGCTTGTGACTTTGAGGGCCCGGCGACTCCGGCACTGACCTCCTGAACCGACGCCTGCGGACGCCGTGCTTTCGGAAGCTCAACGAGAGGTCACCGACACCCTGCATTTCTAAAGGTACTGTTTTGCGGGTCTCCCCGACACCGTAGCTGGCCCGCAGCCCCGCGGTCAGCCAGAACTGTTTGGATTTGTTTGTTCATGACGCCGTGATAGCCCCGGACGGAGCTATCAACTTCAAGGAACTTTATTTCAAGGTTATTTTGATAACTGAAGATTTCTAAGTACTGTATTGTGGATTTTTATCATTTTTGGTCTTGTCTTAAGTATATAAAAATATTGGATATTTTTCTAAACTGGTGTGGTGTCCTTTTGTAGTGCTTACACTGTATTACTGTTGGTTATGTGCAAATGCTTTACACACTGCCTCTAAGATATGCCTGACTGCTCGTGCCAAGCTACCAATGGGGTGAGCAGGGGTTATTTTAGGAGTGTAACTCCCTTATCCTGACTAGAAGGAAGGGTCCCTACTTGGACAAGGTGCAAACCATTGCCAACTAGAGACCCTCATTTCTAACATTCCTCCTGAGGGTTCAAAGTGTCCAAAACACAAATCCAAGGGTCCAGAAGCTCTGAGATGGTCCTTGAAAGTTTGGGACTACAATTTCCACAATGCACCTTGTCAAATCCTTAAAAGTCCACTGAACGCACTCCAAGCTGGGGCTTTCTTGGGGGAGATGGTGCAGGTGAGCTCTGTTAACCTGTTGTTGTCAGGGAGTCCATTCCTTATTCCTTTCTGTAGCAAGGCAAAGTCCTCAGAGCTGCAGTTCCAAAAGTGCAGCAGGTGCAGTCCTTCAGAGTGCAATCCTTTGGGGAACGGGGTGCCAGCAGGGCAGTCCTTCTTCTCCTTGTAGTTTCAGGCAGCAGATCTGATTTTCTATGCAGATCTCACATATTTATCCAATGTTCAGCGGTGACAAGTAGGGGGGCAGGTAGGTTGTCAGTGCCAATTGTAATTACACCAAATTACCATATACTTTTTTAATCAGAGCACTGGCCCTGGGCCTGGTTAGGAGAGCCCAGGGCGCTGTCAGAGTCGGTAGCCACCAGTATCAGACAAAAAATGGGGGTGATCAGGGCAAAAAGGATGACTTTCTTACAGTGCCTTATTAAAAGCAGGAGCAATCACTTGAACAATTATTTAATAAGACTTTTTCACTTTGTGGCTATTGTCTTCAATTATGGTTTTCTACCCCACATGCACCTTTTGCAAATCACTTTTTAAAATTTTCCATCCTGTTTCTGTAGTGAAAGGTTGCAGGCACCACAATGTTAAACTAAAACAATCAGTTCAGCTCAGAGATGAGGAAAATACGCATGCCGGAAATAGTATGAAAAAAATAAAAGCAAGATTCTTAGTGCTCTGTCCGCTAAGGCATTTTTGTCCCTAAACTAAAGTTTGTGAGAATTCACAAACCTCTCTAAACCTTTACCACCCTGGAAATAGTCGGAGATTTGCTTCTACCATGGGCTGGAGTAAATCAATTTCCACTGTGGAAAAGGGACAAGAAACACCCTCAGGTTTGGTGATGTAGAGGAAAGGGTTTCTCCCTGAGGGAAATATTTAACTCCTGGAGAAAGGTCAACATTTATTCACCTACTTTTACACTTTTATTTGTATATCATGCTCAATGTGTCTTGTTCGTAAACATTTATTCACAGAGGGCCTTACTTATGGCATTTTGTTGTTGGGCATCGCAGCAAGACACATGCAGCACACATAGAACGAGGAAAACGCCTTGCAGGATTGTTTTTGTGCATAAAGATGCCCCTTCCTGTAAAAAAACAATCCTGCCTGCAATGGAGGCACCCTGACACCATGGTGCCAGGGTGCCTACGTTATTGCTATACTGCCAAAACTGCGCCAGCGCAGGCAGAAAGGACATGAATGCACCATATTGCTTAAATACGGTACATTCCTGCTCTTTCACTTTGGCGTAGGGCAGCGCAGCAAGGCACCAAAATCCCATAAATAAGCCTTATATTTCTCCTCGTTACACCTCACCTAGGGAAGGGTCTGGATTTGGCGCTTCCCCAGGTTTACAAGATTTTGAAAATCTGGGGCAGTGTCAAATTCCATGGGTTTTGCGTGGGAAAATCCACTGTAAGGCCCATAGAATGTCTCCCTAGCCACCTCCCCGGGGCTATTTTTAAAAGAATGCGTGAGGGGCTCCAGCACCCCTACGCAGCCCCGGGGTCTGCCACCTCCCTGAGGCACAAATTAGGTAAAGACAGGGTTTGTTGTGGACCCCTGACCCTGGAGACCACCACCTCCTCGGGGCTATAGAGAAGATGGGAAAGGGTGCCACGCGGCCCCCCTCCAGGAGCCCTCCATGGCCCTGGGCACAGCAACCCCCCAGGGCCGGCTCCAGCAATGTCCCAGGGTGCCCACCCGTGGGACATTGCAGTTTTCTATGGCTTGGCGGGAGCACTGCTCCCGCCAAGCCATAGCAAACTCTGCTCCAGTTCATGGAAGTGAGAGCAGGAAAAATGCTCTCGCTTTCATGAAGCGGAGCAGGATTGTTTTTGGGCAGAGGGAGCTGCATGTTAGCAGCTCCCTCTGCCCAAAAGCAGTGCCGGCTCCCGCTGGAGGCATGGAGCCGGCAGGCCTTTAAAAAAAATATATATGAAGGGCTGGCCCCGGAAGTGGGGCCGTGCGGCCCCCCTTTCTTTCTTTGGAGCATTATTAAAAATGGGCCAGGCTCCGGGGGATGGGATGCCTGGGGCCAAAATGGTCCAGGGTAGGGGGCCCACGCAGCCTCCCTTCTCGACCACTCTGCAAATGCGGCTTCTGGGGCCCTGCTGAGTGGGGGATGAACAGGGCTGGACTGGCCGTAGCGGGCACCGGGCATTTCCCCGGTGGGCCGCCATGGTGGGGGCCAGTTTTGGGCCCCTGGGGGGCTTTTTTTGTTACCGGGGGCCGGCAATATCAGCCCCCTGTAACAAAATCAGCCGAAACCGGCCCTAACAAACAGCTCAGCCGCAACCCTCCTCCCCACCTCCAGGGGGCCGGCCGGTTTCGCTTCCCAGTCCGACCCTGGGGATGAAGTCCCCTTGGCTGCTGAAGGTCCTTAGGAGCCAATAAGACCTCCTGTGACCTCCAGTAAGTCCCACACGATGGGATTGCTGAGAGGTGGCCAGAAGCCACGCCCCGTTTCCATCACTACGCAAACGCACCTTTCGGCACACTGCTGGTGGGGGGATGAGGTCCCCTTGCCTCCTGAGGGACTCAGGACTAAAGTGGACTTCATCCCCCAAGAAACAGTGCGCCAGGAGGCGCGTTTGCAGAGTTTTGGAGAAAGGGGGCGTGGCCTCTGACCACCTCTCAGCAAGCCAGCTGTGTGGGCCTTACTGGAGGTAACAGGAGGGCTAGTTGGCCCCCAAGGACCCTCAAGAGCCAGGGGACTTCATCCCCCAAATAGTAGTGCTCCAGGAGGTGTGTTTGCAGAGTGGAGGAGAAAGAAGGCGTGGCCACCGAGAACCTCTCAGCAATCCCACTGTGTGGGACTTGCTGGAGGTAACAGAAGGGTAGTTGCCCCCCAAGGACCTTCAATAGCCAAGGGGACTTCACCCCCATACTAGTAGTGTGTCAGGAGGTGCGTTTGCAGAGTGGTGGAGAACGGGGGTGTGGCCTGCTATCTGTTCTCAGCAATCCTGCTGTATGGGCCTTACTGGAGGTAACAGGAGGGGTAGTTAGCCCCCAAGGATGTCCTTGGGGGCCAACTACCCCTCCTGTTACCTTCAGGAAGTCCCACACAGCAGGATTGCTGAGAAGTTGTCAGAAACCACGCCCTCTCAGCACACTACTAGTTGGGAGATAAAACCCCCTTGGATCCAGAGGGACCTTGGGGGTCAACAAGCCCTGCTGGTACCTCCTGTAAGTCCTGCACAGCGGAATTCCTGAGAGCTGGTCAGAGGCCTAGCCCCGTTTCTCCACCACTCTGCAAACATGACTGCTAGTTAAAAAACCTTAGAAATTCACAAAAAAATCTTAAGGTTCCTGGGGTGTAATAGTTAGGAATTAGCATTTAAAAAATCTTAGAAATTCACTTAAAAAAACAAAGGTTACAAGCACGCTATAGTTAGCAAAAAGAATTTTAAAAAAAGCTTAGAAATTCACAAAAAAACCAAAGGTTACAGGGACGTTATAGTTAGGGTCAGATTTTATTCATAGAAAACCAGAGAAATTTAGCTATTATAGTTACCTGAGTTAACTATAACTCGCGCCCCTGCAATGCACTGCTTATGACATATTATATCACTCATGACATGGTCAGTGACATCACTGATGACATCTCAAATTACATCACTTATTCCTTGTAATAAGAAATACATTGGCAGCACGGTGCATCAGGCCAAGAAACAGATTCTGTAACATACCAGGGCCATTACTAATCTGGATAATACTTACCCAGTTGCAAGGCATTTTGCCGAAAAGCACCAAAGCAAGAGTGACAGATTACGGTTCTTCTACATCGATCAGATGACCCACAGAGATAGAGGTGGGGATAAAGTTAGACTCTTGAGGCAGATGGAGTCCAGATATATAGTGGAACTAAGAACTAGAGCACCGATGGGCCTCAACAGTGAGGAAGAACTGTTGACTCATATAGGTTGAGAATAGACTATATTCTTAGTATTATAACGAACATACTAAGTCATTGCATTTCTTCTGTTGCATACATATAAACTAGACATCCCTGCAAAGCATACCTTGATTGTATGTTGATAACATGCACTGATGAGGTTTTCCACTTTAACACTCAATGGAGAGTAGGCCCATTCAGGGCACAATTTGTTCCAAATACCCGTAAATTTGTGAAATGAATTATCCTGATGACAATATATATGAATTTGTGACATAGAGGACACATGGTCTTATATGGTATCACCTTATTCTCTACAAATATGAATATATATGTAATATTCATATCTGATTTGTGACAAAATGTGAGATTTATTGTTGATTTATGAATTTAAAAGAATATAGGGGCCTATTAGGATGCTGGGACCGTCCGCCCTAGGTGCACCGGTCCCGCCCGCTGTATTAGGATGCACCCACCACACTGGTGGGCGCATCCCGGTAGTTTAACATTGCGGACGGTGCTGCTGGCTGCAACACCGTGCGCAATGTTAAAAACCCATGCATTGCATTGCGATGTACAACGTGGCAGGCACCGCGCGGTGCCTGCCACCTTGGGCATTACAATGTCGGGGTACCATAGGTACCCCCAAGTGCAGCACCCCACCCCCCACCCCTCCGGGGCCCGCAACGGGCCCCCAAAGTGAATTACCGTATGCCTTTCCATGGCAGAGTCTCCGCCATGGAAAGGCATGTTTCCGCTGTCATCGTAATATGGATGGCGGTGCCTGCAAGGCACCGCCACCATATTGTTGTCCTTTTCCGCACGGCCGGCAATCGTGATGATTGCCGACCGGCAGAAATGCGGCGGACGGACTTTCTGTCCGCCGCGGTACCCCCCGCCATAGTAATATGGCGGGGGAATTGTGCTGTGATGGCGGGCGGTGGCGATCCGCCCGCCATCATAATGACCCCCATAGTTAGTATGATCATGAGTCCAATGGACATATCATTTTCTTTATATAGATAACTTCAAAATATATGAATTTACCTGTTAGAAAATGGCCACCGCATTTGCAATGAAAATGAAGGGCATCCAAATACTAAGTCCTTTTTTGATGTTTTTGACCAACCAAACAGCCCAATGAATGGTGATTTTGTTTATAAACGGAAGGTTCACAAAGGTGTACTGATATTGACAAAGGCATGATGAATAAATAGATTTAATCTTTCAGCCTGGAGTGCTCAGCGTTCTTTTTCAAGACGTGGCAATATATATATATATGTGATCAAGGGCCTACGGGCTCGAAACGCGTCATGGCTGTGTTGAGCAGACAACAATAAAAATACTTGCAGCACGAAATTGTGGTCCGAGCTCCTGTCTTCCGTGGTGAATTGGAAAAGTGAAAGGAGTTGCTGTCATATATATATATATATACATATATATATATATATATATATTTTACTTCCAACCTCTGTAGTCAGACGCCCTTTAGTGCACGTCGCTTGTCAAGAGCAAACAGAAGAACGGCACATCAAAATACTTGACGACGAGGTGCTTTATTAATAATTCTGTAAGCAACCACACATCATGGAGCTATAGCAAGCAAAGTGCAGTGGTGCATAACAACCAAGCTGACCTACGCGTTTCGGCCGAAGCCTTCTACTGGGTCATAGAGTGAAACATAGAGTGTCAATTTAAAGGGAAATCATTACCCTTTCCCCACCACCAATTAAAAACATACATTTGTTTTAAAGGGGACACAACCAAAATCATTTTAACTTTGACATTTTGTTGGTAAATGGAAGAAATATCCAATTGCAGCATTGCAAATAAACAAGTAATGTTCATATAGTCCTTTTAAAGTACACAAGACATTTTGACAAAAAGATGCCACATTATGATATTCAAAGTACATCTGGTAAAAAGATTGTGTAAACTAAATGTAAAAATTGTGCAAAACCATTCATAGAGGACCAGTTCCATGTACACTCCCAAGAGTCTTCGCATTGAGAGTTTAATCCCAGAAATTTAAGGGGAGGCTAATTACGGTCCTCCATGTTGATATAAGGGTACCAAGAACAAGGGACCTATTCTCACCTTCAACATGAGCCAAATCAAACCAATAGTGAGTCATACCCATGTTCCGTACATGGAACACTATGTGTAGAAGAAAAAATGACTGCATCAGGTACTATAATGGACCAAAATTAAATCCATGATATAACCAAAAAATTTAATAAAGACATAAGGAAAGAAGAAGGAAGAAATCCTGCATATTACACCGATACTTGAAATCCAATGGTGAATATTAAAATGCACCTAAAAATATATATATAAATATGCGTTACATAAGAATTATCTAAAATACAGTCAGATAAGATTATATAAATATATTAGGCATTAAGTAAAGTACACTGTGCAGGTTTCTGTAAAGTGCAGAAATCACATAGCCAGATAAAATTATATAAATCCATTTCATATTAGTTAAAGTGCACTGTGCATGTTACTGTAAGGTACAGAAATCTCATAGAGGGAATCCTCTCAAATATGTTCTCTAAAGTTGCATATAAGCAACAATTGTGCAAAGTGCAATTATCATCCTGTATCGAACAAAAGTGACTCATGCTTATGTAAACATTTTGTTTAAGGTGCATTGATAACCAATTATACTACATGCTTCAACACTAGGTCGATTCTATATCATCCTTCTGTCCAAGATTATACATGTACCAATAAAAGTGCCAAGTGCAGTTATAGAACTATTCATAATAAAGTGGCTCGTGCATATCCTAAAACACAGTTAAGATGAAATTCAATTTGAGACACACAATCAATTGAAAACCAGATTAAAACGGCAGTAGAGGATCATATTCACAGAAAAAAGTTTCAACCAAGGAAAAAAGTTAGACAAAGTTAGAACAAAGTGTGTCAGACATTAGGTTCATAAAACAAAGGGTCACATTCATAAAGAAATAGGGAGTCACAATTTCTACTGTTGGTTGGTAACTCCATCTTACTGTCTACCTATAGATTAAAGATAATGTTCAATCTTCCATTCAACCAATAATTAGAGAGTCACTGAACAGAAAAAGAAGCTACAGAAAGGTATAGAGTTCAGCGTCAGTATTCAGCCCCCATGGATTTTCTGTACCCAGAGTTACTATCCATCTTGATTCAGCACGCCTCAGGGCTAATTCTCTATCCTCTCCTCTGATCTTCACCGGGATATGCTCAATTCCAGAGTAAGACAAGGTATTATTTAAATTGCCATCGTGCTCTTTCCAGATATGCTTGGCCATCACATAAGAGAAATCCTTGTTAGTCACAGCCCCCAAATGTTGGAGTATGCGTAATTTTAATTTGTTAACAGTACTTCCAACATAACGTTGCCCGCATACACACTCTATGAAGAAACCCTACATGTGTAGTTTCACAGGTGATCCTCTTCTTGATAGGTTTCTTAAATCCTTGTAGAGTTGTAACATCCACTCGATTGCGGCCATGATTGCATGCCTTGCACTTGGAACATTTGATAAAACCCTTATGTGATAGCCAGGTATCCTTTTGGGCATTTTTATTGGTAAAGTAGCTCTGGGTCAGTAGATTGCCCAATGATGGTACCTTTCTGTAAGTGATGTTTACATGTTCTGGAATAAAGGGTTTTAATTCCTGATCTTTCTTTAAAATATTCCAATGCTTATTTATTATTTGTTTGATTCTAATGTTGGAGCTGTTAAAATCTGTAATAAATCTCGTTGTTTCAACAGTGGGCTCAGTTAGTGTCATAGTTTTTTTAGGTAGCAGTAGATTGTCTCTCCTTAGTTTAGTGGCCCTCAGGCGTGCGTTCTCCAAGACAGTGACTGGATATCCCCTTCTCAGGAATCTATCAAACATCACATCAACTTGTCTTTCGTATTCCTTCTCCTCTGAGCAGTTCCTGGAAGCCCGCAGGAACTCTCCATATGGAATGCTCTATTTTAGGGCTTTGGGGTGTGTGTTGTTTGCTGATAAAATACTATTGCAAGATGTGGTCTTTCTGAAGAGACTGGTACATATTTCCTCATCCTCAATATAGATCCGTATATCTAAATAATCAATTGAACTCCTGCTGTATGTGTAGGTAAATTGTAGGTTGAGGGAGTTGTTGTTCAGTGACGACAGGAAGTCTTTCAAATCGCTCTCCTCTCCTTCCCATATAAGAAAGAGGTCATCGATATAACGGACCCATAACACCACCCTCTCCAGATTGGTATTATTCTTTTCAGACCACAAATATTCTGTCTCCCAAAAGCCCATAGTCAAATTTGCGTATGTCGGAGCGAATGAAGTGCCCATGGCAGTCCCTTGATTCTGCCTATAAAACTTGCCATCAAAAATAAAAATATTGTTGGTAAGACAAAAGGACATCATTTCCAGGAGCATTTTAGTGTGACTCAATAGGTTCAGGGACAGTGATCTCATGAAATATTCGCATGCTTTTAGGCCATCCTCATGAATAATTGAGGTATACAAAGAGACCACGTCACCCGTGACCATAATGTAACCTGATTTCCAAGGGGTGTTATTGATTCGATTAAAAAAATCCATGGAGTCGCGTATATAGGATGGTAGGTCTGAAACGTATGGAAATAGGAAGATATCAATGAATCTGGAAGTGTTTTCTAAAAGGGAACCACACGAGCTGACAATGGGGCGGCCAGGGGGGGTTTTCTAGACTCTTATGGACCTTAGGCAGGACATAAAGGGTCGGCATGATGGGATACTTGATCTCTAAATATTGTAGTTCACCATCATCAATTAGGCCCTCTTCATGCCAATGATGTAATTTTGTATGGTAAATGGACATGATCTCGTTGATCGGATTATTTTTCAATCTCTCGTAGTTAGTAGAATCCCCCAACTGTCTTCTAATCTCTTGAAGATATTTAGTCCGGTCCATCACCACAATATTACCGCCCTTATTGGACTGTTTGATAATGATGTTCAAGTCTTGCCGTAAGTCTGTGAGTGCCCACCAATCCTCCTTATTCATATTGGAGTTTCTATGATTTCTGTTTTCTTTTTCTTTTATGTAGATATCCCTCAGGTCTTCTGCCACCAGCTCCTGAAAGATATCCACTTTGTTCCCCGGGGGTAGTTGTGGGCAGAACCTAGATTTACCTTTACATCTACTACTCACGGACTTATTGGTTTCAATACCCATTGCTGCACAAAAATCCGAAGTGGACGCTCCCTCACGTATGCGTTCCTGTGATTCCTCTTCACTTGTCAGATCTTGAAGCATCCGCAGAGGTTCGATGTCTTCACCCGTGAGGTTGGTTAGAGGTGTTCTAGGTTCAGATCTTGGATTATGGCTGGACCTATTGGTAAAGAACTTTTTCAATTTAAGCTTCCTGCAAAACTTGTATAGGTCCACCCGGGCTGATGCAAGGTCCATACCTGAGTCAGGACAAAAGGTCAAACCCTTATTCAGCAAATTTGTGTGTTTTTCATTTAGAATCTTATTAGATAGAATAATCACCAGATTATCTTCCTTCATGGGGTTGAGATCTGCATTTTTAGTTATTATTTTTTGCTTTTCTTTCCTCTTCCTCTGCCTCTTCCTGCTGCGCCTAGTTCTTTTTGTTGTTCCATTGCAGGGGGGATTTCCCCCTTTCCCCCTGCCCCTTGTTGTCATTCGCAGCAGTCGCATCTCCCCTGAAAAATCCAGTCTCGGTATGCCGACCTGGGCACCTTTGTCCCCCGAACTGGCCTCGGAGCTTTCTGCACTCGAAATTCTTTGTTGCTCCTGTTCTTGAATTTGTTCCATGGTTTGTTTTTTAAAGTTTGAGTCATAGCGGCGTGCGAATGTGTAAACCCTACCAGTGGCATAGTCAATTCTATCTCTATTAAATTTCTTGACTTTTTTCAACTGGATCTCTTTCTCATGTTTTTCCAGTCTATTCGCAAGTTCTTCAAATTACTTTTTTCCTTCTACAGTTTCAAAGAATTTTTCCAAGGATTTTTCCAACGCTGCAATTTTGTCCATTGCATTTTTTAATCTCCTCTCTGCATGTGTTATGAGGGTCTCTATCAATTTCATAGAGCATTCTGTAGTGTCATTCTGCCATTTGAAAAGCAGATCGGAATCCAGGTCACTGAGAGTCGGTAGGACAAAAATTCTTAACCCCCTCGGAATGCGTTTGCATTCAATGTATTTTCTTAGGGTTACACCTTCCCACCATTTATTCACCTCCATTATCCTGGCTTGTTCCAGTTCTCTCAGTTGTTGTCTAGGTACAGTAGTGGCCCATGGTGGGAGTGCTGCCGGGTGCTGACGTGGGGCTGCCAAATGCGATGCAGCGCGCAACAAAATTCGTTTTATTTATTTATATGTTTACTTACCTCTAATCTACCGTAATCTGTAGTTTACTACCCCCCACCCTGCCCTTCCCCTGCCCCACGTCAGCGCCCGGCAGCACTCCCACCACGGGCCGCTACTGTCTAGGTGTATTCAATATGCTGGAAACTTACTGCACCCTGGTCCTTCCTGCACGTCTCCAACCTCATTGAACATGTCTTTGAGCAAAAGTTCGCGTTTACTCCATCTGTCTGCCATGTTTTCAAAGCGGCAACCTTGTCTTTAAAATCCTTGTTTGAGCGCAATGCTGCAATGTGCCTTTTTTCAAAAAACAAACGTTTCTTCATGTGTTGTAAACACTAGATGTATGCACCTCAAAAGTAAATTCTGGTATTATTTTCTACACCTCTGTCAAGGATTTGTAAGACAGACGCAGGAAAACTGTTCAGTCTTGTGCTGCCTGCGGTGTCACCGGAAAACGATTCTCCAAGCCTCGGAGTTTCCTGACGGATACAATGTTGCAGGGCGGGCTGAGAAAAAGCAGAGAAAATGCCGGGCAGCGAGGCGTGAAGGACAGACACTCGCACACGCCCTAGAGCCGAGCAGGCGTCCCGTCTCCCCTTCCCCGCCGCCAAAACCTCTCACCGTTTAAATGCACAGTTCAGTTTTTATTCAATTAATTCTCCGCCCGTCTTTTCTTAATCCGTTGAGGCTCGGTAGTCGGAGCTGCTCCCTCCTTCTCGCAAAACTGCCACAGTTCGCCGGTAATGCGGAGCAGCTTCACTTCCGAGTGCTCGTTTCACGTAGACCGGCTCTACGTTCCATATTTTACTTTCAACCTCTGTAGTCAGACGCCCTTTAGTGCATGCCGCTTGTCAAGGGCAAACAGAAGAACGGCACATCAAAATCCTTGACGACGAGGTGCTTTATTGATAATTCTGTAAGCAACCACACATCATGGAGCTATAGCAAGCAAAGTGCAGAGGTGCATAACAACCAAGCTGACCTACGCGTTTCGGCCGAAGCCTTCTACTGGGTCATAGAGTGAAACATAGAGTGTCAATTTAAAGGGAAATCATTACCCTTTCCCCACCACCAATTAAAAACATACATTTGTTTTAAAGGGGACACAACCAAAATCATTTTAACTTTGACATTTTGTTGGTAAATGGAAGAAATATCCAATTGCAGCATTGCAAATAAACAAGTAATGTTCATATATATATATATATATATATATATATATATATATATATATATATATATATATATATATATATATATATATATATATCCAAAAGAAAGTCCCCCGTTACCGGAGCCTCCGACCCTTCAAGGCGGCCTCTTGACAATGGGCACGGAGAAGCCCATCAATCATACACAACAGGAAGATAAGAGGCCCAATACTTCTCAGGATTGCTCTTTATTCAGCGTTTAACAACATCTAGCAGCGCAGTGAAACCTTCCAATCTCCTAACGTTTCGGCTCCATCGGCCTTGTTCACAGGTGGAAGGTCAAAATTCAAACAGGCAAGTGCAATTCTGCGTGCTTTTAAAGTTCTTTAATCACGTGGCTACATATAAAAATACAGTTCCCATAGTGCACCGCTATGTTTCAAGTGGCAGATGGAAGTCCTCCTTTTCGTGGCAAAGTGCATAATTCGTATTTCTTTAGCGGTTGCACTGCTGATAAATGGAAGTAATGTCAAAAGCCAGGTGAGTATATTTCCTTGATGTAGTTTCATAGGAAAAGATGTGAGCAAAGAGCCCTCCTGACACCACGATCGTCGGTAAATGTTCGTTACCGCGAATCCTTTCCAGCACACGTACCATTTCACCATGTTGGTTTTTCCTTAGTAGGCTGGGGCGCGTGAGTGGGTCATGCTCCTCAGTCAAATCCAAAAGAAAGTCCCCCGTTACCGGAGCCTCCGACCCTTCAAGGCGGCCTCTTGACAATGGGCACGGAGAAGCCCATCAATCATACACAACAGGAAGATAAGAGGCCCAATACTTCTCAGGATTGCTCTTTATTCAGCGTTTAACAACATCTAGCAGCGCAGTGAAACCTTCCAATCTCCTAACGTTTCGGCTCCATCGGCCTTGTTCACAGGTGGAAGGTCAAAATTCAAACAGGCAAGTGCAATTCTGCGTGCTTTTAAAGTTCTTTAATCACGTGGCTACATATAAAAATACAGTTCCCATAGTGCACCGCTATGTTTCAAGTGGCAGATGGAAGTCCTCCTTTTCGTGGCAAAGTGCATAATTCGTATTTCTTTAGCGGTTGCACTGCTGATAAATGGAAGTAATGTCAAAAGCCAGGTGAGTATATTTCCTTGATGTAGTTTCATAGGAAAATATGTGAGCAAAGAGCCCTCCTGACAGCACGATCGTTGGTAAATGTTCGTTACCGCGAATCCTTTCCAGCACGCGTACCATTTCACCATGTTGGTTTTTCCTTAGTAGGCTGGGGCGCGTGAGTGGGTCATGCTCCTCAGTCAAATCCAAAAGAAAGTCCCCCGTTACCGGAGCCTCCGACCCTTCAAGGCGGCCTCTTGACAATGGGCACGGAGAAGCCCATCAATCATACACAACAGGAAGATAAGAGGCCCAATACTTCTCAGGATTGCTCTTTATTCAGCGTTTAACAACATCTAGCAGCGCAGTGAAACCTTCCAATCTCCTAACGTTTCGGCTCCATCGGCCTTGTTCACAGGTGGAAGGTCAAAATTCAAACAGGCAAGTGCAATTCTGCGTGCTTTTAAAGTTCTTTAATCACGTGGCTACATATAAAAATACAGTTCCCATAGTGCACCGCTATGTTTCAAGTGGCAGATGGAAGTCCTCCTTTTCGTGGCAAAGTGCATATATATATATATCCAAGAATCTCGCCAACTTCAAACTCCTTCATGGAGAATAACTAGTGTGGACCGCAATTCTGTGCAAGTATATATATTTATTTAACTCTGTCTGCCATAACGCGTTTCGGCCGTTGCCGGCCTTGATCACATGACCAAATAAATAAATATATATATATATATATAGAAATTTAACTGAAACTACATACATTTAAATGCAATGTTATTTCAAGCGCCAAAATATTTCAACCTGTTTCAAGCCAAATAACCCAAAAAAAGTGAAGTGAACAATGAAATTTAGGAGTGACAGCCTTCTTGGTGTTGAAGTGTTTTGTTTATGTCTATGTGTATCACGTGGTGATTGTAAAGCACTTATATTCAGGTTGGGAGTTTGGCTCCACATGCGATCAAGGCAGGGGGTCCTGCCGAAACGCATCATAGCCCTCAAATCTGCATTAAAGTGAAATTGGAGAAACTTACCTTGGACTGCTGTGTCGTTATCTGGTGCGAGGAGGTAACGTGTTGGTTTTGTTCTGAATATATATATATATATATATATATATATGAATATTCAGTTTGAAACTGAAGGAGACAAGTCCCTACATTCAAGATCCGCTCTAGAACCTCGAGTCAATGGTACTTTTTCTCAGCATGAAAGTGTGGGAGGGGAGAGAAATCATTAGCAGGTCAGACATTTCAATTCCAATTCTCTATGACTCTTAAGGATCACAGACTACCAAATATGATTGGTTGATTCATTACAAAGGCAAAAAAAAACTATACGGGCACCTCAAGATGAGGGTGTAGAAATACATTGGAACTAATACAAAGCCAAATCTGTGGATGAAATTAAGGCGGTGGAACATGCACAAGATGATTAGTTCGACAATTAGGATACAAAACATTACCGAACAAATGTGCAGGTTCCCCTGCATCAAGAGTTCATGGGAGTAAAGGATTAATCTGTCCCTACACTAGCACTAACATGACATCCCTACATAGCATTTTCCGGGGCAAGATCAGTTAAGGTGTCAGCGTGTGAAGCCTTCCTAAGAAGTCTCCCCCACATTATTTGGGTCAAGCAGCATAAAGCTACTGAGACAGAGCTTGTTCTAAGATGCTCTCTCTCAAGGCAAAGCAGAAATCCCCTGGACACTTTCCCTAGTTACGATACATCAATAGCACAGGTAGTATCCCAGGATCCTTTGCGAGTCACGCCATCCAGTCAGGTCACCTCCTCATAGGTATTTTTCCGGTGGGCAGCGATGCTCCCGAGCTTAGTGAGATGACCTTGATTCCCAGGCTCCCTCCGATGAGATAGTACAACAGTTCTCCACTATCAGTATCAACGCTCAATGTATACCCTTCTCTCCATGCCAACTCCTAAAACAAAGACATTATTGAAATATATATGAAATACCAGCATTTGTAAAGTGCACAGCTACCTCCGGAGAGGTGTGCCGGCGCTGGGGGCCCTCGGGAAGATTAAGCAAGCTATTGCCCAGAGTCACATGGTGCTGGGCTAACCAGCTGCCGGCACCGGGGATCGAACCGTTAACCCCGTGGTCCGGAGTCAGGTACCCTGGCCGCTGCGCCACACCTCTTCCACATTATTCTAGCTAACAAGGATGATTCTTCCACCTGCAACAGAAACGTGAGAAAGAACAAAATCCAACATGCACATGAAATTCAACTATTAAATCTAATGCGAGAGCTTCCAGGAAAAATGCATTTCAGGCCTACAGAAATCGGCTAACATAAGAAAAATGGTACATAGGTATTACGAAATTGCATATAAAATAAACACCTTTTACTGTGCACTTTTAAATTAACATGTTACATAAACACATCAAATAAATGAATATTTGTCAGCGGTATACACGAATTCTGCACGTTTAACGATTTCAGCTAGTTACATCTAGTTTCAACGTTGATTTCTTCACGTTTACATTTAAATATTGCTAATACACCACGATTCACATTATTACAATTCAAGTTCTGATATCTCAAGGTAATACAACAAAAGAATATATGTGGGTGCGGGCTTCTCGTGATTAAGATGCAAAAGAAAAATGAATTTTGCGCTACATCAAAACCATCATCCATTCATTTCTATGCACTAGTTCAATGCATTTAGTTATATATATATATATTTCCAACACAGTTTCCGCGCAGAAACCCCAGCCGCTTAGGGTGGCGGGCTCAGACGGGGTCGCGAACCCCTAAATATCCAAACAATCGTTAATACCAGTGTCAGAAAAACGATGTCCAAGCCACTTATTCCTTGCCAGCGTGTTTTTATTTTCACTGCCCAGTCACTCGACGCGTTTCGGAGGGCCTCGTGGGCTAGGTCCCGGGGGTAATTCTTAAAAAAATAAAAGCGGGGGCTTGCAGTTATAGTTAGCTGAACTAACTATAACGGTGGAATTTCTATGGTTTTGTACGAGTGAAATGTCCAGCAAACTATAACGCCCCTGAAACCTATGGTTTTTTCAGTGAATTTCAAAGGTTTTTTAAATGCAAATTTCTAACTATAACTTCTGTAAAACCTATGGTTTTTTCAGTGAATATATATATATTATTAGAACAAATGATGTCGCACTCCAGTAATACTAATTCCAAGGATTTTATTCACCACTACCATCAACGCGTTTCACCACACAGGCTTGATCGTTGAGAATCGCGTGGTTTTGAATATATATATGTATATATAGGTTTCAGGCACGTTATAGTTAGAAATTAGCATTTAAAAACCTTTGAAATTCACAGAAAACCATAGGTTTCAGGACGTTATAGTTAGAAATAAGCATTTAAAAAATCATAGAAATTCACTGAAAAAAACATAGGTTTCAGGGACGTTATAGTTAGTTGGACATTTCACTCGTACAAAACCAGAGAAATTCAGCCGTTATAGTTAGTTGAGCTAACTATAACTCGCGCCCCGCAATGCACTGCTGATGACGTCACATATTACATCATTCATGACATGGTCAGTGACATCACTGATGACATCACTGATGACATCTCAAATGACAACACTGATGACATCACTGATGACATCATCCAGTGACTGTGTGTTTCTGTAAAGTTTAAATATGTTTTATATATATATATCAAGGGTCTACGGACCCGAAACGCGTCATGGCTGAGGTCTGAACAAGCTGCATTAAACAACTTACAGGTTACTCAGGCACCCATACAGATACTCAGACAACCAATCAATAACCCATATAGACACTCATGTAGCTATTCACAAACCCATGCAGCCGCTTACACAGCAACAGACAGATGGATACAGACATTCACACAGTTTAGTCACTAACCCATGCATTCAGTAAGATACGTTTAATCACTCACTTATAGAGTCAGTCACGCACCTACTAAATCATCCATTCAGACACTTAAACACCCACTCATTCTTCAATACGCCTTGGCCTATATATATTAAACATATTTAAACTTTACAGAGACACACAGTCACTGGATGATGCCATCAGTGATGTCATCAGTGATGTCATTTGAGATGTCATCAGTGATGTCATCAGTGATGTCACTGACCATGTCATGAGTGATGTAATATGTGACGTCATCAGCAGTGCATTGCGGGCGCGAGTTATAGTTAGCTGAACTAACTATAACGGGGAATTTCTATGGTTTTGTACGAGTGAAATGTCCAACTAACTATAACTGTCCCTAAAACCTATGGTTTTTTCAGTGAATTTCTAAGGTTTTTAAATGCTAATTTCTAACTATAACGTGCCTGAAACCTATGGTTTTTTCAGTGAATATATATATATATATATATATATATATATATATATATATATATATGCCAAGGTGTATTGAAGTATGAGTGGGTGTATGAATGTCTGAATGGATGATTTAGTAGGTGCGTGACTGACTGTATAAGTGAGTGATGAAACGTGTCTTACTGAATGCATGGGTTAGTGAGTAAACTGTGTAAATGTCTGTATAGTCTGTCAGTTGGTGTGTAAGCGGCTGCATGGGTTGGTGAGTAGCTACATGAGTGTCTATATGGGTTATTGATTGGTTGTCTGAGTATCTGTATGGGTGCCTGAGTGTCTGTGTGGGTGGGTGGGGGGTGTGGGGTGGGGGGTGTGTGACTCTGTGCATAGATGTGTGAGTGGGTGATTCAATGGGTGTATTGGTTCAAGACTGCATGTGTGAAGGGCTGTGTGGGTGGGTGAGTGTGTGTATGGGTGTGTTGGTGAGTGAATGGATGCGTCAGTGGTACATGTGTACATGTGTGAGTAACTACATATGTGAAAGGCAGTATATGTGAGTGTTGGAGTATATAAATGACTATCTGAAAGTGAGTGATTGTGAGAGTGGCTGTATGGATGAGTGTGTGCTTGTATCAGTGATTGTATAAGAGAGTAAGTATGTGTTAGTATCTGTATGAATAAGTGAGGTGGTGTGTGTATAACTGTATAGGTGAGTAAATGGGAGTGTGATTGATTCTTTGCATGACTGACTAGGTGTGTGAGTAACACTATGGATGAGTGGTGGTGTGTGAGTGTCTGTATAGGTGTATGAGTGCATATGATAGTTCTGTATTGATGAGTGACTGCATGTATGAGTGACTGTATGGGTGAATGAGTGGACGTGTGTGTAGACCTAGGAATCAGTGAGTGGGTATGTAGTAACTGGTATTGATGTGTTTATGGTTGCGAAAATGGTAGTCTGTATTTTAGAGTGGGTGTATCAAAGGTTATATTAGGGTGTGAGGAGGTGCATCAGACTAGCACGTGGATGATGTCATCAGTGATGTCATCAGTGATGTCATTTGAGATGTCATCAGTGATGTCATCAGTGATGTCACTGACCATGTCATGAATGATGTAATATGTGATGTCATCAGCAGTGCATTGCGGGGGCGCGAGTTATAGTAAGCTCAACTAACTATAACGGCTGAATTTCTCTGGTTTTGTACGAGTGAAATGTACAACTAACTATAACGTCCCTGAAACCTATGTTTTTTTCAGTGAATTTCTATGGTTTTTTAAATGCTAATTTCTAACTATAACGTCCCTGAAACCTATGGTTTTTTCAGTGAATTTCAAAGGTTTTTTAAATGCTAATTTCTAACTATAACGTGCCTGAAACCTATGGCTTTTCAGTAAATTTCAAAGATTTTTTAAATACTAATTTCTAGCTATAACATAGCAGTCGCGTTTGCAGAGTGGTGGAGAAAGGTGAGCGTGGCCTCCGAACACCTCTTAGCAATCCCACTGTGCCGGATTTACTGGAGGTAACAGGAGGGGTAGTTAGCCCCCAACGTCAACCTTGGGGGCCAACTACCCCTCCTATTACCTCCAGTAAGTCCCACACAGGATTGCTAACTTCTCATACTAGGCCATGCCCCCTTTCTCCACCACTCTGCAAACGCACCCCCTGGCACGTTGTAAGTTGGGGAATTAATTCCCCTTGAATACTGAGGGTCCCTGTGGGCCAACTTGTCCACCAAGTACCTTCAGTAAGCGCCACAGAGCTGGATTGCAGAGCCGTGGTCCGAGGCCACGCCACTTTATACACCACTCTGCAAACGCCCCTCTTGGCGCACTGCTGGTGGGGCGATGAGGTCCTCTTGTGTCCTACTTTTCCTACGTCACAGAAGCTAGGGTCCCCTTCCCCATCCATACATTCCAAAGCCCCCAGCCCACCGCCGTAGCTGCTGATTTCCCGCTGCCCGCTAGCTACACATCCTAGCCCTTCCTCCCCCACGGCTTTAGAATCTAGCTCCTTGAAACCCCCCTGCATGGCAGTGCCTTAGCGCTCTGTAGCTGTGCATACTAGGCTCCCCTTCCCCTAGCCATCGCCTCCGTCTCTCAGATATATATATACCTGCTTCCAGTGCTTTAAATGGGCAGGTACTCACAGATACTGAGTACCTGCGCTGCTTTAATTTTAAAGAGAGACTACTGCATTTCTCAGTGGGGGTTCAATACTTGTAATACGAGAGTGCCTCCACTTCTCAGTAGCACACAGGTACTCTTGGGCGGTGAGTACCTACGCTTTTTTAATTCCACCTCAACCCGGTGATATACCCTTAGGGGTGAGGATGTGGCTCACGGCTAGACTGCCGACCTTGGAGCTGGGAAACCAAGGTTCGAGCCTCGGGGTCAACTCCACATCCTGTGATTCTGGGCAAATCACTTAATCTCCCCATGCCTACCAAAAAAAATAAAAAAATAATGTATCCTTGTGTAACGTAACTGGTGCTCATGTAAAGCGCTCCAATACCTCCGGGTCGAGTTCGCGCTATATAAATCTGCAAAACATACCCCCTAGCTATAGATACCATAAGGTCTTCTGGCCCCCAGTCGCATATTCTTGACCGTCCTACTCACTGGCCAAACACAAAATGCCAGCTGCCTTGCCATGCATGCCAGCTACGCCTCACACTCTCAATTTATAGGTGCTGGTGCCCACCTACCAACTAGCAGTGTATATTAGTGAACGGTCCCTGGCTGACCTAGGCGCTCAAGCGTCTTCCGCCCCCCAGCGATATATGCTAAGGCCCCCACGTGCCCATCCCTGCATGCTAGGGGCCCCAATGCCTGTCCCTGCATGCTAGGGCGCTCTGGCTCCTTTCGCCATAATGGGAGCTTCCCTAACCACATGTACTGAGCCCACCCTAGATAACACAGTATATGCCCGCCTCCGTCTATACATGCCAGGGCCCTCACCCCCAAAGCAAAACTTAGGAGGTTCTCTCTTCCCCTAGCTCTACGTGCGCGTGCCCCCGGGCAGTCATTCTGCTGTCCACGCCCATAGGTGTCCGTGCTGGGGTCCTCGCATCGCCAAACATATTGAGCTCCCTAGACATACATGCTGCGGTCCTGGTAACCTGGGCCCACGTGCCCCCTAGCCATGCATACTAGGGCCATCATGACCTTGCCACCCATACTGAGGTCCTCTCCCCCGGCCGCAGGTGTTGGGGTCCTCACCATGCCATACCTGTGGGGTCCGTGGCCTTCCATACTACTGCCAGTAGGATCCTTGATCCTACAGACGAGAGCTGTGTTTAAGTTGCCCCTGGTACTAAACCCTTGGAGCGCAGACTTCTCGCAGGAGCCTCCAGAGACACAGGGAATAGCAAAGTGTCCATTGTCCACAAACACCCCTCTCTGCGGTGTCGAGTGAGGTCAAGCGCTTTGAAGCCCAGACTACCTGCACGAGTGCAGTGCAGTTATGTGTCTGCTTTTATGCAGCACTGAAACAGTGCTCTCCTCTGGGCCGTGTTTAGAGCTCTCCTTGCTGGAGTGCACATATCACCTCTCACTGCCGCCGGACTGCAGTGTTTGAGATCAGAGGTCGAGTGATGTGTGCAGCCGAGACCGCCCTGTCGCGATGAGTTCGTGACAGATCCTGAATTCTGTTGTGTGCGCACGATGCTTATTATTCTCTGTCCTCTGTTATGAACAAAGTTCTCTCTGTACGGTTGTGTGCATTATAGTTCTCTTTGTCCGGTCGTATCATGACATGTCCTGATGTCTGTGTTATACACACAGTTCTCTTGTGCCCATGCTATGCCCAGACGTTTGTGTTACACACACTGCTTTTCGGTTGTGTGCATGACATGTCCTGATGTCTATACTATACACACAGTTCGTTCTCTCTGCCAGGTTGTATCATGACATGTCCTGATACCTGTGTTATACACACTGGTCTCTCTGTCGGTTGTGTTCATGCCATACCCTGTTGTCTGTGTCACACACACCGTTCTTTCGGTTGGGTTCATGCCATGTCCTGATGTCTGTGTTATACACACATTTTTCTCTGCCGGGTTGTAGGCATGAATGCATGTTTATACACACACACACCATCAGCTATGTGCATGGCATGTCCTGTTGTCTGTGCTACAAACACAATTCCCAATGTTCTGTTGTTTTTTTCTTAGCTCCTGGTAGTGGACACAGTCCCTCCTGCCCGGGTTTGTTGATTTTTTGCTGATGTCTGTGTTATACACACACTTCTCGGTCCCCGGCTGCTTCCGTGAGTTTTTCTGTCTGTGCTGTACCCACAGTCGCCCTTGTTCTGTTGTTTTTTAGTTCTGGGTATTTCTGATAGGTACACGATTTCTTCTGCCCGGTTTTGTTTGTTGTTTGTTTAATGCTTTGTTGGGTCTGTTGTGTTTCCTATTATCTGGTGTCGGTGGTACACGCACCGCTCCCCTGTCCGCTTGTGTATACGCCAATTCCAGATTTCTGGGTTACACACGCAGTTCCCTGTGCAGAGTGTGTTTTAGGTAGTCCGCGAGTTCGGTTTTGTACAGAGAATCCCTGCGCTCTCTTGTTTTCGGTAAATCCTGTTTTCTTCACCATACAACCAGCTAAGTACACTTGTCCTTGTGTGTTTTGTAGGTAATTCAAAATCGTGTGCAGTTTTTGCGAACGTGTGTGCTGCATGCGCTCTTAAGTGTGTTTGTTTTCTCCACGGACGCCTTTAACTGACCGGCACATTACTGTTCTTCGTATATTTTCTTACCTGCCTCTGAATGTAGGTATTTTCAAAAGCCTTCGGGCGCTTTATGTGCCAAACCGTGTGATTTCTGTCTCCTGACCGTGCACGCTGGGTTTTGTTTTTGGTTATTCTTCAGAGCTATTTCCCATCCTGCATTCAGCTGTATTGGTGTTTTATGGGGGTGTGTCCCTTCGTCTTGCACAAGATAATGTTCTTATGTGACTGAGCGAATTATGTTTATTTTACGAAGTTTTCTACCTTTTCCGGCTACACCTGTTTTTGTTTTTGACGCAGAGCAGTGGCAATGTACCTGTATGACAAGCTGATGTCTTGTTTCCTAGCCGACGTGTGGCTTTCTTTAATATTTGTGTATTTTGTCGCTGTCCGTAATGTAGATATATTTTAAGATACCTCGCAGATTCTTACCCTTGCCTCGCCAATACGCGTGTCTTCTAAAATAAAAATGTGCTGGCTTTGTAGATTTAAAATATATTTCTAATGTTTCACAAACACGAGCCTTGCCCCGGCGAGGAGTGCTTTCCGTTGCTGTTTTCTCCTCCCTTCAAGATGTTATTAGCGTTTGATAGAGATTTTTGCAATAACCACAAACGCCTATGTAGGAGCGGTGTGTGTTATTTACCATCCCCATGAGTGTCCGCCTGTGTTGTAAGTTGATTATTACATATGCATTTAACAAACACGGAAAGCGCAAAGGGTATTGTATTCCTAGAGAGTGCATATATATGAAGCCCGCGCTTCGTTTTTTTTTTATTTTCTCGGCCGAATTCGTGACCCGCGAATTCGGCCGATATTGTTTTTAAAAAAATGCTTTTTTTGGCCCTGGGGGTCCTTGTGGGACCCCCTGAGCAGGCCTTGGGGGTCAGGGTGTTTGTACCCTGCCCCCTTTTCTTGTTTTTTAACCTGTATTTCACAGTTTTCTTGTGACTCGGTTCTACCGAGTCACAAGATCTCTGCCAACACTTCCTGGTTTGGAGTGTTGGCAGCCAATCAGAGTGAAGCTCGTGCCCGGGAGGGTTCGCGAACCCTCCTCGGTGCTCAGATATATAAATTTTTTCTTTCTTTAATTTCTCAGCAACTACTGAACGGATTTACACCATTTAACAAAAACGGCTCTTTCTGAACAAAGGGCTACCTTTTGCCAAATTTGGTGTAATTCCGTTCAGCAGTTCGGGCTGTAGCTTTGTCTAAAGTTTCCTATGGAAATTAACATGGGAAAATGCGTTTTGGGACCCCCTTTTTTCTCGGCTCCCGCTTGACGAATCACCTCGAAACTTTCAAGACAGGAGCTGACCGGAGCGGGCCACTAGTTTTGAAAATTTCACGAAGATTCATCAAACGACGCCAAAGTTATTGGGAAAACAAAAAACACATTTTGAATAGAAACGAGGTTCTAACTATAACTACCTACTGGCGACCGCCAGTAGGTAATATATATAATTCTAATCCCTGAACCAAGGAGGACGACGCCATGTGCAATTGTAACAATCCTTTATTCGTCAAACCGCCATCAAACGCGTTTCGGCTGATCCCAGCCTTGTTCACCAATGGCGAGGTGGTATTATCGACAGTCTTTTAACTGTTTTCATTATCGCAAGTGATACCACAAATGTGACTAACAGAAACAACAGACCTGTAGTTTTTACAATTACACGTGCTTTCAATACTACGCACTGTGCCCAACCCTCGCAACAATTGATGTATGTTATTGCACATTTCGCTACATACATTTTCCTCATAATAACAATTCATGCTAAATACATATTTAAATGCAGATAAACAGAATTAGAATTGCCACTTTCAGAAATTACAGCTAAAATCGAATATTGTTTGGCATTACATCGGCATCACTGCTACTACATGATTAAAACTTCTCATGTCACAGATGCCCCATGCAAAAACGCAGCGTAACATGGCCACTATTTTGCAGCCCCTGTGGGTTATTGCCATTCTACCTTATGCAGCGCAGAGCTGCTTCATGTATGTAATGCTTTTCAACCCATGTGGGATTCATGCCATTTAAAACTGAAAATTTCATTATATCGCCCAAGTGGGCTTGTTGGGTTGTTATTTACCAGGAATACATCGTTTAAAAGGTTCTGCTCAAGTGCATATAGTTCTGTGATAGTGAATCTAAAATTCATTGTATTTAAAAACAAATTATATACAACAATTGTTATTCTGTTACAGGAACGGGGAACTCCGCTAACTTCATAAGTGTGTTAGAGATGTGTATGCATATCTTCCCCAATGTTGAGGCCATTTGGGCTCTTTGTATCGAGCTCAATTATAAATCTTGATTCGAGCCTTCTAAAGCTCTTCTCTTTGTTGCCACCTCTTACATTCAATTTCACCACATCTATTACAAAATACATGAGACCTCTTGCATCTTTGTCATGATATTCATTAAAATGGCGTGCTACCGGGTAACTCTTGTCTCCATTTTTTATAGCACGCACATGCTGTAAGATGCGCTTGTGTACCTCCAACGTGGTGCTGCCCACGTATTTTAATCCACATGGACACTGCAGAACGTATACTGCATGATCTGTTTTCCATGTGAACTTGCCTCTTACTTTCTTAATTACTTGGATTTAAACCTGATGTATATATTTCTGTGTTCTTGCCATAAAGGCACGCTTTATATTTGGAACACTTAAGGAATCCTGACTTTCTGGTTAGCCATGCCGTACCACTTGGCGTTTTAGTGTCCTTCAGCATGTTGCTCACCAGGCTCTGTTTCATCGAGGCTGCCCTCCTGAATGTTATTAATGGATTCCGTGGCGCTGCTTTGCCTAAAACTGGATCATTGCGTATGAGATACCAGTATTTGCTCGTTATACCTCTTATGGTGGCTTGTTGTGTGTTATAAGTTGTTACTAATCTGAAGTGTGTCAAATCTTTTTGCTTCTGATTATTCTTTTTCCTACTCCTTTCCTTAAACAATACTTGCTCTCTAGGTTGTTTCTCCACCTTTACTAATGCATTGTTGACCCACTCATCTGGATAACCTCTTATTTTGAATCTGGATTTAAGGATTTGGATTTCTTTCTGGGATTCTGCACTCTCACTGCAGTTCCGTTTTACTCTTAATCCTTCACCATAGGGTATACTCCTTACAAGATTTCTGGGATGGGAGCTTGTGGCATGCAGTAATGTATTGCCTACTGTGGGCTTCCTATAAAGTTTGGTCTCCAGTCTTCCATTTGCTACATACACAGTTAAATCCAAAAATTTGACACTTTGCGTGCTGATTACGCTAGTAAAATGTAAATTTAAATCATTCACTTCTATTTGAGCTAGAAACTGGTCCGCTTCAGATTTAGTGCCTCTCCAAACTAAAAAAAGGTCGGCAATATACCTGTACCATTGCACAATATGCTTGTCCCATATTTCCTGGTTTTGCAATTGGACCACCTGCTCCTCCCACCAGCCCATATGCAGATTCGCATAGCTGGGGGCGAAGCAGGTGCCCATCGCTGTACCACATCTCTGATGAAACAACTCATTGTTGAATAAGAAATAATTACTGTTGAGACATTTTTCAACCATTCTTAGCAACATTTGTGTATGGTGCCATAGATTCAATGATCTGGCTTCCAAAAAGTACTTGACTGCATTGAGACCGTCACAGTGATTAATGCTAGTATACAATGTGGAAACATCAATCGTTATTAACAAGAAGTTATCCTCCCAGGGGAAATTATAAATTCTTTTTAAAAAGTCCCCTGTATCCTGGACATATGATGGTAAGTTTTTAACAAAGCTGCTTAAAAATGTGTCAACGTACTTTGATGTGTGCTCAAAAGCACTGCCTATTGCAGAAATAATGGGACGCCCAGGGGGTTTTCTGGATCTTTATGTACCTTAGGTATAAGATACATTACTGGAGTTAAATGTTCATCCACCTTTAGATATAAGTACTCCTCACGACTAATCAGACCCTGCATCTGCCACCCCTGCAATTCCTTGTTGTACTCTACATGTGTCTTCACCATGGCCTCTTTTGTGGTGCGGATATAACAAACAATATTATTCAATTGCAAGTACGCCTCTTTTAAATATTTCTCTTTTGACCATAACACCACGTTTCCACCTTTGTCGGAGTTTCTAACAATGCAGTTACTGTCATTGGATAATTTGTTAACCAGAGTGTAATATTCTTTCTGCTGTTGCGTGTTGCCACATCTTTTTTTATTTGTGCATTCATACAATCGTTTTAATTTGTTTGTAACTATATCATTATATATGTCTATAGAGTCTCTGCTTGTCATTGGCATGAAACGGGAACTTGGCTTAAAGTTCGTTGTTTCAGTCCCCTATAGATCCACACCTTGCTCTATTGCTAGAGTTTCCTCATTGCAAGGGTCTGTTTCTCTTTGCTCATTCTCATTTTCCAGGTCTCTAAGGTCCAGCATTAGTCTCATATCTTGCACCAACAGACCTTCATCTTGTGTTATGTTGCTTCTACTGGTTGTTTGCGATTTTGTTTGTTGTGACATAAAATGCTTTTTTAATTTGATCATCCTCATAAATTTGAAGAGGTCGATCCTCGTTTGTACATAGTTCATGTCAGATTCAATGCAAAATGATAATCCCAGGGAAAGGATCTTTTTGTCCTGCTCAGAAAGAGTAATACTAGTAAGATTTATGATGGTGTTATCAGTATTGTTGCCTTCGATTTCCATTACTTGTTCCATTTCTTCTTCTCTGACTGAATTTCTGCGCTTTGCCCCTTGCCGCCTTTTGCGCCTCTGCCTCTTTCCCTTGGAGGTTTTGGATTTGGTGCTGGCTGTCGGGGACTTAGATTGAAACGCCTGTCCTGACGTAAAAAATCGAATTCGTCAATGACAGATGGAACTGGCCCTTTCGCTTGCCCGCTTGTTCCTTCATCCGCGCTGGAGTCCACCTCAGAACTCATGATACTACTTTGCTCTGAGTGCGCGCACGCAAGACGTACAACGTAGGAGTTTTTTCATTGAAGAAGGATGGGAGGAGCAAGGAAGGAGAGCGGCCATGCAGGGGAGGCGGCAGACACGCAGGTAAGTGCCTTCTTTTTTCATTTTTAAATAATTTGGGAGGGGGGAGGGAGCAGAGTGGAGTGAAGCGGAGCTCCATGGAGTTTTTTTCAAACTCTGTGGAGCTCCACGTAGAGTCACTACGCCAGCTCCACCCACCCTTAAAAAGCACAATATGGTAAGAGAAAGACCACTCATAATGTGGATAAAGGGCTGTATTGTAACATTAGAGAACACAATCCATAAAATTTTATAGATCTTGAGCATGACTTTGTAAGCAACCGAAAGCCAGTGGAGTAACACCAGTGGTCATTGCATCTTCTTTCTTACATTCATAGTCAGTCATGTGGAATTGTTCCCCAGTGTTGACTGCTAATTCATCTCCCAATTTAATCTTGCACGTACTGGTTCATTCTTTGCCACAGCCCCTTTTGTAGATAATATTGGATAATTCATTGTGACTCAAAACTGACATCACCCACGAAACCTGGTATCATCCACCGCCTTCATGCCACCACTTCTATTAGGAAATTGTGCCAGATCCTCTTCAAAACTTTCACCTCCCACTAACCTGGGCCAACAGCCAACCTTTGTAACTAAACTGAGAGTTACTAGAATTACCTCATTCTGTGGCTGTGGCATGTTCCATATGATTATGGATTTGCTCCGCTTGCCACATAATTTATTATCTGCTCCATACGCTGTAGATTTTAACAAAAGAAATGGTGACATGGATCAATCATTACTAATAATGCTGCCACACATGTTGCTGTGCAGTGCAAGGCCTTTGTAAAGGCTATCTGGCCACCCTTCACGTGCTGTTGCTGTCTTTAGGTGTTAAAAAGATACTAATGAGTTAAAACCTTTTCCCAGAAATTGTAAATGTGTAAGAATGCCAAAATAATCAACTAATACTGCCAAAATAGGTGAAAAGTTATGCCGCTTTCCTTGGTACATTATTTAGTGAACACTACTGCATAATTTGGTCTACTTTCTCTGTATAATTCCAGTTGCCCCGACCATTCTTAAAACCTCAGATCCACGTACTGAGAGAACTGGGCCTGAAGTGCTAAGAACTGGTCGTAAAATACTCTTCTCTATTTATGACCAGTATATTGTGAACAGTGTGGTGATTTGCGTACCAAACTATGTACACATATGTTGGTTAGCAAATTAACTCAAGTTATCGATTCCTATTGGGTTGCAGTTCGACCTACTTCATGAATAATAATGAGGTATGTCAGATTGCAACCCACTAGGAATTGCAGCCATCAGAGGGGTAGTGCCCTCTGAAAAATTGGGTCGCAAAAAAATAATATATACCACTGCAATTTGGTATTTGGAAGGAACACCCTAAACACACCCTTTCCAAATACCGTATTGGTTTTGGGTCTCAAACCCAAATTGTAATTCAGTAACTAAGGTATTTTGCGGCCCAAATGGCCAATTCTGCGAACTGGACCATTTGCGAACGAAAAAACATACATACATCTGCTGATTCTAAGTCAACTGTACAGTTCCTAAGTTGTTCATAGAGGTATTTCTAATTATCATTTCATTTTATTATCATTATTTTATTTCTAGTATTCATATAGCACAGACCTACCCACAGGGGAAGTAGAACGCTTTACCTGGAGAACAACAACGACAGAAACACCACCGCCCTGCTGGACAACCTCGCCAACCTCGGACTCAAGCAACTGGTGAACACGCCCACCCACTACGCCGGCCACACGCTTGACCCCGTCTTCTCGTCCAGCAAGCACATCTCCTTCAGCCACGCCACCGGACTCCACTGGACCGACCACAGCTGCGTCCACTTCAGCTTCAGAAAGACTGCGACCCACCACCACCCGCAACAGGCTCCCCGCCGGAGCTGAAGCAAGATCACCGCCGAGCAGCTCACCGCCTCCCTCAGCCAGAACACACCCACCAACACAACGGACCCAAACGAAGCAGCCAGCAACCTCGCCAAGTGGCTGACCGCCTGCGCCGACGACCTCGCACCACTAAAAACCCTCCCAGCAGACCCGGAAGCAAGAAAACCCCTTGGTTCACCAACGAACTCAAGGAATCCAAGAAGAACTGCCGCACTCTCGAGAAAACCTGGCGACTCGACCAGACCACAGACAACAGGACCGCCCTCAAGCACGCCACCCGCAAACACCACCAGCTGATCCGTGCCACCAAGAAGTCGGCACTCAAAGAACGACTGGACAACAACGCCCATGACAGCAAGGAACTTTTCAGCATCGTCAAAGAGTTCTCCAACCCCAGCGCCGGAAACAACGACATCACCCCTCGCAAGACCTCTGCAACTCACTCTCCGCGTTCTTCCACCGCAAGATCACCGACATACATAACAGCTTCGACGCACAAACCACGCACCCTACCGCCGAACCAACGCCCGCCACCACCACCCTCTGCAACTGGACCCCGATCAGCACCGAAGACACCACCCGCACGATGAACTCCATCCACTCCGGATCACCAACCGACCCCTGCCCACACCACGTCTTCAACAAAGCCGACGCCACCATCGCACCCCATCTCCGGGACATCATCAACTCCTCCTTCCACACCGCCACCTTCCCGGAGAGCTGGAAGCACGCCGAGCTTACCGCCCTCCTGAAGAAACCAACGGCGGACCCCACCGACCTCAAGAACTACCGTCCCATCTCGCTCCTTCCGTTTCCGGCCAAAGTCATCGAGAAGACCGTCAACAGACAGCTTGCCGCCTTCCTCGAGACGAATGGATCCCTCGACCCCTCGCAGTCCGGGTTTCGGGCCAACCACAGCACCGAGACCGCCCTTATCGCAGCCACCGACGACATCAGAACCCTAACCGACAACGGGGAAACAGCTGCCCTCATCCTCTTGGACCTCTCCGCGGCGTTCGACACCGTCTGCCACCGCACCCTAGTGAAGCGCCTCAGCAACATCGGAATCCGAGAGAAAGCACTGGAATGGATCATCTCGTTCCTCGCCGGAAGAACCCAGAGAGTCCGCCTCCCCCGTTCAGATCCGAAGCCACCGAAGTCATCTGCGGCGTTCCACAAGGATCTTCACTCAGCCCAACCCTCTTCAACGTCTACATGAGCCCCTCGCAGCCATCGCACGCCAACACAACCTCAACATCATCTCCTACGCCGACGACACCCAGCTGATCCTCTCCCTCACCAACGACCCCACCACCGCCAGAGCCAACCTACACGACGGGATGAGAGACGTCGCCGACTGGATGAGGAACAGCCGCCTTAAACTGAACTCAGACAAGACGGAAGTCCTCATCCTGGGCTCATCACCCTCCGCCTGGGACGACTCCTGGTGGCCCCCGGCCCTGGGCACCGCGCCCAAGCCAACGGACCACGCACGCAACCTGGGCTTCATCCTGGACTCCTCCCTGTCGATGACCAGACAAGTCAACGCCGTCTCATCTTCATGCTTCAACACCCTGCGCATGCTCCGCAAGATCTTCAGATGGATCCCCACTGAAACCAGGAAGACCGTCACCCAGGCACTCGTCACCAGCCGACTGGACTATGGGAACACCCTCTACGCCGGAACCACAGCCAAACTTCAAAAAAGACTCCAGCGCATCCAGAACGCCTCCGCACGACTCATCCTGGACATCCCCCGACACAGCCACATCACCGGACACCTGAAAGACCTGCACTGGCTCCCCGTCAGCAAGAGAATCACGTTCAGACTCCTCACCCACGCACACAAGGCCCTCCACGACCTGGGCCCAAAGTACCTCAACGACCGCATGACCTTCTACACGCCCACACGCCAGCTACGATCAACCAGCCACGCCCTCGCCACCGTACCACGCATCCGCAGAACCACCGCCGGAGGAAGATCCTTCTCCTACCTGGCAGCCAAGACCTGGAACTCCCTCCCCACTCACCTTCGGCGAACCCAGGACCATCTCTCCTTCAGGAAGCAGCTCAAGACCTGGCTGTTCGAGCAGTAACTTACCCCCTCCCCCAGCGCCTTGAGACCCTCCCGGGTGAGTAGCGCGCTCTATAAATGCCGTGATTGATTGATTGATTGACCTTGATAACTCAGAAAAATAGAAACAAATAGAAAAAAAGATATCAATCAATAGCAAAATCAGTATAGCAGAACTGAGCAGAGATTAGAGGAGTGAACATGATATGAATGGAGGGCAACTTAGTTCAGTAGATTAAATTTTAACAAGTGGAGTTTAAGATATCTCATCGAGGAGATTAGTGTTCAGCCTAATAATTACAAACATCTGGTTTGAAAGCCTGGGGGCCAAACAGGAGAAGGCCTGGTTCACAGTTTTGCTCTTTGTTTTGGGGATCTCCAGAAGAATCTGAAATCTGCAGTTTGGCTCATTCTCTTCCAGCAGTTTGTAGTTTGGCATCAGTCCAGAGTGTAGAGCCTCATGTGTTGTGCTGCCCAATTTGAGGTTGATGCATGCCTTTAATGGTAGCTCATGGAATTATTTTAGAATTTTAAATTATGTGCTGACTTTTTTTGTATTGGAAACCAGACAGGCATCAAAGTGAAGAATGGCCCTCAGAGTCGCAATTGTGGTTTTGGAAAGATCGGCTAGTTGAGCATTTCCTCTATGAAAAGTACATGGGCTTGAACTTCTGAGCTGAAGTCTGATGGGGGCTGGTAGTTTTCATTTTCCTTTGCAGATGAAGTTCCTAGCAAGCAGTTTTTGCCATTTCATTGACACGGCCATCCAGTTTGAGGCTCTGATCAATGGCGAACCCTAGAGACGTTTTGAATAGAGCTAGAGATGGTGAAATTCCAAGTGGTAAGAGGATGTTGAGCAATTTTATAACTGGTAGTAGGTAGTGAGGAATCACTGAAGAAGAGAAATTAGAATTCTGTCATACTAGGTTTCGAATTAGGAGGAGATGGTGGACATCCAATATATACATTTCTCTTTGAAGATATTCAGCATTGCTAAATTGTAGATGGGTTTTATCAATATATTGATGTAACACCCTTGTCTTGAACCATTACATTTAGAGGTTCCATGTATAGATTAAATAGGTGTGGCATTGAAATTGACTCTTGAGGCACATTACACACTCTGTGGTACAATGGTAATTTGAAGGAGCTAATTTTCAAGAATTAGGATCTCACTTTGGGAAAGATTAGAACAATTATCACTTTACTCTCCATCCCCTTTCTGGAGCACAAAATATTTAAAAAAAGAAGTGTGGTTGATGGTGTTGATTGCTGCAGACAACTTCAGCAGGACAAGAAGGCAAGTGCCTTCCTCATCCATGATTTTGAGGATGTCTTCCAGGATTTTAAGATTGGCTGCTTCTGTGGTTTGTTTGAACTGAAACTAGACTGGGCTTTTGTTCAATAGTTTATTCCTAGAAATAAGAGTCAGTAGTTGTTTAGCAACATTGTTTTCAATGATTTAATCCAGGAAGGGCAGTATAGTAATTGGCCTGAAGTTCTGGAATTTGTTGGGGGTCAGGCTCAAGGTTAGGTTTCTTGAGAAATGAGTGACTTGCCCGAATTTGAGTGTGAAAGGAAATATACCTTTTTTCAGAGGTGTTTACAATTATGAGTGAAAGAGGAGATATTACATGTGTACAGCTTTGTACTAGAGAAGTTGACAGGAAATCATCTATGTGAATTAATGGGTGGGTTTTTGTGCCCATCTGTCAGGGTGGTTTCCTGCTCAATTGTTAGAAGGAGGACTGAAACAACTACAAATTAGTCCAGAAGAAAAGAGAAAATCAAAGCCTAATCTTACCAAAATATGACAATATCAAACTTTTTCATGTGCACCATAGATCACAAAATCACATTCGAAGTACACTGCTTTGTGTACAAGACCAATGGGCATACTGATTGAACCATCTCCTCCATCTGTTTCAGTCTACCCTACGAAGTGTGAACTTATATTCTCCACATAATTTAGAAAATGGCAGATGCAAATACCCCAGAGTCGTAGAAAGCCAAAGTGACAGCTTAACATTTAGTGAAAAGCATAAGACTGTCAAGGGGTCATCACAACAAAAATATAAATCAAGCCTACTGGCTTTTTCAGGATTGCCACATCAATATATAAGGCACGCCTATTGGCTTTTTCAAGGGGTCACCACAATAACAAATGTCAAAAACAATCATTATATCACCTTAGTCAATAACCATGTTTAAATGCAATCATTATTGCTCATAAAGCATTGCAATGTCTATCAAAAACCACAGTCAACAATATATTGATAATAAAACCTTTTAAATCAACATAACATTTGCCATGAGTCTTTTTTATCCACTTTTAAGCCACAAAACTAGCAGCCATAAAACCAACCACTAGAAATCAATGCACTCCCAGCCTGTAGAACAAAAGTTTCAGACTTAGGAATGCTTGAAAAATAATGTTGAAAAGCATGGTGGCCATCCATTTTATGCCCCCAGAAACTTAGGGTCACTATAAATATTACTTCAGGGTGTCCTGAAGCCCCCCCCCCAATGACACTTCTTTAATTCATTGATAGTGCTCCTGCAATCCTGGGGCCACCACAATCAGAGAAACATATGCAAAACAAGCCCTGCAAGGCATTATGGAGCACTCCCAGCCGGCGCTATGCATATTATAATAGTGTCTTTATCGCTGTTTAGAAGAGCCACACGTCTTCCTTTTTTCTATTTTTTTTTTACCCCAGGGTCCATGCCCTGCCCACCAGAAACCCGGGTGCTTCTTAGGTTGGGGACAGAAGAGGGATCTCACTCACGGCTGCCCCAGCCAGCTCCCCGCCCAGCCAGCACTGTTGTTCGCCGGCGCCAGCAACTACATTCTCCCTGCTGTCACCATGCAGGCAGCCTGTTGAGCATACGGTGGCTGCCCTGCTCCACCCAAGACATGGGCATAGGAATTAGGAATGAGCCCACCACCACAGGGTGGCGTGATGGCACTCCCACTTATGCACACTCCCTCTCTGGAAAAATAAAATTATTAAATACATCTTTTGGCAACCCCTGGGCACTGGCCTACCCTGGGGGTATTTTATTAAACATTTGGCATAGCCCCTGCCTTCCTTTTTCTTGACAGGGGTCAAAGGTCACAACTTTTAAAAAGTAATAACTCTGGCCCATTAGTCCTATTTCAAAGATTATTGGCTCATTTTGCTACTTAGTGGCGAGTCCTAGCCACCAGAGGCATTTCAGCAGGCCTTCCGGCCTCCAAAGGGTTGCACTCTGCAGAGAGCTGGTTTCACTGGCTCCTTGCGCCAGCCTTCTCTTCTGTTGTGCCCTCCACAGACTCCATTGCCTTCTGGCCATCTTGCAGGGTATCTTGGGGGGCAGTGGAATCCAAGTGTTCCCCCAACTGGTCCTCACACGGTATAAGGGGGTCACCATCACTGGCCCTTGGAAAGACCCACTAGTCATGGGCATCAGCTGTAGACAGTAGTAAGTCCTAAGTCCATAAAGGGGCGTTGCCACTGTCACAGTCCAGGTCCAAAGTCTTATTCTCCTTCATGTTGTGGGGTGCCACTTTTATTCCCAGTCCATCTAGTGGGAGAGGGATTCCTCCTTTTTCCAATCTTTTCCCTTTCCTGGGTTTGGCTCCACCCCTGCTAATGACAGCCTGGTGTCAGGTCTCTTTTTGTGTGCTGCTTAACACCCCATTGTCATGTAATCAGGGCACAGCACAATTCCCCCTTAGCCATCCTGTCACGAAGACTGACTTCCTATATACCCAGGCCTCTTTGTGCACTGTCTGGCTCCAGTATGCATTTCCCAGTAGGAGAGACATCACCAGCTCAGGCACCTGGAAACTCCCAGAAACCTTAGGCAGTAGCGGCTCCTCCGCTAAGGCGGAGGAGTGTCACCCTACTGCTTTTTTGAAGTGAAACAAAGGGAAAATAAAATGATAATAACTCACGTTATTATAGCTTTATTTGCTCATACTTATGCAGCTTTGCATAAGGGGGCAGGGGCAAGGGAGGAGTGGTAGGCAGCACCCTCCTAAGTGTGCAATGACTGCTTAGCTGGCCCTCTCGGGCCGCCCAAAATAGTCTTGCGCACTTTGCATCTCCATGCAGGCTGCATCGCAGCCTACGTGGAGAACGTGCCCCGGCCTCCAGTCAGCATCTGAGCGCTGAAACATGGTGCTCAGACCAATCACAATGCTGCTAAGACTGGGAGTCTGGGTGTGCGTCCTGTGGCCGAGCCAGGGATGACTACAGAGGAGAGATGCGGTGAGGAAGCAGCGAAAAGGTAAGTTTTAATTTTATTTTTTTATACCAGCTTCCACGCAGGTCCTCCGCCCCTCCCGCCCCGCCCCCCTACCTCTGATCCGTACTGGCCGCGGCTGACTTTAGGCAGAAAAATGCCAACTTTCTAGAAGTGGCATTTTTAAAATATTAATTTAAAATCCAACCTCACCATTGAAGAGGACTTTAAACTACAATTCAAAGGAGTGTAAAAAGTATATTTCTAGCTACTACCAATTCCAATTTAGCATTTTATAAATGTAACAATGTAGCCCAAATATTGTCTACGACAGCAGCTCGCCTTGCCTGTAGAGTAAATCGTTTTTGGGAAATTTCACTCTAAGCACATGTTCAACAAACATTTCTATATGTCCTACCTAATATCTGCACCTTTTCTTTATGGGTAATAAGGCCTACTTATGGGCGATTAATTAATAATTAAACAGGAAGGTTTATGCCTGTCAAAAGGGGCATTTTGATTGGTCAAATTTGAAGTTTAAAACTGCAGCAGACAGGTTATCTGTGTTAGGTATAAGGGTATTTGATCAAGGTGCTCCGTGTTCGGGCAGTCTACGGCGCAGTTCCGTCCTCATCGAGGATGGAACTGCGCCGTAGACTGCCCGAACACGGAGCACCTTGATCAAATACTCTTATACCTACCACGGAACAGAACGAGGGAGGCAATTGATTTTCCTCCTACATTCTTGGACCATCCATTTGCACAAACACTTTGAGGTTTTTTACCTCCTAATTCCTCTGTCCCGCGACGGACTAGATGTACTTTGGATGCGCACTTTACCTTGAGGCGCTCCTACTCATACTAGCCTTGCCCTGAAGAAGCCCATGTCTGGGCGAAACGCGTTGGCTGTTTTGAACACCATATATGAATAAAACAACTAAAGATCACAAGCTACGACGTGGACTCAATATTTAACTTACTTGTTGTATATACCCTTGAATTGTTACCTTCCATATATATTGCCTCTCATACCCCTGTGAACAATATTGTAATTTGTGGTCATGTGGCAGCTGGCCATCTGAGGTGGGCAATATCCGACTACTCTTTGTGACTTGTCTTGACGGTGCAATCCTCTGCAACCCAGCTGCTTGCTTCACCTATCAATAGGTTATCTGTGTGCAGCTACCAGGCTGCGCATCAGTGTAGTCTCTCATGTGAAGCCTGTACCTGTGCACACACGCATATGCATACTTGTTAATGTGTAACCAGCTGAATGCCCTTACCCTAGCTGTGTTGCAGCAGCCTTTTTATTAAACGGCAAACACTGGTGGTAAACACCTGCAGTCCAATTGAAATTACTGGGAGTGAGAGTCAGGTAAGGAGTAGGAGCGGCCTGTGCAGGTAAGAGCAGTGGGGTGAGGTGGGGGGGAGTCGACAGATGACGGCTAGGGAAAAAAAAGAAAACCACCTTTTGCTCACCGCATCGCCAACTCGGCAATACGGCAAGCGCAAGGTAAGTGTTTTTCTTTCTTTCCCCTCGTCGTCGTCTGTCGACTCCCCGCCCCACAGCTCTTAGCTGCATGGGGCGCTCCTGGTAAGGGGACTCATTCACAATAAAGGTCCAAAACCGAGTGATCAAAAAACACAACATTTGTCTGTACTAAATTGACCGAAGCCATTTGCCACATCATGGAGAAACCCCTTTCCTTAAAACACCAATTTTGGGGGTATTGTTTGCATTGCCTCCACAGAAAGGGATTTACAAGATCCTTTTACAGGAAGGAGTAAGTCTCAGACATTTCCAGGGTGCGAACTGTCACGGAAACAGTTTGTGCAAAAACCTTAGTGCACAAACTTAAAGGGCATTCCTGACTATTGACTGCTTCGCTTGGAAGTGATTTACTCATTTGAAAAGCTTCTAATGAATTAATCTTTTTACAAGAATAAAATCATGTATTGTGAATGCCAAAAGTGGTTTACGCTCGTTAAAAAGGTTTTTTGCACTTTTAAGCTAAACGTACATGTGCTAATAATGTTGAGCACGAGGTACTCGCTAGTTTCCGCACTGCACTAGGGCACCTGCCTTGAACATTGCAAGTATCGGGACGACTTTGAGTCTGACTGCAGCCGGCTGCTCGTTATCTTCGGCTGCAGGTTGACAGTTTGGAGGACATTGTATAAAATACTGGAAACACACGCGATGACTCACCGTGTTTTCAAGGATGGAGGGTCCGCTTTGCTAGAAATATCCCAAAAGCTGTTCGCTGCCAAATTCCTAGGTGCCTGCAAAGAGGATTGAGACTTTTTTAATTTTTTGGGGATGTTATAAGACTCATAAGTTATATTTCAAAGAGATGCTTATCAGGTGGTTGGCACTTAGGAAGGATTCGTGAGCTCTTCATGCAGGTTAAAATATGATCATATTTGCTGTTTCTTTTTATTATTTTCAGTAGCAACAGGTGAACTTCTAATTTAGATGTAACTGTGTCTGAAATGAAACTATTACTTGCTACTAGCCTAATGTAATTGTCATTATCACTCCCCTTATGTTCATAAAGTAGTCTTGTTCATTGTGTGCATTTTGACTGGGGAGTCCGTGACTCTGCTGTGATTCTAGGCCATCTGTCACTGTTCTCACAGAGGCAATTTGTGTCTGTCAGTCTGCCAGTGGTGTTATATGTGTGTCGTATCTGGTCTGTTTAGTTTTTTCACTTACTGAATATCTTCTGTTTCTTCAAATGATGTTCTTGATAACTACTGAATCAGAAATAGATTGTAAATTGCTCACTGGAAATTCACATTTGTAAATTGTGTACATTTTGAGAAGCTTGTGCCATGCAAAGCATAAATCTGCCTTGATCAAGGTGGCTAACTTGCAGATGAAGTTGAGGTGCCTTGTGCGGGAGTCTGGCCATGGTCCCATACAGATCAGTTGGACGGTTTGAGAAAAGTCAGAACATAATTCCAGAAGATACATGAGAACTGTTTTGGAAATTCTCTGTATGGTGAATTCTCTGGAGACAGCCACAAAAAATACAAGTATTTAGTGCATGGAATCCTACTGCCCTTGGGGCAAACTACAAGCCTATCCAGAAAACCACCCAGGATCATTTATCAGGTGTTAAAAAGGTTAGAGTGGTTACAACAAAATGTAGACCCAGTGGGCAGTAGCAGGGTTTTTCCTGTTATAATATTTTGTTAAGTTAGGTTGTCTATGTTATGTGCAGTGGTAAACACTGAGACACAGAAGACAACAGCTCATAAGCGAGTCAGCTTGTAACCAAGCATATAGAGGACTTCCCAGAAGCTCGTGGTGGCATAGGTGAGAACCCTGTGACGTGCTCACATTCTACAGAGCTACAACATTATATTATGGTACTTTATTCTATTTCATGCTATTTAATTTTAGTTTATGACAGATGTTACATCTATGAAGGTTTTATAGAACTAAACCCTTAGAGAAGGTTCAGAACACTGGACCAAAAGGGGTTTCAGTAGTCCAATTCATTCACAGCAAGGATATATTTTCTTACCTTCTGTTGTTCATAGGCCAAATGCAAGACCGCTAGACGGGATGCTGTAACCAAACTAGATGATCATCATGTCTTCTAGTTTACTCCCAAATCTATACTTTCAAGACAGCCAATAATGCCATTTCAAGACTTACATTTGAGGAGATGAAGGGACAGCTCTCCATATTTTATTTCCCTATTTGTGAGTAAAATGACTGGAAAAATATGTTTTCCCATAACATTGCATACACAAACATAAATTACACACATACAGACAGGCAAAGAGCAAAACATGCACATGGGACTGACCTGATGAAGTCTACTGTTCATTCACAAAGAATCCATCAGGTTGCCCTTTCTTTCTAACACTTCCTTCACATTAGAAAGCCTGGATTGGACTCATACATAGAATGGCACAATGAAGAAATGAGACACATATATGGTCTGTCCAGCAGTGTACTCCTGCTTTGGAATTGGTGTACATACTTCCATTCCTATTTCTAAATTGGGGTTGGAAATGTATTTACTGACATTTACTTTCTTGGCATACCTTTAATCTCTCAATAAAGAATTACGACACAAAAAAAAAAAACAATGTAGAACTCCCTGAACCACGTGGGTGGAAGACCTGGGACCTACTGATGTTTGCAAACCCATGCCAGTCAGCCATATGGATTTTTATACCCAATAAACTGTTGTACGGTTCATACTATATCAGTAAAATTGTGCGCTTGGACAACATAAACGTAAAAGCTGTGCGAGACTGACTCCACGCACACCAACAGGATATGTTGGACTTAGTCCTGGCTATCTTACATTGCACCTTCTCGACCTCTAAGCCTTACAAGGTCCCAGAACATGACAACTCTGACTCCTCAAGGAAAATCAGTTCCTTTCGTTAGTGACTCATGCATGCCCAAAGGGAGACACAAGAAACACTCAAATTTGCATTTTAATAATTTATTGAAACATTATGATTCTTGTGTAAAATATGTACACTGCAATGATTATTAGAAGGAAATAGAACAGAGTAATCAGCATTACTAGCATCGTAAAGAAGATAAACAATTCAACCATTGTGCTGTTACACTGATTGTAAGCATACATGTATAATCATATCTATAGTCCTGCCTAGTGCTTCCTAACCTAGTGAGCTTAGGGAGTGTGAATCTGCTAGAATACCCTCTGGTGATCTAACTCCACAGTTACCCATGTGTATGTTTCATCTGTAAGCCTGGTCTTGTGCAGATCAGGCCAGCTTCCTTCTCGGGATGGTAAACATGATTCAGCTGGGTTGGAATTCCGGCATGGGGTGACCTCAACAGTAACAGCAAAATGCTCTTGTCTCTAAACCAAGGATTGGTGTCGTTTATATAATAAACGTCACCCGTGTTACTTTACCGGAGCCCCAGTCAGGCTGCCATTATTGATTCTACAATTGCAGAGCTGTCACAGAGCGGAAAACAAGAAACATCAACATTTTGCGCAGTTGATGCGCCTGATAGAGAATGTTCAAAGCCCTGATAATATGCCTACAAAGAAGTGTAAATATAAGCAAATCTGTTTCAGAAAATATTATCCTATATGTGCGCATATGCAAATGTGTGTCAAGAGACAACATTCAAGAAAGATGTCTGCTTGAAGCAGGAGCATGCAAAATGGTGGTGTTCCTCGCCCGACTCTTATATAACCATATAACACACACTCCTTGGACGTAAGGTGCCAAAAAGCTTCCTAAAACGTGTGCTAAAATATAAGGTCAAGCAACTCCTTTAATATTGAAAGCATAAATAAAGCCAAACGTAGTTAAAAGGTAAGATAAAAAAAGCACATAAAGACTGAACTAAAAGCAATTTTGTGAATAAAAAACATTGCCAAATTAAAAAGAAATTTGCACTGTTAGAAACTGCGAGATTGTTTAAATGTTCTAAGAAGCAGACGAAACAAAGCTGTTCCCAGCTGATGCAGATGATGTTTCCATTGGCACCCCTCTCACAAGTTCCAATGAACAAACATGGTCAAATCCACCCCTCTCAGCAGCCACCGAAGGTGTGACAGCACGTAGTGAATCCGCAAAGGATGAGAGGGATCAAGAAATTCAGGAGCCAAGGCATCCCAGGAAGGCTCATAATATGCATTTTCTAGCAAAGGCAATTGCTCAGGGACACTTCGCAAGGGAGCTAACGGACGCACCAGCAATCCTATGCCCGTAAATTGAACCGGTTGCATTCCAACTCATATATCCAGGGTACACTCGAAAGTGCACAGGAGTCAGCAGAACACAGCCTGCACGTGATGTAACCATATGGGCTGAAAAGACAAGAACCAGTTATTAATTAGTTCCTTAAGCAAGAGTACACCAAAATACTGTATCCTCTTGCGACACAGGAGCACATGTGGCAGTGCCATCACCATTTAGCCTTGTGACAGAACATCCATTGCCGAACAGATAAAATAAAATCAGTATCCCTAAGCATGTTGTTGAATTTTTCCTCCATGTAGTTTGCAAACTGTTCCCAAAAATAAAAACATGCAAATATGAGAATATTTGGTGTATTAATATCCTTTATTTTGGCTAGGCCAAGAAAGGACGTTTGCTGCACTGTTTTGTTCAGGAAAATCATTTGGTGCGGTATAAGGCATGCTCTAAAGAAAGCCCCATTTACCTGAACCTGCCAATCTTTAGTTCCCCAGATGGATTTCAAATCAATGTTATCTTTCCAAAAATCATATCCTTGTATTGACAACTGTGTAATGAAAGTGGACGAATGAATTAGTATGGTGTCAGTTAGCATATTTTTCTTTGCTAAGGACAGGAGAAACTTATAATAATAGGACTCTGGGCCCCCAGGATTGTGATCAGAAAAATATGCAAAGTTCTATGCAAATGTCTTTGAACTATCCACTGGTGGTATAGGGCAGTTTTCCCACTGTATATAATTAAATACTACACTTGGAGTACCTGCTTTGTGTAAATAATCGTGACCATACTTGTGAAAACAAAACATTTAATCATAATTAGATGTGCCAGTATACATATCTTCACTTTCAAATACAGTATAATGTTATAAATCATCAAGCAGTTGCTTTACTGTACAAATGTTCCAATCATCAGAGATGCTGCAAGGATTTATAACATCATTCAGTGAAGTACTTAATACATAAGAGACTTGTAAAGTTTCTTTCAGACCAAACATATCATGGGGTACCTTATCCCAAACAATGCCACCAGGACTCAGAACAGCTGAAATGTTGACACAGGACAGATCTCTATGGAATTTGTGTGATGAAGAATGAGGCTTCAAAACCTTGTTTACCAGTTCAACAGCAGAGCGTTCTGGGAGATAGTGTCTGTTCAGAAGCAAAATAAAGGCAGTCACAAAACTGATCCAAAGGAAGAGGAAAAGTAACAACATTGTAATCCAAATCTATATCCACGGTGGGATAAAGTATGTCATTGTAAGCCAAATTAAAACTGCGCTGTGGCAGAGGGTCAGATGAATCCAATCAAAAGTCATCAAAGTTGACAAAGTAGCCTGAGGCAGTTTTTGCAAATGTAGGTGGCTCCTGGAGCTCTGTAGAACTGGTATTTAACTCTACTCGTGGAATGTTAAAAACAACTCAATTGTTTGCTTGTTGTGTAGAAATCTGTTTAGTCACACCTGATGATTGTATGGTGTTAGTAGATGTAACTAGAAGTAGTGAAACCCATGATATGTTTGGTCTGAAAGAAACTTTACAAGTCTCTTATGTATTAAGTACTTCACTGAATGATGTTATAAATCCTTGCAGCATCTCTGATGATTGGAACATTTGTACAGTAAAGCAACTGCTTGATGATTTATAACATTATACTGTATTTGAAAGTGAAGATATGTATACTGGCACATCTAATTATGATTAAATGTTTTGTTTTCACAAGTATGGTCACGATTATTTACACAAAGCAGGTACTCCAAGTGTAGTATTTAATTATATACAGTGGGAAAACTGCCCTATACCACCAGTGGATAGTTCAAAGACATTTGCATAGAACTTTGCATATTTTTCTGATCACAATCCTGGGGGCCCAGAGTCCTATTATTATAAGTTTCTCCTGTCCTTAGCAAAGAAAAATATGCTAACTGACACCATACTAATTCATTCGTCCACTTTCATTACACAGTTGTCAATACAAGGATATGATTTTTGGAAAGATAACATTGTATTAGCTGTCCCCAGACAGGGAGAAGAAACGTAATTGTAGTTATAGCTACCAAAGAGATTTGCTGCATGGTAGTGAGAGGAGGCAGGTAACTACCCAGGATACTTTGCGGCCTACTATGTAGAACCAGTCGCATAGTGTGGTGTGATCAGATCAATTGAAACAATTCTCTATAGTTTGCTGCCGGTAAGAGGCTGCAAAAGTACAGTTCTAGTACCTTCAACAGCCAGGGCAGGCAAATGTGCTCTACAAGATGGCTCTAACTCCTTCTTGGCCGGTATTTTCTCCCGCACTAGATCACTGATCTTCAGAATCTAACCAGGAGTTGCCAGTGCTGCCTTCACTTTATCAGTTGCAGAACATTGCTGTAGTTCGTCTGAAACCCACATCTTAATCCCAAACAGGATCTCGTAGGAAGTCTGACCACCCAAGGATCTTATTGGCAGATTGTTTAAGGCTCTCTGTAACCCATACAGGTGATGGACCCAACTGCGACCTGTACCTAATACTTTAGCTGTTAGAGACTGCTTTAAGTCATGGTTTTTCCTCTCCACAACCGCATTTCCCTCAGAATGGTATGGGGAGGAGTAGTGCACAGTCACACCCAATGTTCCTATAGAGTCTCGGTGAGCCCTAAAAACAAACGCTGGACCCTGGTCCGAATAAAATACAGCTACTGCATATGTTCCATTGAAGACCTGCAAGTGCTTTATAACAGTTTGAACATCAGCCAATCACTGTGGCAAAACCTATAGGAATCGAGAGCAGGAATCCACTGCAAACATGATGTATATATAAGGCCCATCACAATTTTAGGGTCCGCAGTGGTCCAAATAAACACAAGTCAAAGGCTTGCTCAAGATCAATAGACGTGTCTGTAGTGGGCGAGCTGTGGTGTAAACCTTTATTTGCTGACAAATGTCACATTTGAGGACATATCTGTAAAGACCTGGCCACCAGTAGCACTACTGCAATAGTGAAATTGTAGCTGCCACCCCTACGTGAGCAGATGCTAGACCCTCATGTGCTACTAGGATTAATTCTAACCTCTAATCAGAATTAGGAATTATGCTATCCCCCTTCTCTGGGAAGATGAGCAAATGGAACGTTTTGCGCACTCAGCTTGTAGGAGTAGTTTGCTGGAAAACCTTTTGTTAAAGGGGTGCCACAGCGCAAAGCAGTGACAGCCTTCATAATGTCTCCATCTATTCTCATGCTGGAATGAGTCACTGCAGCTATGGCAGTAACCTGCACCATTGCCTTTGCGGCTTCATTAGCCAGTGAATTCCCTGCAACGTGTATTCCTACACGTTGGTAGCTCAGTGTGTGAATACTATGAGCCTGTGGCAAACTCTCTTTGAGTTTCGCCACTTGTCCCCATAGCATTTTATGCTTAATTGTGTACCCTTTTGAATCTCTGAATCCATTCTGGTTCCAATAGTGTAAATACTCATTATAGGACTGGGTACAATAATACGAATTGCATACTATATTGTGGAGAATTCAGGATCTGTATTCACAAGTGCCAGAATTAGAGCTTTCAGTTCATCCAGCTGTGCAGTGCAATCACCTAGTGACTGTGTATTTCTTTTATGACATTAGAATTCTCCACCGCTCATTTTTACACATAATGACTGCGCAACTGGATGAGTATTGATGTTTTGTCCCAGCTGCAGGCTGGCAGAACCATCAGTACGAATTACGAAATAATACTGATCTAGAGGCATTATTTCAGTGGGCAGAGGATATTCGTGCTCACATAGGAGTTATGCTTGTGTTTACAGTGTAGAGTCAAAGACATATTCTACATTTGTTGCTGGTAATGAATTGACCCACTGTATCCATCTTGGATGTGAAGCTTTCACATTATGGACACTGGTCTTTGTGACAGCCTCAAAGGCTGGAATTGGAGTCACAACAATTATTCATTTTCCCTGAGCCAATGACCTTTCTTTCACTACAGCAGTCTGTACTGCCGTCAGTATCTTTTCTGTCGGTGCAAAATGCATTTCTGTATTTGTGTATAGGTGTGATTTATATGCAATAGGTACAGTGTCACCCTCATTGAGTATGACATACGTGTAATGTGTAACCTGAGGTTCCCGTGTTTACGCTGATCACCAAATTTGTGGTGTTTTAACACGTGTGTAAATATTTTGAAGGGTATTTGGACAAAATAGTAAATCAAAAATATCATCTTACGTAAATATAGTGTGAAGAATATCGTGATAATTTGATATCGTGGTTATTAATATTGTTGTCAAAATATTGTTTTAGGTGTTGTTTAAAATATTGATTGATTTAATTTCGATGTAGTTTATGTAGTTGGTTATAATATTGTTTTTTAGTGGAAAATAGTGTGTTACATATTGTATTTTTTATGTTATATGTTGTTATTATTTAGTTTAATGTTTTTAATATTATTTAGATATAAAAATGTTTTTTTATAATTTAACCCCTTCGCTGCTAGGCCTTTTCCCCCCCTGTGCTAAGCCTTTTTTTGGCTATTTGGGGTAGTGCGCGCTTAGGCCCCTGTAACTTTTTAACCACATAAGGTATCCACGCCAAATTTGCGTCCTTTTCTTCCAACATCATGGGGATTCTAAAGGTACCCAGGGTTTGTGGATTCCCCTGGAGGGGTCCCAGAAATTAACCAAAATACAGCTAAATTTTGGGGTTTTTGGGAAAAATGCGAAAAAGGGCTGCAAATGAAAGCGTCTGGGGTTTTCCTGCAAATGGTATCAAAAAGGGTTTGTGGGGCTGAAATCACCATTTTCCCAGCTGTTAGGGAATGACAGACTTTTGTCAGAAAACCAATATTTTTTACATAGTTTTGGCATTTTTCTGAAACATAGCCTATTTTTGCTATTTTTGTGCTTTTAACCTCCTTCCAGTTAATGGTAGAAATGGGTATGAAAGCAATAATGGATCCTGAAAGCTATACATTTTAGAAAAGTAGACAAAATTCTGAATTCAGCAAGGGGTCATTTGTGTAGATCCATCAAGGTTTCTTTATGGAAAGTAACAGTTAAATATAGGAAAAATTGAAAATTAGTTGAAAAAAACAGCCTTTTGTGTCAGTGTTTTCACCTGTAACTTCTTCTAATTATGACAGCTCTTTGAAAGCAATATACTGTTCAATCCGCTGGACCTTACTGGTTGTGGGGATATGTAGGACTTGTAGGTTCACCAAGAACCCGACGAACCCAGAGCCAATAACTGAGCAGCGTCTTGCAATGGTTTTTTATTATGTACCGGGTATATAGCAATTATTGTGGGAAAATGTATACATGGAAAAATCGGTATGAAAGACACCTATGCATTTATAAAATGGGAACAAAATATAGAGTTTAGAAACAGTAGATATTTGCACATTTCCGAAATTGGGAATACTCATACTAGCATGAGAATTATCGGTTATTTTTTTAAATGACTTATTTTTTACACAATGTTTTTCATTTGGAAGGCAGAATGCATCGAAAGTCAATAGGTAATAACAGTTGCTTTACAAATCTGAATTACACTAAGTCTCCCGATAAAAATGGTACCTCACTTGTGTGGGTAGGCATAGTGCCCACGACAGGAAATGGCTCAAAACCCAACGTGAACACACCACATTTTGACAATGAAAAATTACCCTTTTTTTGCAAAGTGCCTAGCTGTAGTTTTTGAACCCTAGCTCTGCCGGCACCCAGGGAAACCTAGCAAACCTATACATTTTTGAAAACTAGACACCCAGGGGAATCCAGGATGGGGTGACTTGACTGGCTCCCGCCAGGTTCTGTTACCCAGAATCCCTTGCAAACCTAAACAATTGTCAAAAAAAACAAATTTTGCTCACATTTCTGTGGTGGAAAGTTCTGGAATCTGTGTGGATCCACAAATTTCCACCCACCCCGCGTTCCCCAAAGTCTTCTGAGAAAAATGGTACCTCACTTGTGTGGGTAGGCCTAGTGCCCGTGACAGGAAACGTCGCAAAACGCAACGTGGACACACACCAATGTCACAGTGAAAAATGACCCTTTTTTGACAAAGTGCCTAGCTGTAGTTTATGAACTATAGCTCTGCCGGCACCTAGGGAAACCTAGCAAACCTATACATTTTTGAAAACTAGACACCCAGGGGAATTCAGGATGGGGTGACTTGACTGCCTCCCACCAGGTTCTGTTACCCAGAATCCCTTGCAAACCTAAATAAGTGTAAAAAAATCACATTTTCCCCACATTTCTGTGGTGGAAAGTTCTGTAATCTGCGTGATCCACAAATTTCCACCCGCCCCGCGATCCCCAAAGTCTTCCGAGAAAAATGGTACCTCACTTGTGTGGGTAGGCCTAGTGCCCGCGACAGGAAACGGCGCAAAACGCAACGTGAACACACCTCAATTTCGCAGTGAAAAATGACCCTTTTTTGGCAAAGTGCCTAGCTGTAGTTTTTGAACCATAGCTCTGCCGGCACCTAGGGAAACCTAGCAAACCTATACATTTTTGAAAACTAGACACCCAGGGGAATTCAGGATGGGGTGACTTGACTGCCTCCCACCAGGTTCTGTTACCCAGAATCCCTTGCAAACCTAAAAAAGTGTCAAAAAAATCACATTTTCCCCACATTTCTGTGGTGGAAAGTTCTGTAATCTGCGTGGATCCACAAATTTCCACCCGCCCCGCGATCCCCAAAGTCTTCCGAGAAAAATGGTACCTCACTTGTGTGGGTAGGCCTAGTGCCCGCGACAGGAAACGGCGCAAAATGCAACATGGACACACCTCAATTTCGCAGTGAAAAATGACCCTTTTTTGGCAAAGTGCCTAGCTGTAGTTTTTGAACCATAGCTCTGCCGGCACCTAGGGAAATCTAGCAAACCTAAACATTTTTGAAAACTAGACACCCAGGGGAATTCAGGATGGGGTGACTTGACTGCCTCCCACCAGGTTCTGTTACCCAGAATCCCTTGCAAACCTAAAAAAGTGTCAAAAAAATCACATTTTCCCCACATTTCTGTGGTGGAAAGTTCTGTAATCAATGTGGATCCACAAATTTCCACCCGCTCCGCAATCCCCAAAGTCTTCCGAGAAAAATGGTACCTCACTTGTGTGGGTCGGCCTAGTGCCCGCGACAGGAAACGGCGCAAAACGCAACGTGGACACACACCAATGTCACAGTGAAAAATGACCCTTTTTTGACAAAGTGCCTAGCTGTAGTTTATGAACTATAGCTCTGCCGGCACCTAGGGAAACCTAGCAAACCTATACATTTTTGAAAACTAGACACCCAGGGGAATTCAGGATGGGGTGACTTGACTGCCTCCCACCAGGTTCTGTTACCCAGAATCCCTTGCAAACCTAAATAAGTGTAAAAAAAAATCACATTTTCCCCACATTTCTGTGGTGGAAAGTTCTGTAATCTGCGTGGATCCACAAATTTCCACCCGCCCCGCGATCCCCAAAATCTTCCGAGAAAAATGGTACCTCACTTGTGTGGGTAGGCCTAGTGCCCGCGACAGGAAACGGCGCAAAACGCAACGTGAACACACCTCAATTTCGCAGTGAAAAATGACCCTTTTTTGGCAAAGTGCCTAGCTGTAGTTTTTGAACCATAGCTCTGCCGGCACCTAGGGAAAATTAGAAAACCTATACATTTTTGAAAACTAGACACCCAGGGGAATTCAGGATGGGGTGACTTGACTGCCTCCCACCAGGTTCTGTTACCCAGAATCCCTTGCAAACCTAAAAAGTGTCAAAAAATCACATTTTCCCCACATTTCTGTGGTGGAAAGTTCTGTAATCTGCGTGGATCCACAAATTTCCACCCGCCCCGCGATCCCCAAAGTCTTCCGAGAAAATGGTACCTCACTTGTGTGGGTAGGCCTAGTGCCCGCGACAGGAAACGGCGCAAAATGCAACATGGACACACCTCAATTTCGCAGTGAAAAATGACCCTTTTTGGCAAAGTGCCTAGCTGTAGTTTTTGAACCATAGCTCTGCCGGCACCTAGGGAAATCTAGCAAACCTAAACATTTTTGAAAACTAGACACCCAGGGGAATTCAGGATGGGGTGACTTGACTGCCTCCCACCAGGTTCTGTTACCCAGAATCCCTTGCAAACCTAAAAAGTGTCAAAAAAATCACATTTTCCCCACATTTCTGTGGTGGAAAGTTCTGTAATCAGCGTGGATCCACAAATTTCCACCCGCCCCGCGATCCCCAAAGTCTTCCGAGAAAAATGGTACCTCACTTGTGTGGGTCGGCCTAGTGCCCGCGACAGGAAACGGCGCAAAACGCAACGTGGACACACCTCAATTTCGCAGTGAAAAATGACTCTTTTTTGGCAAAGTGCCTAGCTGTAGTTTTTGAACCCTAACTCTGCCGGCACCTAGGGAAACCTAGCAAACCTATACATTTTTGAAAATTAGACACCCAGGGGAATCCAGGATGGGGTGACTTGACTGCCTCCCACCAGGTTCTGTTACCCAGAATCCCTTGCAAACCTAAAAAGTGTCAAAAAATCACATTTTCCCCACATTTCTGTGGTGGAAAGTTCTGTAATCAGCGTGGATCCACAAATTTCCACCTGCCCCGCGATCCCCAAAGTCTTCCGAGAAAAATGGTACCTCACTTGTGTGGGTCGGCCTAGTGCCCACGACAGGAAACGGCGCAAAACGCAACGTGGACACACCTCAATTTCGCAGTGAAAAGTGCCTAGCTGTAGTTTTTGAACCATAGCTCTGCCGGCACCTAGGGAAACCTAGCAAACCTATACATTTTTGAAAACTAGACCCCCAGGGGAATTCAGGATGGGGTGACTTGACTGCCTCCCACCAGGTTCTGTTACCCAGAATCCCTTGCAAACCTAAAAAAGTGTCAAAAAAATCCCATTTTCCCCACATTTCTGTGGTGGAAAGTTCTGTAATCAGCGTGGATCCACAAATTTCCACCCGCCCCGCGATCCCCAAAGTCTTCCGAGAAAAATGGTACCTCACTTGTGTGGGACGGCCTACTGCCCGCGACAGGAAACGGCGCAAAACGCAACGTGGACACACCTCAATTTCGCAGTGAAAAATGACCCTTTTTTGGCAAAGTGCCTAGCTGTAGTTTTTGAACCCTAACTCTGCTGGCACCTAGGGAAACCTAGCAAACCTATACATTTTTTAAAACTAGACACCCAGGGGAATCCAGGATGGGGTGACTTGACTGCCTCCCACCAGGTTCTGTTACCCAGAATCCCTTGCAAACCTAAAAAAGTGTCAAAACAATCACATTTTCCCCACATTTCTGTGGTGGAAAGTTCTGTAATCTGCGTGAATCCACAAATTTCCACCCGCCCGCGATCCCCAAAGTCTTCCGAGAAAAATGGTACCTCACTTGTGTGGGTAGGCCTAGTGCCCGCGACAGGAAACGGCGCAAAATGCAACATGGACACACCTCAATTTCGCAGTGAAAAATGACCCTTTTTGGCAAAGTGCCTAGCTGTAGTTTTTGAACCATAGCTCTGCCGGCACCTAGGGAAATCTAGCAAACCTAAACATTTTGAAAACTAGACACCCAGGGGAATTCAGGATGGGGTGACTTGACTGCCTCCCACCAGGTTCTGTTACCCAGAATCCCTTGCAAACCTAAAAAGTGTCAAAAATCACATTTTCCCCACATTTCTGTGGTGGAAAGTTCTGTAATCAGCGTGGATCCACAAATTTCCACCCGCCCCGCGATCCCCAAAGTCTTCCGAGAAAAATGGTACCTCACTTGTGTGGGTCGGCCTAGTGCCCGCGACAGGAAACGGCGCAAAACGCAACGTGGACACACCTCAATTTCGCAGTGAAAAATGACTCTTTTTTGGCAAAGTGCCTAGCTGTAGTTTTTGAACCCTAACTCTGCCGGCACCTAGGGAAACCTAGCAAACCTATACATTTTTGAAAATTAGACACCCAGGGGAATCCAGGATGGGGTGACTTGACTGCCTCCCACCAGGTTCTGTTACCCAGAATCCCTTGCAAACCTAAAAAAGTGTCAAAAAAATCACATTTTCCCCACATTTCTGTGGTGGAAAGTTCTGTAATCAGCGTGGATCCACAAATTTCCACCTGCCCCGCGATCCCCAAAGTCTTCCGAGAAAAATGGTACCTCACTTGTGTGGGTCGGCCTAGTGCCCACGACAGGAAACGGCGCAAAACGCAACGTGGACACACCTCAATTTCGCAGTGAAAAGTGCCTAGCTGTAGTTTTTGAACCATAGCTCTGCCGGCACCTAGGGAAACCTAGCAAACCTATACATTTTTGAAAACTAGACCCCCAGGGGAATTCAGGATGGGGTGACTTGACTGCCTCCCACCAGGTTCTGTTACCCAGAATCCCTTGCAAACCTAAAAAAGTGTCAAAAAAATCCCATTTTCCCCACATTTCTGTGGTGGAAAGTTCTGTAATCAGCGTGGATCCACAAATTTCCACCCGCCCAACGTTCCCCCAGGTCTCCCGATAAAAATGGTACCTCACTTGCATGGGTGGGTGAAGGACCCGCGACAGGCAAGGGCCCAAAAGCTATTGAGGCGACATCAAAATTACCTATCACAAACCAACCTGGTTTTACATGGAAGTCCCATGGGTTTTGGCCCGGGGCTCGCAGCCATCTAGGGAAACCTCCCTAACCCACACATTTCTGGAAAATAGACACCCGGAGAGTCCAGCGAGGTATGGCTTGCGTGGGTCCCCCATCATTCTCCTACCCAGAATCCCTGCAAACCTCAAATTTTACCAATAATGTAACTTTTTTCTCACATATGTGTGGTGGAAAGTTCTGGAATCTGCGTGGATCCACAAATTTCCTCCCACCCAGCGTTCCCCCAGGTCTCCCGATAAAAATGGTACCTCACTTGCTTGGGTGGGTGAAGGACCCGCAACAGGCAAGGGCCCAAAGCTATTGAGGCGACATCAAAATTACCTATCACAAACCAACCTGGTTTTGCATGGGGGTCCCATGAGTTTTTGGCCCGGGGCTGCAGCCATCTAGGGAAACCTACCTAACCCACACATTTCTGGAAACTAGACACCCGGGAGTCCAGCGAGGTATGGCTTGCGTGGTCCCCATCATTCTCCTACCCAGAATCCCTGCAAACCTCAAATTCCGCTGAAAATTCACTTTTTCTCACATTTCTGTGGTGGAAAGTTCTGGAATCTTCGTGGATCCACAAATTTCCTCCCACCCAGCGTTCCCCCAGGTCTCCCGATAAAAATGGTACCTCACTTGTGTGGGTAGGCACAGTGGCTGCAGCAGGAAATGGCCCAAATCGTACTCTGGAGACTTCAAAATTACCTACAGCAAAACTACCTGGTTTGGTGGGGGGGCACCTGAGATTTTGGCCCCGGGCTCGGCGGCCATCTTGGGAAATTACCAAACCCAAACATTTCTGAAAACTAGACACCGGGGAGTCCAATGAGGTATGGCTTGCGTGGATCCCCAACGTTTTCCTACCCAGAATGCAATGCAAACCTTAAATTTAGCTGAAAAAACCACATTTTCTACATATTTGTGTGTGGAATCACTGTGCCGGCACAAATGTCCTACCACCCAGCGTTCCCCTTGTTCTCCCGAGTAAAATGATACCTCACTTGTGTGGGTGGGCCAAAGGCCTGTGGCTAGGAAGAGCCCAAAACTTAGGGATTTCGAGTATAGCCCCGAGAATTCTAAGCGCTACATTTTAAAAAAAATACGTGTTTAGCTAATTCTGCTTTGGACACCCACACAAGTGAGGTATCATTTTTCTCGGGAGAACAAGGGGAACGCTGGGTGGTAGGACATTTGTGCCGGCATGGTGATTCCACACACAAATATGTGGAAAATATGGTTTTTTCAGCTAAATTTAAGGTTTGCATTGCATTCTGGGTAGGAAAACGTTGGGGGATCCACGCAAGCCATACCTCATTGGACTCCCCGGGTGTCTAGTTTTCAGAAATGTTTGGGTTTGGTACTTTCCCAAGATGGCCGCCGAGCCCGGGGCCAAAATCTCAGGTGCCCCCACCAAAACCAGGTAGTTTTGCTGTAGGTAATTTTGAAGTCTCCAGAGTACGATTTGGGCCATTTCCTGCTGCAGCCACTGTGCCTACCCACACAAGTGAGGTACCATTTTTATCGGGAGACCTGGGGAACGCTGGGTGGGAGGAAATTTGTGGATCCACGAAGATTCCAGAACTTTCCACCACAGAAATGTGAGAAAAAGTGCATTTTTCAGCAAAATTTGAGGTTTGCACGGGATTCTGGGTAGGAGAATGATGGGGGACCCACGCAAGCCATACCTCGCTGGACTCCCCCAGGTGTCTAGTTTCCAGAAATGTGTGGGTTAGGTAGGTTTCCCTAGATGGCTGCGAGCCCCGGCCAAAAACCCATGGGACCCCCATGTAAAACCAGGTTGGTTTGTGATAGGTAATTTTGATGTCGCCTCAATAGCTTTTGGGCCCTTGCCTGTCGCGGGTCCTTGACCCACCCACGCAAGTGAGGTACCATTTTTATCGGGAGACCTGGGGGAACGCTGGGTGGGAGGAAATTTGTGGATCCACGCAGATTCCAGAACTTTCCACCACACATATGTGAGAAAAAGTGAAATTTTCGGTAAAATTTGAGGTTTGCAGGGGATTTTGGGTAGGAGAATGATGGGGGACCCACGCAAGCCATACCTCGCTGGACTCTCCCGGGTGTCTGGTTTCCTGAAATGTGTGGGTTAGGGAGGTTTCCCTAGATGGCTGCGAGCCCGGGCCAAAACCCATGGGACCCCCATGTAAAACCAGGTTGGTTTGTGATAGGTAATTTTGATGTCGCCTCAATAGCTTTGGGCCCTTGCCTGTCGCGGGTCCTTGACCCACCCACGCAAGTGAGGTACCATTTTTATCGGGAGACATGGGGGAACGCTGGGTGGGAGGAAATTTGTGGATCCACGCAGATTCCAGAACTTTCCACCACACATATGTGAGAAAAAAGTGAACTTTTCGGTAAAATTTGAGGTTTGCAGGGGATTCTGGGTAGGAGAATGATGGGGACCCACGCAAGCCATACCTCGCTGGACTCTCCCGGGTGTCTAGTTTCCAGAAATGTGTGGGTTTGGTAGGTTTCCCTAGATGGCTGCGAGCCCCGGGCCAAAAACTCATGGGACCCCCATGCAAAACCAGGTTGGTTTGTGATAGGTAATTTTAATGTCGCAATAATAGGTTTTGGGCCCTTCCCTGCAGCGGGTACTTGGCCCACCCATACAAGTGAGGTACCATTTCTATTGGGATACTTGGAGAAATGCTGGGGGTTGGAAATTTGTTGTTACTTTCTGCAGTGTGAAAATTTGGACACAATAATGCAAGGAAAATGTTGCAGTCACATTTTGAGGTTTGCAGGACATTGTGGGTAAGATAACTTGTTGGAATCCACAAAAGAGACATCACCATGCACTCCCATGGGTGTTTAGTTTACGACAAAAACTACAGTTGTTAGGTTATTCTTAGATGAAATGTACAGCTTGGCAGAGAGACAAAACAGACAAAGATTACTGCAGAGCCATCTATTCTTCAAGCACACACACATACTGGTTGGATTTGGCACGAGGGCGAGTGATGGTTCAGTATTTAAAATTTTATTAACAAGAGATTTCACAAAAATGAAATGCACTTTCAATAATTGAAAGGACAAAAACCTGAACCAGTGACTCACAGCTCGTGAGCTGTAAAGCCACTTCAAGGCACCAACCGCTTTACAGGCCATTCACACACCTTTCATACATGATACACACAAGACCATTCACACCACCAGGCACAAAACCAACACATTACAACATTCACCAAAAAGGACAAGGTACACCCTGCTTGACAAAAACAGAAAAGATATTTTTATGCACAACCACCTATTCCTCACGCACACATACATACTGGTTGGATGTGGCACGAGGGTGAGTGATGGTTCAGTATATACAGTTGTATTAACCAGAGATTTCACAAAAATGAAATGCACTGTTAATTGAAAGGACGAGAAACTGAACCATTGACTCACAGCTCGTGAGCTGTAAAGCCACGACAAGGCACCAACCTCTTTACAGGCCATTCATACACCTTTCATACGTGTGACACATACAAAACCATTCACAACGCCAGCCGCGGGCCCAGCACATTACAACACTCACACCAGCAGACAGCGCCATTCAAGGGCCCATCACTTTCACATGCCCACATTCCTGACTCAGCAACCACACCAGCTCACGGATTGCGTTGAGTGGCGTTTGGCTAGCAGTGTGTGTAGTGACCAGCAGCTAGTCACTACTCACACACCGCCAGCCAAGCACCAGTCTACGTACACCACCAGCCGAGCACCAGTCCACACACACCGCCAGCCAAGCGCCAGTCCACACACACCACCAGCCAAGCGCCAGTCCACACACACCGCCAGCCAAGCGCCAGTCCACACACACCACCAGCCAAGCGCCAGTCCACACACACCGCCAGCCAAGCGCCAGTCCACACAAACCGCCAGCCAAGCGCCAGTCCACACACACCGCCAGCCAAGCGCCAGTCCACGCACACCGCCAGCCAAGCGCCAGTCCACACAAACCGCCAGCCGAGCGCCAGTCCACGCACACCACCAGCCAAGCGCAAATCCAAACACAACGCCAGCCAAACGCCAGACCACGCACACCGCCACACAAGCGCCACTCCACGCACACCGCCATCACATTTAGTATTTTTTTAATATAAATAAGAAAACACAAACAAATTGCAAATAAATACAAATCTACTAACACAAAATCTGAAACTAAATACACTACACAAATGCCAACCTTGAAACTGAACAAAAAATATTAAACAATAGAGGCCAGGCAGTTCACTTTACCACTCATGGATGATCCCAAAAATTCTTTTGCGTGTGGTACATTCTAAAACAAGCAGGCACACACAGCCCAGGGTTAGAAGGACACTCGGGGCAGTACATACGAGTCTCCTTCCGCATACCTCTTCGCCAACAGACTCTACATCTCCTACTGGGAAAGTCTTTTGAGGGTGTGGGAGGAATGTGATCAGGAAAGTGGCGATCTTTCAATCTAGCAACATCCTCCACCACTCCAACTCTAGGAACACTTGCCTGTTCCACTAAAACAAGGCTGCCTATTACAGACTCCTGAAACTTAACAAAAGTCATCTTTGACTCAGGACAAGAATCCTGGAACACAACAAAAGCATTAAAGGTTGCCAAGTGGAAAAGATGGATAGCCAACTTCTTATACCAAATGTAAGCCTTACGAAGAGCAGCGTAAGGTTCCAACCTCTGATCTACTCTGTCAACACCACCCATGTGCCTATTATAGTCTAAAATGCACACAGGTTTGCGCACTTCAGCAATGTGACCCCAAACAGTCACAGGTGCAGTGCTTTCATCATGGATGGTAGTCAGCATGTAGACATCTCTCCTGTCTGAAAACTTCACAGCTAGAAGCTCCTCGCAACGCAACGCACTGCACTGTCCCCGCACAAGCTTTTGGCAAACAAGTTCTTTTGGGAAACCTTTACGGTTAGAGCGGATTGTGCCACAAGCAACAGTGTCCACTTTGGCCAATTCCCTGAACAACCGCACACCAGTGTAGAAGTTATCTACATATAAATGGTGGCCTTTGTTAAAAATCCTCTACCAAGTTCCCACACAATTTTCTCAGTAACTCCAAAAGTGGACGGACAACCAGGGGGGTTAATCCTGGATTCCTTTCCGGTGTACACCCTGAAATTAGAGACATATCCAGTCCTACTGTCACACAGCATATACAGCTTAATTCCATAGCGTGCCCTCTTACTAGGAATGTATTGCCTAAAAACCAAGTGGCCCTTGAACAACACCAAAGACTCATCCACTGCAATTTCTTTCCCAGGAGCATAGATTTCAGAAAATCGATCAACAAAGTGCTCAATGACAGGCCGAATCTTAAAAAGACGGTCACATTCAGGGTGATCTCGTGGCAACCCTAAACCATTATCGACAAAATGCATCATCTGAAGCAGAAGCAAATATCTATCACGACTCATGACTGCCGGAAATATAGCCGTTGCCATCAAGGGACTAGTAGACCAATATGAAGACATTGATGGCTTCCTTAGCAAGCCCATCAAAAAAGTTAAACCCAAGAACTTCTTCATCTTTTCCAAATTTGTGGGAGTCCACCGGGTAGCTCTAGAGTGGGGCTTAAGGCTGGCACTGTTGTCCCTCAAAAACTGTTCGGCATACAAATTAGTCTGCTCAACAATCTCTGCCAAAAACACATCGTCCATAAACAACTGAAAAAAATTTATCGGCAAAAAGTTTTCAGTATTCACTCTACACCCTGGAACACCAGTAAAGTCTGGCAATGCCGGCTGCACCATGCCGGGGGCAACCCAGAGGTCAGCACTTTCAACGGGAAGCCTTGCAGCCCCAGGCTGCAGCCCAGATGCCTCTTGCCGCACTACACCAACAGGAAGCCTTGCAGCCCCAGCCTGCAGCCCAGATGCCTCTTGCCGCACTACACCAACAGGAAGCCTTGCAGCCCCAGGCTGCAGCCCAGATGCCTCTTGCCGCACTACACCAACGGGAAGCCTTGCAGCCCCAGGCTGCAGCCCAGATGCCTCTTGCCGCACTACACCAACATGAAGCCTTGCAGCCCCAGGCTGCAGCCCAGATGCCTCTTGCCGCACTATCGGCACATCAATGTCCTCCTCTAACACAGGCACTTCATCTGCACTAAGAGTAGCTTCATCCGCACTGAGAGTAGCTTCATCATCCGATGATTCCATGTGGAGAGAAAACTCACTGCCTGAATCGTCCCCTGCCTCCTCTGCCTCAGATGCAGAGTCAGTCTCTGAACCATGGCCAGAGGAAGACTCAAAAAGCATACCAACAACCTGCTGAGCAGTAATCCTGCGGCTAGCCATTATCCTTACTAAGAAAGGAGACTGCACAAAAAAGTCAACAACAACCAACACTGTGCAAAGCAAGTAAGTAAAAAAATGTGTGCCTTTATCACAAAGATCTATATACTCAAAAACTATACGATTCACTTACAAGAGACAGCTACACTCACCAGCACCTACTCTGCAGAGACACAGCAAAAACCAACGATATCCCACTAGAAAGAAAAAAACAAAACCAATTACTCACAATACAACAAAATACACATCGAGCACAAATGCAAAAAGTTTTTGACACTCAAAAAACAGAAGCCAAACATACTGCTATTATTACACCATTCGCAAAAACACATTCATGCAGAGAAAAAAAACTCATTTACATTGTACAAAAAAAGTCTTACCAAATACATGCAACTACGCAAACAGTAACGAAACCGCAACCTGGAACAGTCTAAAGAGCAAAAGCCTTGACCTAACAAAAAAGGAGAAATAAAGCATTACAATTGCAATTCACAAGAAATAAAACAACATTATAACACGCTATGTCACTACCCAAATGGGGGCAGAAAAGCCAAAAACACATAAAAATATATGTCCCCTGGAAGCGGCCAATTTATTTATTTTTAGATACCTGGCTCTAGTGGGCTATTCTACCCCCACCCCTGGGCCAGAAATGCCATAAAATGCAGGTGATCTGTCCCCAGGGGGGCAGAAAAGTCTTAAAAATTATTTAGGCCCATAAGGAAGCGACCCTTGGCCAAGGGGTCACTTCCATTTAAAATTTAAAACTCTCCCTGGTGTCTAATGGGGTTTTTTGCCCCCCCTGGCCAAATATACAAACCTATCTGCCCCCAGGGGGGGTAGAATATAATTTTCTTTTATAAATGGCCCCTGAAAGCAACCCTTGGCCAAGGGGTCACTTCCAATTTAAAAAAAAACAAATTCCCTGCCTCTAGTGGGATTTTCTGCCCCCCTGGGTCCAGAAACGCCAAAAAAATCAGGCTATCTGTCCCCAGGGGGGGGCAGAATATACTTTTTAAAATAATTTAGCCCCTGGAAGCGACCCTTGCCCAAGGGGTCGCTTCCATTTACATTTACACAAAATCCCTGGTGTCTAGTGGGGTTTTCTGCCCTGGGGGCAGAAAGGCCAAATAAAAAAAACGATCTGCCCCCAGAGGGGGCAGAATATACTTTAAAATAATTTGGCCCCCCAGGAAGCGACCCTTGCCCAAGGGGTCACTTCCAATTTAATTTAAAAAAAATCCCTGGCTCTAGTGGGCTTTTCTGCCCCCCCCTGGGTCCACAAACGGCCAAAAATCGGCCGATCTGTCCCCAGGGGGGGCAGAAAAGTCTTTTAATTATGTGCCCCCTTAGGAAGCAACCCTTGCCCAAGGGGTCGCTTCCCTAACCAACAAAAAACAAATCCCTGGTGTCTAGTGGGACATTCCTGGTGCACGATCGCGACGCTGTGCGCGATCGTGCACCAGGAATGCCCTGCATTGAGACATCAGGGGAGAGGAAACATAGTTTCCTCTCCCCGATGCCTCAAGGCATCAAGATTTGGGGCCCCCACCCCACCGCACCAACAAACACTCACCCTCCCTCTGGACGCGCTGGAAAGAAATGATTTCTAGCGCGTCCAGCGCTCCTGATGACGTCGGCGCGCGCTGTGCGCTGACGTCATGGGGAAGCGTGGGGGCCGGGGGTGGCAGCGGAAACTCTTCCGCTGCCATCCCCTCTGTGGGGGCAAGATCGATGCCCCAGGGGGAGCACCAGCGCTTCTCCAGGGGCTGTGCTCATGACGGAGCGGTTCCGTCATAAGCACAGCCCAACCGATGCTCATGACGGAACCGCTCCGTCATGAGCATCGAAGGGGTTAAATTTATTTAATGTTGTTTTGATATGCGGAAATATATTTTATAGAAGCAGGATGTTGGGTTGATAGGGGATAAGGGTGAGGAGATATTTAAAAATATGTATTAATATTTAGTTTGTAATTTTTGTAATACTTTTTGTAAAAATTTGAATAATGTTTTTAGTAGCGGGCTGTCGAGTTTATAGGGAATAAGGCGGGGGAGTTTTTAAAATATTATTCATTAATATTTATTTTTCAGTAAAATATTGTTTTAGTATAAAAAATGTTGTATTATTTTTAAATATTTTTAAACAAAATTCATTAATTTAAGCGAAATATTTAATATTAGGAAATGTATTGGTAATAAATATTTAACAAAATATTAAATATTTATTATCATGAAAAATATTGTAATGTGACATATTTTGTTGAGAAATAATTTTTGCATTTTAAAATATGAAAAATGTAAATTCAAGTTTTACAATTTTCTCTAAATAATTGTAAAACATTGTACAGTTTTGAAAAATGGAAACAAAAATACATTTTTCTTTGATTTATTCAAAAATTATAGTGGTGTTGATAAAAACTATTTCTCACCAAAATATATTACTATTTTCAATGCATTTTTATTAGTTGTTGAAAATATTGAAAATAATTATTGAAATAAATTTGGAATTTTCAAAGAAAAATATATTATTTTATTGTGCAATAAGATATTTAATAGTTTCTTGAAATAGTGTGTTAAAATATTTAAGTGTTTTAAAATTTTAAAATGTTTATTTTTATTTTGAATTTTTACGTTTAAAAAAAATGTTTGTTGTATTTTTCTTAATTGTGTTTACATTGTAGTGGAAACAGTAAATGTTATCTCTATAGTGTATAACACCTTCCCTGACTTACTTTGTAGTGGACTGGGAATACTAAATTTCTCCCATTTAGTGTACAACACCTTCCCTGAGTTAGTTCATATTGTAGTGGGAATAGTAAATGTCACCCCTTTAGTGTTCAACACCTTCCCTGAGTTTGTTTATATTGGAGTGGGAATAGTAAATGTCGCCCCTTTAGTGTTCAACACCTTCCCTGAGTTTGTTTATATTGGAGTGGGAACAGTAAATATTAGCTCTTTAGTGTCCAACACCTTCCCTGTTTAGATTGCAGTGGGAATAGTAAATGTTGCCCCTTTAGTGTCTAACACCTTCTATGAGTTTGTTTATATTGTAGTGTGAATGGTAAATGTTGTCCCCTTTAGTGTCCAACACCTTCCCTGAGTTGGATTAGACTGTAGTGGGAATAGCAAATATCACCCCTTTAGTGTCCAACACCTACCCTGAGTTGATTTATATTGTAGTGGGAATAGTAAATGTCACCCCTTTAGTGTCCAACACCTTCTCTGAATTAGTTTATATTAGATTGTGAATAGTAAATGTTGCCCGTTTAGTGTCCAACACCTTAACTGAGTTGGTTTAAATTGAATTGGGAATAGTAAATGTCACCGCTTTAATGTCCAACATCTTCCCAGATTTGGCTTATATTGGAGTGGGAATAGTAAATGTCACCCCTTTAGTGTCCAACACCTTCCCTGAGTTAGTTTATATTGGAGTGTGAATAGTTAGTCCCCGATTACGATGCTGGTCGGACGCACGTTCGACCGACATCGTTTTGGAATAGAAACCGACCAACTAGTAGTCGGTTGTTCCATGCAACAAATTAGGATGCTACCGCCCATGAGGCGGTCGGAAACATCAATTTTTCCATAGTGGCTTCTGTTACGGCCGGAAAAGGGCCACAGCACAACCTGCATTGGAAAAATGGATGTTTGCAAACATCCATGCACTGTGTGCAAGGCACCATGTGGTGCCTAGCACATGGGGTATGGATGTTTGGGGGGCACCACACGTGCCCCCCTAGGTCTCATAGTGGAGGCCGCAGAGGGACAGGTGCACTCCTAGGGGCCCCCAAAGTCTGTTTCCAACAGCCTTTCAGTGGAGGTCTGAAGGCTGTATGAAAGGGACATTGTGATTCCTACAGCGGTGGCTGAGTAGGCACAACCCTACTGTAGGGGATTTCATTCCTACCAAAGGTTGAATGGGCTCCTTGAGCCTGTTGGAAGCATCAGTCGGTCCCTCCGCCGCTGCCTCCAACTGCCGCGCATCATAATGCGGCGGCCGGACTTCGGCCCCAGATGTCGGTCAGACCACAATTGGTTGTGATCCAACCGACATCATAATGAGGCCCTAAGTGCTATGTTTGTAGTGTTAAATACTTTGTAGGAGTTTCTTTGTATTGCTATGGGAATAGAAAGTTTCATTTTTGTACTATTATCATGATATATATATTCATTAGTACAATAAAAATACACATACATATTTTACATTTTTTATTTTTACAGAAATAATACTTATTGTAATATTTTAGTAGTTGTGAAGTACATTTAATGAATAAAGGAGTAGTCATTTTTCATGTGAATAGTTTTTTTAAGTTGTAAAACAAATACAGAAAATAAGTTTCCATTAATTTTTCCATAATATACATTTTCAATTTTTTTAAATATTGTACATTTATTCCACACAAGTGTAACGTAAATATTATTTGTATGTATTAAATATTTTATATATGTTCTAGTATTATTTAATATATCCTTTACAATTTTTGTAATAATTTTTACAACATTGTTTTATATGTCGATCAATCAATCGGCATTTGTAGAGCAAAGCACTGTCGCCCCTAAGGGGATCTGGGCGCTTAGGGTGCCGTGTCTCTGTCGAAGAGCCAGGTCTTGAGTTTCTTTCTGAAGTCTGCCAGGGATAGTGCTGTTCGGTGGTGGAGGGGCAGGTTGTTCCAGGTTTTGGCAACGATGAAGGAGAAGGCACGACCCCCGCTGTGGCTTCGACAGATGTGGGGGGTGTGTGTGAGGGCAAGGGGGGCAGAGCAGAGGTGTCTTGCGGGCAGGTGGAAGTTCAGCTAATGGTTGATGTAAGATGGTCCGTGGAGAGCTACGCATGCGTGTGTGATGATCTTGAACTGGCATCTCTTCTGGACAGGGAGCTAGGAAGGTTTCTGAGGTGAGGGGTGATGTGCGTCCGCTTGGGGAGGTCCAGGATGTGTGTGTCTGCGGTGCTCTGTTTGGTCTGAAGTCTTTTGAGGAGCTGGGTAGAGATTCCAGCATAGAGAACATTGCCATAGTCGAGGCATCTGGTGACGAGGGACTGCGTGACGGTCTTTCTGGTGTTGGTGGGGATCCATCTAAAGAGTCTGTGTAGCATACGGAGGGTGTGGCGGTAGGAGGAGGCAACTGCCTTGACTTGTTGTTTCCTGATGAGTTGGCTGCCAAAGATGATGCCGAGGTTGCATGTGCTTTCTGTTGGAGTGGGCGTAGGTCTAAGTTCTGCCAGCCACCAGCTGAGGTCCCATATAGAGATATGCCTTCCGAAGAGCGGTACTTCTGTTTTGTCAGAATTGAGTTTGAGGCTGCTATCTCTCATCCATTTGGCCACGTTGGTCATGGCGTGGCAGAAGTTGGGTTTGACATCCACAGGGTCCTCAATGAGCGAGAGGATAAGTTGAGTGTCGTCAGCGTAGGAGATTATGTTGAGTCCGTGTGCTCTGATGATGTCAGTTAGGGGGGCCATGGAGACGTTGAACAGGGTTGGGCTGAATGATGATCCTTGGGGAACACTGCAAATGATGTTTTTGGGTGCGAAGGTGAAGGGAGGCAATTTAATGCTCTGTGTGAGTCCTGAGAGGAAGAATGCAATCTACTTGAGGGCGATCTGCAGTATGCTGATGTTGTGGAGCCTGTCGATGAGGGTGTGGTGGGAGATGGTGTCAAACACAGCATAGAGATTGAGGAGGATCAGGGACATTATCTCTCCATGGTAGAGGAGGGTTCTGATGTCGTCTGTGGCAGCAATCAGTGCGGTCTCAGTGCTGTGGTTGGCACAGAATCCTGATTGTGAGGCATGGAGAAAGTTGTTTTGTCCTGGGTATTCGGCGATGTGTTGGTTGTTGGCTTTCTTGAATACTTTGACTGGGTAGGGGAGCAGGGAGATCGGTTGGAAATGTTTGAGGTCACCCGGGTTGGCAGAGGGCTTCTTTAGGAGAGGTCGGTCCTCTGAGTGTTTCCATACGTCTGGGAAGGTTGCTGTGGAGATGGAGGTGTTGAGGATGCTGGTGAGTTCAGAGCTGATTGGGTTGGCTTCAAGGTTTAAAAGAGGGTAGGGGCAGGGGTCTTTGGGTGCCCCGGAGTGGATCAATGACATGATAGATTTCATCATCTGGAAGGCGAGCGGAGACCAGTTGATTATCATTTTGCTCATGTTCATTGGTTGGTTGAGGTTGTCGGGCAGAGGGAGGGGGGTTGGGTGTTGAAATCGTCGTATATGGTGGCAATCTTGCTGTGGAAGTAATCTGAGAGGGTGTTGCAGAGTTCTAGGGAGGGGTGGTTGGTGTTCTCTGTGGCTGTGGGGTTGGATATTCCTTGACATGTATATTTGATAATATTTTTTTTTACTTTTTTAAAAACATTTTTATAAAATTGTTACTATTTTTCCCATTGATTCCTATGGGGGAAGTATTTTTTTAAAACTTTTATTAGGCAGCCATTTTTTCTACCACTACCTATATTTTTTAGTCTATTGGTGTTATTTTGATTTTGGGTCGTCTTTGGAAGGAAGAAGACGTGGTTGGGTGATGCTGTTCATCGAAATAGGTATGTTCGTTTTTTGCATTTTTTAAAGTGTTTCTAAGGTGGGGGTATAGTAGAGCTGTTTAAAAGATGTGTGTGTTGTTATTGAGAAGTGTTTTGTGTGTTTTATTGTGTGTTTAATGCTATTTTATACTGTGTTGTTTTATAACTTTTTTATATGGAAAGTTCAAGATTGTTTAAGTTATGTTTAAGATATGTGTTGGTAACTATCTTTTAATAGTTTAATGTTACGTATGTATTATTTGGGAATGTAGTGTTTTGTACGGTAGGGTGGTTCATTTATTTCTTACAGGTTTCGGTTTCTGAGCTGCTTCTAGGGAAAGTTGAACGTTCCGTTTTTTTAAAGGAAATCTGTTTTGGTTTATTATAAACCTATTTAAAAAAATACATTTCCTTCTTTCGCACATTTCCTGCCGCGGTTCTTTTTAAAAAATGTTTTTTTTAAATCTGATTTTTTTAATGGTACCTACAGACTGTGGATTGTTTCAAGGGATTGCCCGTGTGTTTCCTTTACTTTTGCAATATTTGGGCGAATTTTGGACATTGTTTTAAATATTTTGGGGTGGATTACTACTTTTTACTATGTGGATTTGGAAGAGATCTTCAGCTACAAAATCGTAAGTTTAATTTATATTTTTACTCTGGGTGTGAAATGTGATACGCCTTATTCAAGGTTATGTTGATGCATTTAATATGTTGTTTTGTTAATGTGTGTTGAATTTATTTCATTTAATATATTTAGCTTGTTAGTTTTGTTTGTTTAATATTTTTATATATTGTTTTTAGATGCTAGTGCAAATATTTGTATTATATCAGTGAGTAATATATATATATTTAATTATTTAGTCACTGATTTAATAATAACATTATATTAGTATTTTAAAAATATATTTATTTTTGTGGTGTCGTATATTGTGGCTTCAGAGGTTTGTGGTCGATTTATGTCTTTTACAGGATAGATTTGGCCATTATTCTAAGTTGTCTAGTCCTTTTTTATTTATAAATATGTTTACTTAACTAAGTAGCATCTTATACATTTTATTAGTTTTTTTATTTAGTTTAGGGCCAGATTCTGTAACTGAATGTTCGAGTCTAAGTTTTTGTTCTTTTTGTAAGGCTTCTAGTAATTTGTATAGCGTAGGTTGAGTTCTGCCTAGTGTGGATTGGAAGGCATTCTGCCATCCTTTCACTGCGTTGTTTGTTTTTGTTTTGTTTTTCTTCCTGTACCAAGGTACTGGCATAGACATTCCAAAATGGTATCTGGAATTTGGGGTGCCACCTGTGTCCTGACCTATGCAGTCTGCCAACCCATGTGTTCTCGAAGTAGTCCATTAGGGGAGTTAATTTGTCTTCATTTTCTTTGATAGTGGGGGATTTCTATTAGGATTTTGTAGTGGTTTACTACTTCTGTGACAGGGATGTAGGCTAGTGTGATCATTCTTTCAACCTCAAAGGCAAATTGGCTGTTTGTAGTGTATTCCACACTTAGGGCCTGATTATGACTTTGACAGTGTAGCGCCGGGTATGCCCTGCCGCCTCACCGCCAAAGCCGTAGTTGGGCCGCCTGCCAGATTAGGAGTTTCCTCCTGTCTGGTGGGCTTTTTTTAGCGTTCCATGGTCAGTGCCTATAAAAAAAGGCACTGCAGTGGGAACCACATAAACAGTTTCATCACGGCATGGACTGAAAAGTTCATGCTGTGCAGGAACTAGTGTGCATGCACACAGGGGGGCACATGTTGTGCCCCGTGTGCATCCACAGGACACAGAGGCACCAGGGGGTCCTGTAGGCCCCCCTTTTTTCCTCTCCACCAGGGTTTTCATGGCGGTTCCCCCGCATCCTGGCAGAGAGGAAACTCCTAATATTCTTGGCGGAAACGCGGCAGTCCCGTCAAGCATATAGATGCCTCTACACCGCCGCAACACCGCCAGGGAATGGTGGTTCCCTGGAAGCTGTGGCAGGGCTGTGGCGGTCCAACCACTCAACTCCTAATAGGGCAGTCAGAAGACCACCCTGCCCCCGCAAGAATGGAGGTCCGTGAGCCGCCAGACTCATAATTAAGCCCTTAGTGCAGATTTTTGTAGGCAAAGCCATATACCTTGGTTAAAATGGTAATAACATCCTTGTATGGCTGTGTAGGGGTATATATTTTTAGGCTAGAATGAATCATAACTTGTTCAAAGTCAATTTTTATTTTTTGGGGTAATAGTTGTTTGTTTGTTGTTTTTACTTGGGTTATCTGTTCCATGTAGTTACTGGCTTGTTTATTAGGAAGTAAACAAAGATAAAAGGGATATTGGTGTTATGAAATTCACCATGTATGCTGTATAATTGATGGTGTGCTTTGCAACATATTTTAAATGTCGCATCCATCATCCATATTTGGCATTGGGATATTTTGAGTATTTGCAGTGGAGAATATTACTATTTGTTTCTCATTATTATTATTGTCATATAGGAGGAAGGGTTCCTTTTTCTGTGTCATTGTTAGATGTGTTGGGATGTCTATCTCCCTATATGTTTTAGGAACAGGTGGGGTGTCACTGGTGGCTTTTTAAGTACATGTTATAAGGCATTTTAAGGTGGGTATTGATGGTAATTGGCTTACATATGTACGGGACTTGAAGCAGTATATTCTTTAGTATTTGTGTTGTGGGTTCTTGACAACTAGTGCTTGCTTCTCTTATATTTTTTAAACTTTTCTCACTTCTATCTCTGTGACATTTGTGGGGTGGTTATGCTCTTCACGTTAATTACAACAGTTTCTTTAGTAGTTGCCCTCCCATAACATGCATTGTATTAATATTTTTTACATTTCTAGTTAATATTTTCAGTAGAATCATTTTCTTGGCTGTAGGTGTACCCCATATAACATAATAACAGTTTTCCTTTATGTGAAATGATAAATTTGGCTCCTTCTGTCATTATATCTGTAATTACTGTAATAATATACATTTAAAAAATTGTTATTTTCAATATGTTATCTATTAATATACAGTTGAATATGCATTTACAATTTCTTTTTTTTACTTACTTGTATATGTCTTAGAGACGTTTTGTGTCATTTAGAGTATTTTCTTTCAGCGAGCTTGATTGTGAAATAAGTGTTTCTTTTCTGTTTGAAGAGAAAAATAAATTATATTAATTGCATGTGGTCTATTTTTTTATGTTTGACGAGGTTTAGGGAGTTAGGATTTCTTTGGCGTGGCTGTTGAAGTAAGTTTAAAATTATTATTTAAATATACTTACTTTATTTTGTAATGCTGGATGTGTTGTTGTAGATGGTATTTAGTAGAAGTTTGGAAAATCTGTGTAAAAGGAGAAAAGTTAAACAGTGTGCTATCTTGCACTTTAGCATTATTTTACTTTTTATTTTAAGTACAATTATTGGATTTGTCTTTATATAGCTAAATATTTTGCAGTCTTCTGTTTTGTAGGAAAAAACCTCTTCAAATGTTTGTTGTTTTCTGAGTTATATTTTTGCTTTGATTAGTGTGGCTTTTATATTGTTTCTTTAATTGGTTAAGCTGTTGTATTCGTTAAAGTTGTATATCATTTTTTTTTATTGGTTGCTTTAGTCCTATACTAATTTCGTTTGGCAGTTATATCCTTATTTGGTAAATGCTAATTAATGTGTTTTTATATTTGTATTATGTATGTTTTTATTTATTTAATATTGTATTTATTTGTGTTGATAAAATAATTAAGGGGCTGATTACGATGTCGCTCGGTCATGGGACCGGCTGACACCCGGTCTGCGGTCCTGACCGGCCCATTAGGATGCGACCGAACACAGTTTGGTCGTATTCCTACATTTTACAATGGGAGTATGCATGCTCCCATTGTAAAATGTGAGGTGCAGTTCATCCCTGCACCCCGTAGCAGGCACCTCTATCTGCCTGTAACGGGGTGCAGGGATCAACATGTGCCCCCCTCTGCCTCCAACCGCTGGGGGCCACCAAATGCGAGTTCCGACAGCCATTCTGTGTCAGAAAGGCCAGCACAGAAAGGCTGCCGAAACCCAACATCATAATCCCAAGGGCGGAAAGAACCGACCTTGGGATTACAGGCCACATTCCGACTGGCCCTACGGGCTCTCCGAGCCCTTCAGAAGCCAGTGGGAATGACCGGTCAGATTCCTTTCCGACCGCCTCCATTGTAGTGAGGCGGTCGGAATGGAATCCGACCGGCATATTACGATGCGGTCGACAAGGCTCCGACCGAGGGTCGGAGCCTTTACAACCGCATCATAATCGGCCCCTTAATGTGTTTGTTTTATTTATGTGTTTATTGTATCTAAATCTCTTTTAAATATGTTTAGTGTATATTTTATAGGTGTATTAATTTAATATTGTTTATGTTGAATTTTTGGGTAAAGTAGAATACTTTTATTTAATTATAAATTGTTGTTATAATGTTCGGATATATTTATTGTTATTTGTTGGTGTAAATAATTAGTTTTTGAGGATTTTTAAACGTATTTGTTAGTTGGTTTAATGATAATTTTGTAGTTTATATTGTCATTGATATTTTTGACATAGTACATACTTATTTATAAATGACAATACTTTTGTTTCCGATATTTTTGTACTTAATATATTTAAAATTAGATATTTTTGTCATAATATTTATGTGCTCGATATAAGTGACTTTTATAGTTATAGTTATAGTTATATATTTAGGCTTTCCTTGCCATCAGGTCTCGATCATTGGCCTTGTTAAAGCGCTGTCATCACTTTTAATAATTACTGTTTTTAAAATCATTCACGCTTCTTTTTAGAATTGTATTGTACTTGAATTTGTTCTACTGTATTCGCTATCGCCCCCACGCCTAAGCCGACTGTTTCCGGCCCCTTGCTGCTCCTAGTGACTCCCCCGGTAGCAGCCAATCACGCTGCGAGAGGGTGGAGCTGAGGGCGGGGAACGGAGGTAAATGCAGCTCGCAGCGCGGAGCTCTCCATTAGGCTTTCCTTGCCATCAGGTCTCGATCATTGGCCTTGTTAAAGCGCTGTCATCACTTTTAATAATTACTGTTTTTAAAATCATTCACGCTTCTTTTTAGAATTGTATTGTACTTGAATTTGTTCTACTGTATTCGCTATCGCCCCCACGCCTAAGCCGACTGTTTCCGGCCCCTTGCTGCTCCTAGTGACTCCCCCGGTAGCAGCCAATCACGCTGAGAGAGGGTGGAGCTGAGGGCGGGGAACGGAGGTAAATGCAGCTCGCAGCGCGGGAGCTCTCCATTAGGCTTTCCTTGCCATCAGGTCTCGATCATTGGCCTTGTTAAAGCGCTGTCATCACTTTTAATAATTACTGTTTTTAAAATCATTCACGCTTCTTTTTAGAATTGTATTGTACTTGAATTTGTTCTACTGTATTCGCTATCGCCCCCACGCCTAAGCCGACTGTTTCCGGCCCCTTGCTGCTCCTAGTGACTCCCCCAGTAGCAGCCAATCACGCTGCGAGAGGGTGGAGCTGAGGGCAAGGAACGGAGGTAAATGCAGCTCGCAGCGCAAGAGCGCAGCGGACGCGCGCAGCGGGCGCGCCAAAGGCAAGCCCGTCTGCGCCCGTCCGCGCCCATCTGGGTCCAGGGTCCATTCGTTATGCCCATCCTACTAGCTACCCCTCGGAAACACTGAAAACTATGCATTCCACCCATCTGCACCTCGCCCGTGAAACTTTCTCCCTTATATCTAAACACGGAATCTTTATCAACCGGAGCACGTTTCCAGAAATACAGATCTCCACCACTCCCAAGCACATCTCACATAGCCAGGTTAAACCCGAAGCTAGGCCCTTATCGATCCACTACCTTAACACCCGTTCTCTTGTCAGACATCAGTTGGACATATTCCTCCTACTGACCACTGATAAACCTGACGTTTTATTGCTGACTGAAACCTGGCTCACTGTCGACTCTGCCCCTGATATGTTGGCAGCACTACCCCCGATTACTATATCATTTATGCCAACCGTCCACCTGGTAAACCAGGGGGGGGGGTCGCAGCCATCATTCATACTGATTTCAAGTTCTGCTCCTTGACATGTCTTGCTCTCAAAGAGACAGAGAACATAGTAATACATTTTGAATCTGTCAATGACTCCTTTGTCTGTGTATTAATCTACAGGCCACCTTATCAGATGCCTTCCTTTCCCCTCTCACTCAGTGAACAGATGGCTAAACTCGTGATTGAGCATGCCAAGGTCCTTCTCGTAGGAGATTTTAATTACTGGTATAATGACCCCCAGGAAGGGGTACAATCAGCTGAGATGACTGACCTTCTTACAAATTTAAATTTTACCCAACAAGTCTCATCTCCTACTCATTTGAAAGGGCATATCCTCGATCAAGTCTGGACTATTGGTCTGACCACTTCTACCCCTACAATTGTCCCTTGCATTTGGTCTGACCATTATTTAATAAAATTTACATTTGTTCTTCCGGCCATCGAGAAAATTAGTACGGCCGAAGGCAGCTTTGCTAGAAAATGGAATAATGTCAACAAAAAAGATTTTCTTGACACGTTATCCAACACAGCCCCATCCCCTGGCACTGACATTAATGCATCGGAAATGAACATATCCGAGTGGCTACTTAATGCCAGCAACAAGCATGCACCCCTTAAAAAAGTTAAACTGGCCCGTCGCGCAGACGCACAGCGATGGTTCTCCACTGAACTTAAAATCCAGAAATTGGCTTTGCGCCAACTAGAGAGGCAGTGGCGACTGAAGTACTCCCCCGACAAAAAACTCCTCTATATCACAGCTCGGAAGGAATTTAAGAGTAGCATCCTCACGGCCAAAGCCGCCCATTTTTCTGCGCGTATCTTGAAGTCCAACAATAGCTCTAAAGAAATTTTTTCCATTATTAATGAATTAGCCAATCCTGAGAGAATTCTTTTGAAGGCTACACCTTCCCAAACATTGTGCAACTCTTTAAATGATTATTTTATTGAAAAAATTATTACTATTAAAGCCAGTATTCCTAAGTACTCTTCCATCCAGAACCCTTCTGTCTTGCACAGTAACAATTGTAGTATCAGCTGTTTCCCTTCTATCAGAATGGAGACTTTCCAGGATCTTCTTGTAAAAGTCAAATCAGGTGCCCCCTCTGACTGCTGCCCACCACATATACTAAAGGATTGCCTTGCAGTCTATCCGGGCCCCGCACTCGCTCTTTTGAACGAGTCACTTTCATCTGGCCAAGTCCCTATGGCTTTCAAGAAAGCTACAGTGGTACCCCTCCTAAAAAAACCTGGAGCGGATCCGGCGCTTCTGTCTAACTACCGCCCGATCTATTTGCTTCCATTTTTGGCGAAGATCTTAGAAGCCCATGTAGCTAAATGTCTATCTAACTTTTTGGAGGAATCTAAATACCTGGACCCTCATCAGGCAGGGTTTCGGCCGGCCCATTCTACTGAAACTGTAATCCTTGCTGTCCTGGATACTCTCCGGGACAACGCAGACAGATGCTCCCCTCAGGCACTGGTATTATTGGACCTCTCTGCCACCTTTGACACGGTCGACCACACTATTCTGCTCGACCGTGTCAAACATGCTGGTATTCAAGGTACGGCGGCTCTCTGGCTTACTTCCTTTTTGGAAGATCGCTCTCAGGCCGTTTGCCAAGGTCACTTTTCAGCTCCCCCATGTACAATTACTTGTGGCGTTCCACAGGGCTCGGCTCTTTCTCCCCACTTATTTAATCTTTATATTGCCCCCTTGATTCAGTCCCTTAAAGATATGAAGGTGACTGTTTTTAATTATGCAGATGACCTCCAATTACTCTTCAGGATCGATAACTCACATAACTCGGTCACGGACTTTCAGGCTACAATGCGGCACATTCAACAATGGATGGACCTCAACCATCTCAAACTGAACCCTGGTAAGACAGAGCTTGTTCTTACTGGGGACAGTCATAAGTACTGGGGTCCCCATTACTGGCCTCCAGAGCTAGGACCCCCTCCTTCCCTGTCCCCCTCGGCCAAAACACTTGGAGTCTCCCTCAACAATGACCTTTCTCTAAAAACCCAGGTCGGTGCGGTTATTTCTAAGTGTTTTTTTCAAATGCGCAAGATCAGGAAGATACACCGCCTTCTCACTCAGGAAGCCCTGATTCAGGTCATAATAGCCACTGTCCTGTCACATCTGGACTATGCCAATTCTGTGTACTTGGGCATGCCACTCTACCTGCTTAAACGGCTTCAGATGGCCCAAAACCATGCAGCCCGACTGATCTTCCGACAACCTAAATGGCAATCAGCGACTCCCTTGCTGAAGAAACTGCACTGGCTCCCTATCTCCCAGCGCTGTGCCTTTAAAACAGGTTGCCTCATTTTTAAATCCTTGCATGGCAATAGTCCTGTATTTATCAACAGCCTGATTTCTAGGCATACTCCCTTACGTAACCTGCGTTCTGCCCACCTCTCACTCCTTATCACTCCGACATTCAAGCGGGTGCGTCAAGGAGGCCGCAGATTCGCGATTCTCGCCCCCAAACTGTGGAATTCTTTTCCGCTGGAAATACGGTCTTGCACAAACCTCCTGCAGTTTAGGAAGTCCCTCAAAACATGGCTTTTTGAACAAGCCTATGATTGATGTTCTATCGGATAGCACTTGGAGCCTTTTATAGCGCCATGAAGCCACCTGGTGTACGCGCGCTTTATAAATTATTTTTAACATTAACATTAACATTAACATTATATATAGGGACTCGATATTTTTGTTATCGATATTAAATTTTCGATAATTGTGTGAGACCATATTTGTTTTCTCGATATTTAGTCACTGTTCCGTTTTGTAGCTGGCATGTAAGCTTGTACTGAATGCAAAATCCCTGTATGTTGTGGTGTCCTATATGTGCATGAAAGATCTGGAAGAATTCATTCATAAAATGGTTTTACACATTGTTCATAATCTGGTACGTACGTTCTGCCAAAATGTAGAAAACCCAATATTGATTGGAGTATTTTTAATGTGTTTGGTGGTTGTTAAAGTGCTCACTTCGCTAGGAAATGTGTCACTAGACTTTTGCCTTCACATGATAACTCATATCTCAAGAGCAGGACACTGAGATAGGCAATTCTTGATTTTTAAAATTTAATTTGTAGCCCATGTGAGCAAATCCTAGAACTATGCTGTCTACTCTGGTCAAATGTATGGCCAACTAATCATCCATCAAGTATGTATCATCAACATAGGACAATGCTTGGTTATCAAAGTCTTGTAACAGTTCCATTACACAGGCTGAGAACAGCCCAGGGCTATTCTTATACCCTTGTGACAGTGGACAACATTATTTTTTGAGAGCAGAGGGCACTAAATGAAGTCAGATACCTGCTTCCAGGCACTATATTTTGGCAGAAAAACCAATTTGAGATGTCTAATGTGGTTTTATATTTTTTGCGCACTATGGGCCTCAACACTATGTCAGTCGGAAAGCCTTACAATCGACTCCTTTTCAGAAGCGTTTCCAACCGACTCGGCTTCGGGGAGCCTGATTACGATGTTTCTAAACACCGTTCGGTCTGACTCCCATTGACTTCAATGGGAGCCCGTTTTCAGACCGACAACACAGGCTCCCATTGAAAAAAAGGGGTGGTCGCGGAAAACCATGCACCCTGTGGCAGGCACCCCTTGGTGCCAGCCCCACTGTGCATGGTTGGAAAGAGGGACCCATGGGTACCCCCACGGGCCCCAACCGGAGGCCTCCAGGTGAATTGGGGCCTGCTACGAGCCCCCAAATTCGGTTTTTGACAGCCGATCCGTGTCGGACAGACCGAGTTGGAAAGGCTGTCAGAATCCAACATCGTAATCGGTCGGGCGGAAACACGGTCCATAGAGCTCTATGATTTGGCTCCGACCGGCTCGGACTCTCCAAATGTCGTTCGGAACCGATTCAGAATGACTGACCGACTACCTTGTATCGTAATCGCTCGGTCGGAAATGTTTCTGAGTTGGTCGGAAACATGGCTTCCGACACCGGTTCAGTCAAACCAAATGCCATTCGGAGCCTTTCCAACCGATATCATAATGAGGCCCTAAATTGTTCTTTAGTGCCGCTCCATGCACATTTTGTACTGCAAATGTGTGTGTAGCACTGTTCAATTGTCTATATTCTAAAACTAAGCAATATGAATGATCTGGTTTAATAAATGGAAACAAAGGATTGTTCTTTGGTGAGTAGCTTTTTTCTATTACGATTTGATATTCAAGTTGTGTGAGTATTTTTCTAGCCCATTGTTTTGCTTCATGTTTAATGGGATATTGTGGTTGTGCTTGTGGGTTGGACTTTATGGGTATGATGTGGTAAGGGGATCCTTCATCCCAACCCATGTGGTTGCGATATAACGCCAGGGCTTGTGCTAGGGCCCACTCCTTGGCGTATGTGTGTTTTACTGAGTCAGAAAAAACTGATAGCATTACTGTTTCTCCTAGTGGAACATTTCTAACAGAGTCATGTGGCCAATCTTTTTCAGCCAAGAGAATTTCATAGCCAAATGACAAGTTCTCCCAAATGAGAACATTAATAGTATGTGGTATGTACCTCTTCATCTGGAGTTGTAATTCCTATAATTGACTAGGGACACTTAGGGCCCTATTGCGAGTATGGCAATCGTAGGACAGCGGTATTCGCGGTGGTGGTCCGACCACCACCATCACTGCGGGTTCACCCTCTGTATTTGGAGTGTGGCGGTCGGACCACCAAAGGACCGATGCCTCCGCCAGGATCCAGGATCCCGTGGCAGAGCCATAGCGGAAAGGAGCAGGAATATGCTGGCTTTGCCGCTGAGGCACTGCTGATCATATTCTGAGTTGCATTCCCACCACCCATTTCATGGCGGTGAGCCTGCCAAGAAAAGGGTGGTGGAGATGCAACTAAGGGTACTCTAACAGGGTTCCCTCCCGCATCTGGTCCTGGAAGTGCATGCGGGGGGGGCACATGTGATTGCACCCCCGTTCCTGCACGGTGTGGCATGCACAACATGGTGCAGGACACTCCATACAGGAACGTGCTGCAGGCGCCGTCACAGCTGCAGTCTGCTGTTAAGGCTCTCCTATGAGCCTAACACAGACGCTGCCATGAGACCGTCGCAACACCGCCCGCCCTCCCTGGATTCAACTCAGATTCCGGTGGGTGGGTGCACCATGGGCTTGGCGTTCCTCCTGCAAGTGCAGCAGTGCGGTGCTGCAGGAGGACTGCCAAACACGTAATAAGGCCCTTAGTCTCTGGTCCAGTGTTTCCATCTGGACGCAGTCATTCATTGCTACTGCTGCCAGATACTCCATAACTTTCTGGAAAATTATCATGATTTATACCAATCTGTCGCGCTGTCTAGCAGAGTCAGAGCCCACTTCCCATTTAGAAGCAGTGTCCTCAATATTTGTGGCATGTTTAACTTTTATCCCAGCCACTTTCTTCTTTATAAATTGAGGCTTTCGCTGTGGATGTTTTTTTGTTTTTTTATTATGAAGTCAGAAGAGCGTTGTGAGTCCTTCTTCAGTTTCACGTACTCCTCTGATGTGCGCTCTGATCGTTCTCCTCTCTCCAAGTGTTTTTGCATGATTTCTAAAAGGAACGAGAAGGACATTTATCAGTATGCTGATACCTATCAGGCTGTTTAATTGTATCATGGTTACGTAAGTTACAGCACTTATCAGAGGACTCCTGTTGAGGAGAACCACCCTGTGATTTAGTCTTTTCTTTATTTTTCTTATCATCTCAGCGGTTTTTAGAAGACTCTGGTGCCTGTTTCGAGTTATCCTTTTCAGAATTACCCTTTAGTTGTGGCTTCTTAGATCTGGCTCCCAAATTATCTTGACCTATTGAGGTTTCTGCAATAATTTAGGTAGTTTGCGTTCTTGGTCTACTGGAGAAACCTGAGCGAGTCGTTGGCATACTGCCAACGCTGCTGATATTACTTAATATCATTAAGGATACTGTAGCAAAATTGCCCATTAATTTCATCCGCAAATCCAGGGCAGGGGCTGCCCCGTATTCATTTTGAATCTGTTTGAGCACCTCTGGCAAGACAGATAATGATGGTGTACCATGTGTTGTGATATAGACTGCAGCAAAGACTGTGCCTAAAGTGGCGCAGTCTTCCATTGGGGGAACCATCCCTAATGGTAAGCACATTGTGAGAATTCTGTGTTTTTCTTGGGGTTCTGTATGAGGAAACACTGCTTCGAGCCAATTCGATTTTGTGCAATCCAGAACGGAATCTCATCCTGCCTGACGGGAACTTTACCTATAATTGTATTAATAGTTATTGGACTAATTCCAGGTGCCACCAATTGTAGTTGAGCAGGTTCAAAAACCCTTGCTGGGTTTGCTATTTTGGTTTGGATAACAAATTGTATTAGTTGTCAATATTATATAACTATACATGTGTATAGTACACGTAGCTCTAGAGCCGTACATTTTCTTATATCTTTATTTTTCTTATCATCTCAGCGGTTTTTAGAAGACTCTAGTGCCTGTTTCGAGTTATCCTTTTCAGAATTACCCTTTAGTTGTGGCTTCTTAGGTCTGGCTCCCAAATTATCTTGACCTATTGAGGTTTCTGCAATAATTTAGGTAGTTTGCGTTCTTGGTCTACTGGAGAAACCTGCGCGAGTCGTTGGCATACTGCCAACGCTGCTGATATTACTTAATATCATTAAGGATACTGTAGCAAAATTACCCATTAATTTCATCCGCAAATCCAGGGCAGGGGCTGCCCCGTATTCATTTTGAATCTGTTTGAGCACCTCTGGCAAGACAGATAATGATGGTGTACCATGTGTTGTGATATAGACTGCAGCAAAGACTGTGCCTAAAGTGGCGCAGTCTTCCATTGGGGGAACCATCCCTAATGGTAAGCACATTGAGAGAATTCTGTGTTTTTCTTGGGGTTCTGTATGGGGAAACACTGCTTCGAGCCAATTCGATTTTGTGCAATCCAGAACGGAATCTCATCCTGCCTGACGGGAACTTTACCTATAATTGTATTAATAGTTACTGGACTAATTCCAGGTGCCACCAATTGTAGTTGAGCAGGTTCAACAACCCTTGCTGGGTTTGCTATTTTGGTTGGATAACAAATTGTATTTGTTGTCAATATTATATAACTATACATGTGTATAGTACACGTAGCTCTAGAGCCGTACGTTTTCTTATATCTGGATAAGGTGTGTAAGCGGCTACGACAGGCCATGTTGCTCCCTCATTACTGAGGGGACCTAGTCTAACATTTTCTGTTGTATGTGGTAGGGCACCTATGAGCCAATTTATGTGTTCCTGATATGGCAAAGGGATTTCTAACTCCTCATAGGGTCTATAGTTGTTTGGTACTTGTGCTTCAGTGTATTGTGAAAATTCCCAGTGCTGGCATTTGCTGCCAGGAATGTGATTCACGAATAGAATACCTCTGTTCTATACGCTTTGTGGACCTCAGCCACAAAGGTGACATCCCAACGCATCAGGGTGAGCCCATGATGTAGTAACATTTGTGTTAGTACATGTCGGCTGGTATTATTATATGTGGAAGGCGCTGTTTTGATGACGCGAAGAGAAAACGCCGCCCATAGGTTACTACTACTGTCTGGGTCCCATCACTGTATTTTGTCAGCAAGATTTTGGGGTTTAGATTTCTTCAGTCCAACTACACCCCAAACATATTTTATGCAGAAACATTTGCACAGAATTTATCTTGGGGTTCCCTATTTCTGCCCTAGATGTGAGACAGATAAAGCAACTTTTTCATATGGTATGGACTTGCCCCATCTTGCAGAGATTCTGGATCATAGATTATGTTAAAGCTCTCTTAGGAAGAAACATCATATGTGATCCCACAATTTGCATTTTCAGGTTGATGCCTCAGTTTCAAGCCAACAGATCTATCTGCAAGTTCATTGACTAGACCTTATTACATGCCAAATCGTCCTGTGCTCCTACAATGAGGATATGGAGATCTGAATTACATAAATGGGTGACAGCTGAGGATGAATTTATGTTTCAAAATCCAAGAAACTGGGAAACAACAGAATACATATAGACTGGAACACCTTCCTACTGAAACTTGCTTCAAAATCTGATGGAAGCCACCACGAAACACTGGGATCCCCATTGAGCTCTCATACTGTAAAATTGATTTGTAGAGACAATCATTACTGGGGGCCGCTCTCATTCTGACTGGTTGTTACTCATAAATGATACCATTCATACATCCCTACTTCTCAAGACTAATTGTGGGTGAAATTGTGTAATTTTGTCAAGTAAAATTTTACAAATTCAATATAAATTGCAAAATTATGTTTTTAGACAGAAATGTAATTTGCAGGTATCTCACATGACTTTTCGTGCAATCATGCATTTCGAGTAAAAAAGTCTTGTGATAGACCGACATAAGAATAGTTTGAGAAAAAAGTGACTCTTGACAAAACAGTTTCTGAGCAAGTAAGTCTCTTATGAGCAAAAACTATGCAACATTTTGTAATGTGAAATTTCAAGTCAATTTTAGAATTTTGCATAATGAAAAGTGTAGAAATTACATTAATTTCACCAACCATAATTTCTCCCAGGCCTACTCAAGAACTGATACTTCTATTGCCATTGCTGCAATGTTTTCCTGTATAGCAAAGTATACGTTACAATCTTCTTCTCCTCTTTATTCCTTGCACCACTGACTCTGGAGGTTTTTGTTAAGTGACTGTTTTGACTGGACTTTGTTATCAAACCAAAGACCCTGGAAGATATTTGGAACTCCTGTTCCCTTAGGAAAATCAAACAAGACAATTTAAAAAATGATGGTTGCCTGGCAACCATTAAATATTGATTTAGACAGCAAGCACTGAAGAATTAAGATTGAAAAAAGAACTTTCATGAACATTTTCCTCTCCTCTCCAACTAAATAAGGGAAAATCATTCCTCACAATGATCTCTGGAAAGGACAAATAGGACGCCTCTAGTTTATTTTTTAACTTGATTGAACAAATAAGAAAAGCTGAGTAGAAATAGCCTTTTTGTTGTTGTTGAAATTTTAAACAGATGGGATTTCAGCATTATCGTAATCTGGTGTTGGTAGTTGGTTCCAGCACTTTCGCCTCTAGTCTTCTATACCATCAATTTTACCAACAAATCCCCCTTTTCTGTGCCTCTTGCAGATCTCTGAAATGCAAAGTTGGTCTAGGCAGGTGCTGACAGTCAAGCTATTCTGAATCACTCCCCTGCAGGAGATGATAATAGTTTGTGATTGGTTGATCAGTAGCTAATCAAATTAGATGAAACCCCATTTTATTTTTAGAAATTCTGTCTGTCTACTATTCCACCAATGAAAATTGTTATCTATGTTTCTCCCTTTTACATTAACAGCTGGGCATCTTACCAGAAAAGCATGAGGTAGGTTGCTCTGCATTTAGTGAGTGAAGAGCAAACATTCTGCCTTTCTTTTTTTATTGTTTCAGCTGTCATCCTTACAATAGTTTAAAATTACGATGTAAAACCACTGTACATACCAAACTTCAGTCAGATAAAAAACATACACAAAGCAATCCACTAAACAGTGAGATAATGTTTACACACTGCATCTCATACCGTGATAAACATCAGTCAACAAATTTAGCAGATATTTTAAAGTGCAAGTGCAGTGAAACAATAAAAGAACACATTTTCATCAGCCTAAAAAAACATATACATCACCATCTGTTAAATAGCATAAAAACATTTGGGCGCTATATTCTTTCCAGTAATCTACCCCCCACACCTAGACTGAAAAAGTTCAAACCAGGGGGATATTGGAAAACCATGTATTAATGCAGGAGCTAGAAGCACATTACATCATGGAATACGCTCAATCCCGAAAAGGCTATCTGGTTAAGCTGGTACCTAACATGGTAGGTAGCTCTCTCAGGCATGACCACAAAACCCATAGAAATAACGCTACAGAATTGACCATGTACACGTCACCTGGTTTAGTGCTAATTTAACACATCTAACTCCATAGTATTTGAAAAGCGGGAGGAGCCATCACCGCCACGCTGCATCATATTTCTTGCAAAACAGAAATAAAGTGGGTTAGGTTGTCTATTCCCCATCACAGTGATCAAATCTGGCAGCAACCATATGGATTCGTATAAGATAGTCCCTGATCGGGATACAGCACATCCAGGTATTCAGAGCAAGGGGGGCCATAGGTGTTACTGAAATAATTGTTCGTAATAGAACCTGGCTTCAACACCAGGCGATTTGTTTTTCGCATGTGTTCATACCGTTCTTTGATCAGTTCTGCAGTATCCTGCCTGACTCTACCAGGGGCTTCCGATAGGGACATCATCTGTAGCTCATTTAGTATTTTCTGTACATGGGACGACCATGTGTGGCCCCAACAAATGCCACTGGCAGTCACTTCTTCTAGAGTTTCCAGGAAGACTGTAGCCTTAGGTTTTCTTACCAATCTAACCCAATAAAGGATTGGCCTGAGGGCTATAATTTCTGAAATTGGGATACAATTTAGCTCCTTGTAGCGCGCCACTAGAGGCTCTAAAGGCTCTTCCATCAAATAGTCCGCTACATCATTTAAAAAGAGTCTGAAAAGTAAGGCTGCCAGCACAAACCCCTGCTGGACACCTATTTCGACTGTAAAGGGTTCTGTGCACTCCCCACCACAGACCATACCATACTTAAGCCATATTACTGGAGTGTAGGGCCCTAATGGCCATTTCTAGGGAGATATCAACTCGTAGGTCTACCAGGGATTTCCACAGCTTTTGTCGGTCGACTAAATTGAAGGCTGCTTTCAGATCTACAAATATTAAATACAGCGATGACTTCCTCACCAATGTAAATTTTAAAGAGATCATATATAATCGGCGCGCCTGGTAGATGGTCCCTATAAGGGGCCTTAAACTGGCTTGCACTTCTGTCATGATGGTATGGGCTTTAACCCATCCCTGGAGTCGATTGAGCCGGACTTTACCTAATCTTTTACCTGCACCATCCAGGAGGGAGATCAGATGGTAATTAGCTGGGCTAATTCGATTACCTTTCTTTTGGATCGGCACAATAATAGCTGAGTGCCATGTACGGTGTTACCAGTAAGCGCAGAATTAAACACTTTAGTGAGAATGATGGCCCACAGTTGGGGCTCCTCACGGTATATATCAATAGGCTCCAGATCAAGGGCTGTGGCCTTGTGTTTCTTCATATCACTCAAGGCTCTTTCCACCTCTGGTACTAGGATGTCAATCACACAGGGCCCAAAGCAAACACTCCCTTGAGCTGGCACCGGAACTGTGGGGTTGACACTGTATAAGAAGCTAAAGTGGCTGATCCATACAGACAGACCAATGTAGGTTTCTCTGATATTTACTGAACCCTTCACCACCCTTGATACTAATTCCCAGAATATTTTGGATTTTTTTTCATACAAGGCCTCTCTCAATTCCTCCCAAAGAGTCAATTGGTGCAGCAGTTTCTTAGTTTGCTAAAGGTGTTTATATCCACCCCTATATTCTCGAATAACAATTCGCTTTGTGGACTACAGTGTTGTTGTGCTAGGGCAGATGAAACAACTCCCTTCATTCTGAGGCATTCCTCATCATACCAGTTAACCCATGCACCCCTCTTCCCGCTATCCAGTATGGCAGGTTTAGGTCTAATGGCTTAGACCAAAGGGCCTTCAGCTCCTTTACCGTCCCATTATAGACGGCTAGGATTACATTATTATCATCAGTAGGGGAGTTCAAAATTACGGATCCAAACTTAGTAATTATACACTCTAGCAGTGGGAGATCATGTGAATATTTCTCACTACTCCGTCGTATTCTCTTTTTGCTATTGGATGGGACAATCACGTGCCTAGAACTCCTTTCCATTGAGTTATTTACAATCGCTCCCCTCCTCGGGCACAATTTCAGACAGAGTGTCACAGGATCATGGTCAGTCTCCACTCTCCTGATGACAGTCACATCATGCACACATTCCCAACCCTGTATATTGATTAGGATAAAGTACATTAATGCCTGACTTCTCCTGTTGTTGAAAGTTTCCCTGACAGTACTATCTGAGGGAGTGTGACCATTAATAAAGCATAGCTTGTAGTTTATCAGGAGCTCATAGAATGCATCACCCTTCTTTGAGGGTTTAAAATTACTCATAGCTGACTCAGGGATACCTAGGCAGTGGTCTTCTATTAGGACCTCATTATTAATGATAGTATCCGATGGTTGTGTATTAAAATCTCCACAAATCAATAACATATACTTCTGCCCTTTGCCCTCCTCTATCAGCTTGAGAGTAACCACATCCTCCCTGACACTATTGATGTAGTAAAACAAATTTCCCCAAATCGCCTGAACCTCCGTGGACCACCCTGGTGGAATATAAACATTCACAATTTCAACCACCCCACCTTCGGAGCCCATGACCAGATTCTCACATGTTGCAAATTGGGGCACACTTTAGCTACCCCAAGTTGCTCAAACCTGCATTTCAGCTTTCACAACACCCAAACAGTAAGCCCACCCGAAGGCCGACCCCTCCGAAGGCGGGTAGCCTGGATGTTGTTATCAAGTAACCCATTTACACTGATTCCCTCATGGGCCCATGTTTCTTGAAAACAGTATATATGATATTGCATGACAAACTTCAGCCAGTCCTCATCCTCTGTTTTACTACCAAAGCCTACGATATTCCATCACAGTACATACAGATAGTCATTGTTAGACTTGTCCATAAAACTGGCCCTATATATCCTAGTTGGAACCGAGGTAGCAGACTCAGAGGGCAAGTTCTTCCATTCTCAATCAGAGCCCCGTCTGGTTAGGTCTCAAGGTTTAGTTGCCAGTGCTGCTGCTATCCATGTCAGCCTCAGTTTCTTTAATCCCAAGATTTGGAAACTTAATTGTCCTAGAGTTATTGCAAGCAGTGATGCGCAGGCTCTCATGGGCTACTCCATTTAAGTTTGGTGGATCTTCAGTGCCCCCACCAATGATTTATATTTAAAGGGGGAGTTCAGTGCCGGGGGAAACTGTTTATATCCCAAGTTGCCCTGAAGAGCAAAGCATCAGTAATTCTCTAGTGTTCCTGTAGTGCATTTTCTTATATTTCACCCATGATTATTGTTTCATTTTCCTGTCCAGGGATGCCGTTTCTGAAAAAGAAAGTTCCAACTAGTGATCCTTGTATATGTTTTGCAGATAGAAAATGTGTTGTGATTATCCGAAATATTGCAATGTGTTAGAGATTTAGACCCTAATTTATAGTTTTGTGGATGGGTTACTCTATCACAAAAATATCAGATATCTGGTCTGCCTTATTACAAGTGCCATAGGGTATAATACACTTGTATAAGGCAGACGCGATATACATCTATAACAGTTGATGTTAGTACTGAGAAAGAAATACCCAGTTTCATATAATGCTCTGCAGGTTATACATACATTTAAAATAACTCTTTTGCAAATGGTCAGCTAATGCAAAGATGCTGAAGCAGGGAAAATATACCCTCAGTAACCCTGTCCCAGATCTGCGTGAGCCACTGCATTCTGGATGGACCAGAGATGGTAAATCTAACATAAATTCTTGTGTAATGCAATCAAAAGATAGGAATCAAAGATTCTTTGGCCTTGCTTTACAGCAAGACACAGGAAAGAATGACACAATACGTTCAAGTAAAACAACATTTTCTTAATTTGGGCATGATATTGGAATTCATCTGAATACCCAGAGGTGTGACCTGCTTGAATGGTGATACAGAGTGTCTCAGGCCTAGCTGACTGTATGCTATCATTATTATTTTTTGTTCTAGTGTCAATTCTTTTGTTGTTGTTAGCCATCCAGTTATTTATTGAGACGTTGTTAAAAGAAGATTCACCTTGGTATAAATTAACCAAACAATATGTGCCATTAGCTTAGCTTTAGACATCAATGGTGAGGAGTGAATATTTGTCTTTATGGGTAATATGTGGGTATTAAAACTCATAGATGATCATGTTCAGACTTGGAAACACAACAAATTTATCTCATTAATACGTTTTGAGTACCTAAAATTCAAATAACGATACAGAACACCAAATGAAAGGGTATTTAAACTTACGCTCTGTGTTATTCCTCAATAATGTTTTCCAACAGAGAGTTTTCCCATCCAATTGGTAACATTTACAATTTACCCATTATATCCTATGGGATCTATATTGCGGCGGATGGGATATCCGTCACCCTTGTGACTGAGCAACCTGTCTGTCAAGTTCTAAATCAGGCCTTAGTGTTTAAAAGCTGACAATATTAAGATATTGTTCTTGAAACGGGCCAATAACCCAGGATATAACTAATAAATCTTGGATAGACACACTACAGGTTACCTTGGCAAAGAAGAAATGGTAGGTCTCTTCACACTCTCACAGGAATCACCTAAGCCACCTATGACCTCAAACATCAGTGTCATAAGATTTCATAATGGTATGTTGGTCAGTGGTAGTGAAGACCACTGACAGTTTTATTGGAATCACTAACCGATCACTGTTTCCTACCTGAGGTCATCCAGAACTGATCTAATAACTGATTGCTTTCTTTGCAAAAGTGGGAAACTTAGTGGTACCAAGTTCAAAAATTATATATGTAATTATTATTAGTAGTAGTAGTAGCAGCAGCAGTAGGAGTAGGAACAATAATAATAATGATGATACTATTTCTAGAATTCTACTACTAAAATAATATTTCGGACAAATCCAACTTCTCTATTGAGACTGTTTATGTTTCTGAGCATTATTATTATTACTATTATTATTATTAGTAGTAGTAGTAGTAATAGCAGTAGTAGTAGCAGAAGTAGTGGTACTAGTAGAGGGTGGAAGAGTAGGATTAATAATAATGATGCTACTACTACAACTAGTACTACTACTATTACTTCTACTACTACCACTACTACTACTACTACAAATAATAATAATAATAATAATTGTTTTGATAACCACTTGCCGCTCCTCTATTGGAATTGTTTACTAACAGAATAGAGAAGATTAAAATTAGCCTGCAGTTAGCCATCTCCTCTGAGTTCGATGAAAGATTCTTCAAGACAGAAGGATAACTGTATATGTGTTGTCTTAATTTGCAGTGTCACTGAGCTTCAGGCCATAGATTGGAGAACAGTGTCTCTAGGCAGGTAAGCTATCATAGGGCATAAAGCAAGCAACTTGTGTATAAACTGATGTGCAAATGTCTAGGCATGAACCTTGTTGCTGATGGTTGCCCCAGAAAAATAACCTCAGTTATAGGTTGGGAAGATCTCAGGCTTAAGTCACAGATGGCCTGGGTCTCAAAGATAAGTTACACTTTTGACTAAGTTTGCGCTTTTGATATTTACAAACTGCACTTTTGTAGTAACTTTCTCTTTTGTAGTAACTTACACTTTTATAGTAAGTCAAGAACTGCACATGACTAACCACTGATACTGCAACACCCTCCCACAGAAAATAATGGAGGTAGGGACTTATTACAAAAGTTTAAGTTACTACAAAAGTGCAGTTCGTGAACACCGAAAAGTAGAAAACTTACTCAAAAGTGTAAGTTACTACAAAAGTGTGGTTTGTGCATGGCACTTTGTAGTTAGTTTTGTAGTACAACTGTATTAATACAAAACGTACTACAAAGTGCAGTTTGTGAATCAGACCCAAGTTTTTTTTCTTGCTACCTTTATGAAGAGTTATTTAAAGCTTTGCAAACTTCAAAATGTTTTGAAGCTTTATGCCTTCTCACACTTAGGTGAAAACTATGACTTTTACAATAATTTAGGTTGCATAAGATAATATAGCAGAGAAAAAGTCTGCGTACATTTTGGCTTGTTTAGAATGAAAATTGTCTTCAGTGCAGTGAAAATTAACTTGCAATGCTACAACATCTTTGCCTTTACCAAAGACATATTTTGTGAACTTTATAAATTGAGAAAACCAAACACTTTGCAAGACTTTGCTGTCATAAAGTAACCTTCACACACCTTCATCATGCATACAAGGAGATAACCTAAGCTTCATTGAGTGCAGAAATATTGTGTGATATTTTATTTTCAATATCTTCATGCTTGTTTTCAATTTTGCCGTGGAAGTACTGAAGTAGTGGTTCTCATAATATATGTGACAGGATAAACTCTGTTGAGTAGCCTGCAAATTTCATAGTCAGTTGGTAATGGAAACATTTCTGTTTGGGGGTAGCTGATTTTGTCAGTGGGTTATGTAATAACCATCTTTTTGAATTTTGATGAGTGCACTGCAAATTTTGAGATAATTGATTTTATTTGAAGTATGGATATGGTCATATTCTTATCTCCAGAATCTGTTCAGCAGTAGAGCCGAAGATTCTGACCTCAACTGTCCATGATTGGGGGAGGTAAAATGAACCTGTTAACTTATCTGTAGTCTTTATTACTTTGAATCAGGATCTCGTCGCCCTAATCATCACCTGAGAGGCTCTACCCGTGCCACACTCCCAGAACCTTTTTCGCATCTTTTCTTGGATTATCCCATAATACTCCTCCCTTCCCCAGTAGCTTCCTGTCTTCACAAGCCAAATTTATCAGTGCCATGATGGGAGGGACGGACGGAAATCAGACTGGCATGAAGAATTCCTAATTCAAAGAAATTAAGATCAGTGGGTAGGTAAAAGGTTAATTACCTCCTCATCCTTGCTCTTCGCTCTATTCATCACCCAGGAGGATATAAAGAAGCCTCTGTAGCACTGATCATACCTCACATATCTTTTATTCAGACAAGTATTTCCACTCAGTGCCCATCTTATAAATTGCATACAATTACACCATTGCAGGTTTCAAACCTCTTAGCAAAGTTCAAAGAATCATCCTTATTAAATTCTAAGGTATAATTGCTATGAAAGTCTTAAGACAGGACCAAGTGGCTGCCCTACGTATCTCTTGTGAGGACATCCCAGTGCACTCTGCCATGGACGTCGAAACTGCCTTTGTAGAGCAACCTTGCAAAATCTCTGGAACAACACAGATAGCCAAAATTTAAAGTTGAGTTATAGCCTGCTTTACCCATCTACTGAAAGTCACTGTCACCACTTTCCTCCCTTTATATGCTACCCCAAAAGCTACAAATAGAGCATTTGAAAAACAAAACTCGTTGGTTCTCTTCAAATAAAACAATAAATCTCTGTTTGTATCTAACGACTTAGGAATCCCTGAACCTGAAACATCTGTCGTGACTGGGAGAATGATTTCCTTTGAACAGTGAAACTTTTTCTGTACCTTAGGTCTGAATTTAAGACCAGGTCTGAGAAATGTTCTCTCTGGCAGTAACTTTAAAAAGAGCAATTTTTACCAAATCCCGTAGCTTTCCTGATCTTTTAGTTGATGTTATAGCCAACATGCCATGTCTGCCCCATCCGAATGTGCAAATGATTTCTCTTGTAAACCTTTACGAATGACAGACAAGTCTCAGGTAGCTGCTGCAGTAGACTATTGGTGGATTTAACCTAAAGCTCTTCAATAACTTGTAACTGGACCAGTGTTTGACTTCTGGCTTATGTGTCTCACTTCAATAACGTGAAAGTCAAAGGGACAGTCTTGGAAATATTCCCAACTGGTTCTCTGAAATTTCTAATTGCTACTTACTGGGCTGAAAGCTTGGAGGGGATAGCCCCAACAAGAAGGCATCTCTTGGGGAATCTAAAATAAGGAATTGATCACAAGACCTTGCACACACACCTTTACCCTGGCCCCAACTCTCAAAAAGCTTCCAATCCAGGAATATTCTACAAGAGTTGAAGGCTTCCTTCAAGCCTGAATGTCAATTGCCACCTTCTTTGAACATCCTCAGTGCCGGTGGGCTGCTGTTCAATATCTGGAAGACACAAGAACTTCTGTTGCACCAGTGTTAGGGCTAGAAATTCAACAGATGGAGGGCAAAGAGGAAGCTGAAGACACTGAACCTTGGCTAAGAGGCTCGGCATTGGAAACCACACCCGCTGGGGCCAATACAGAGCCACAAGGATCACTTGCACCTCCTCGCTCCAAATCTTTTGTAAGGCCCTGGGAAAGAGAGGCATTGGTGGGAATGCAAAGAGAATGCATGACGGCCATGGAAACAAGATTGTGTTCACTGCCTATACATCCTGATGCCATGTCGCTGAAAAAAGCATGGCTAAAGGGCATTGCTCCGGGCACAAACAAGTTCAGCCATGGACTCCTGGACATGTCAACTCTCAGTTGGAAGAACTTCCTGCTCTAATGATATGAGATTGAGGTCAGAAGATTGTGGCTCAATCTGTCCGCTTGAATGTTTTCCAGCATGGGAATATACATTGCCCTCAGTGCTTACAGGGGACATTCTGCCCATGCAAAACTTTCTGTGGCCAAATTTGCCAAGCCCTTGTTCATCCTATCCCTTGCCTGTTCAAGTAAGTTTTCGCTACTTGATTTTCGGTTCTGACCAATACCAAGAGGGGAACAAACCTTTCAAGGACATACTATACATCCATTAACTCCTTCAAATTCGAAGAGTTCAAATTTTCTGACACTGGCCCACTTCAATTTTCTTCCAGCCAGAGAGTGGCACCCCATCCTCATGCTCTTGCAGCCAATGATATCACACGCAGGCTTGGGTATTGAAAGCATACCCCTTCTTCTGATTCTCCTCAATCAACTAACACTGCAAATGGGTTTTCTATACTTCCCTGAGACTGGATTAAGCCTCTCGTATTGTTGTGTCACTGGGGACCAATGATCTAGTAAATGGTACATGACTGGCTTTAAATGATGATGTGCCCAAGGGACCACTGCAGTTGTTGCTGACATTAGACCCTCAACCTTCAACCACTGCCTGGTCATCACCATCTGAAGTTTCACCACCTGTGTCAGCAAGGAATGAATCCTGCTTCTGGGAGGAATACCGGCCCCTTCTGCATATCTGTGAATGCTCCGGTGAATGTCTTTGTCTGTTCCAATATGAGACTGGACTTCTGAGAGCTACTATGAAACCCAGAGATTCCAGGCAGAAGCATACCTTCCTCACACTGGCCTCCATCTTAAAAAAAGAAGAGTCAGATATCAGCCAGTTGTCCAGAAATGTAAACAATTGAATACCTTGCCACCACAGAAAAGAAATGGAATGGTTGGTGGCAATACCCTCGTAAAGGCCCTCGGAGATGAGTGAAGACTGAAGGGGAGTGCTTTGAACTGAAAATGTTGCTACAGTATCACAAACCTCTGACACTGCTGACTGTTCTCCCTTATCAGGACATGGAAATATGCATCTTGCAAATCTAATGTCCCTAGAAAGTCATGTTTTGACAACATTGCGATCCCAGAAGGCTATGTAGTGAACAAACGTCTTGTGCCGCTTCAAGTCCTGCACAGGTCTGTAACATACGCCTGGCTTTGGCACCAAGAATATGACTGAGTATACCCCACAACCTTTCTGAGAACCTGGAACCTGAACTATGGCACCTTTCTGGCTTGAAGCTGCTCTCCCATCAACATTTCTTGTTTCTTGACTGGGTCTTTTGGAGCCGGAGGAGTTTGAAAGTAATGATGTAGTGAAAGACTTGAAAACTGAATGGCATAACCCTCTCGCATTACTTCAAAGACCCATTATTCTGGTACTCCCCAAACCCACTCTGAATAAAAATCTTTCAGCTGGCCTTCCACTGCCCCACTCAGTTAGTCAGGGTTTATTGGCTTTCTGGGTGTCTGACTGTGCTTGAGGTTTGGAGAAGAGCACATGAGTCTTTTGGCCACAGACCGTGCCTCGAAGGAGAAGTTTCTTTTCTTGAAGCACCTGAACCTGCTTTTTCTGACAAAATAAATTTTTGGCTGAAGGTTCTCGAAATTGAAAAAACACTCTTCTCTCCTCTGTCGACTTTTTCACTATTTTATCCAGTTGCGTGTCAAACAACGTATATCCCAGAAATGGAAGGCGATGAATCAAAGACTTTTGCGACTGTTCTGCTTTCCAAAGACTGAGCCACAATAACCTTCTACTGGCTTTTGATGTCCCAACTACGTTGCTGCTGCCAAGAGGGAGTTGAAAATACTAGCATTATTAGAATTGAGCTAGACGTTCCATTTTCCCCAGAGCCTCTGTAGGGTCCTTACTCTCTTGCAGACAATCAAAAAGTACTTGAAAGTCTTTCAAAATCACTTGTGAGGCATATGCTACAAAGGTGTTCATAACCAACGTAAAATGTGATGTGGATTAGCTCCTCTTGAATGCACTACCACCAAGCTTTCCACTGCATCCGGAAGAGAGGACTCCTCCAAAGACAAGAATGAAGTGGATGCCATAGTGGCCAAAATGGTATTTACCTTCTGAAGTTGGGGAAAGTTCACATCAAAGTGGGCCACCAGATACCTTTCAGCCAGCGGGGCTATGTACTGTTGAAAAAAAACCACTCCTCTTATAGTTGGGTTTCTCCTAGAACTTTAACAGATCTGCCATCATGTCCACCAATGGGAGCCCTTGAATATGCTTTCCTTTGTATTGTAGGAATTGTATTGTATTTAAACTTATATAGCTCACAGCTACCCCCAACGGGGGTGTCCCAGCGCTTGCGGACACGAAAGATGTGAGTTGTAGTTGTCAGTCCCTAGTTTGTTACGGGAGGCTGAAGAGCCTGGTCTTCAACACCTTCCGGAAAATGCGTTCCGATTTGGCTTTTCTGATATGGTCGGGCATGGAGTTCCATAAGATTGCAGTTTTGATGGCAAAGGACCGTCCTCCAATTCTGGATTTAGAGAAACGAGGGATAAAAAGGCACTCATGATTATTAGATCTCAGGGTCCTAGTTTGATGGTATTTGCGAACTTTCTTCTTTAAGTATTGTGGGCCAGTATCATTGAGAGCTCTGTGTGCAAGAGTTAGTGCCTTAAATTCAGTTCTTCTCTTAACAGGCAGCCAATGGAGACTGCGCAAGTGGGGGGATATATGATGTCTTAGTGGGATGTTTCTAATGAGCCTAGCTGCCGCGTTCTGCACTATTTGCAGTTTTCTAAGTAGGTATGCTGGCAGCCCCAAGTACAGGCTGTTTGAATAATCAAGTTGTGATGTGATTATTGCATGGACTATTGTTTTCCTGCAGTCCATCGGTAGAAAGTAGAGGAATCTCCGGAGGGCCTTCATTTTCCAGAAGCAGGACGAGGAAACTTGGCTAATTTGGGTCTTACATGACAGGGAGGTATCTAGTTTGAACCCTAGATTCCTAGCAGATGAGACTGGAAGGGGGGGCGGATTGAGTTCTAAAGGCCACCAGACATCAGATAGTGGGGGTGAGGGCTGGTTGAAAAATAACACCTCTGTTTTATCTGTATTCAGCTTTAGGCAGTTAGCTGACATCCAAGTTGAAATGACAATGAGACACTGCTTAAAGCTTGAAAAACCGGCCTCTGAGCAATCTTTGAAGGAAAACACGAGCTGCGTGTCATCAGCATATGAGATGACATCAACACCATGTTGCTTTACCAAAGTGGCAAGGGGGGTAAGATAAACATTAAAATGGGTTGGGCTGAGTGCCGAACCCTGAGGTACACCACATATCAGAGGGCGTGAGCTAGAGGTGTGGGGGTGTAGCCGAATTCTCTGTGAGCGGCCTTCCATAAAGGAGCTGAGCCAAGCTAAGACGGTTCCTGTTACTCCTAAATGTTGGAGCCTGTCTAGAAGGATCTTATGGGAGACTGTGTTGAATGCCGCCGAGAGGTCTAATAATACCAGCATCGCACAGTTCCCTTTATCCATAGTTTCCCTGACAGTTTCTGCTACCTCAAGTAGTGCTGTCTCCGTGCTGTATCCTGCTCTGAATCCCGACTGGGTGTCATGGAGTAGTTTATTGGATTCAAGGAATGTTGATAATTGTTTTTGTACTTCCTTTTCAAGAATCTTAGCAGGTGCTGGCAGGAGGGAGATAGGTCTAAAATTTTTCAGAATTGTAGGGTCTGCGTTCTCCTTTTTGAGAATTGGTTGAACAATTGCAGTCTTCCAGCTAGATGGATAGATGCCAGTTTCCAGCAAGGTGTTCCAAAGCTGGTTTAAGGCCGGATTGATCAGTGGAGCTAATATTTTAAAGAACCTGGGTGGGCAGGGGTCAAGTGGGGAACCAGATTTAGTTTTTTCCAACTGCTTGAGAGATGTGGCCAAGTCAAAGGGGCTAAATTCAGACCATGTTGTTGTAGGGAGGGGGCAAGGCAACGGCATAACAGGTGAGTCCTTCACAGGAAAGATTGCATAGATGTCTTGAATCTTCTCCTGGAAGAAAGCCGAGAGATTTTCACAAAGTGTGGCAGAGGGGACGATGTTACTTTTCAGTGCCTCTGGTTTGAGAAAACCCTGAACAATTTTGAAAATTTCTTTAGAGGAATTGTCTGCCGATTTTATTTGATTAGTGATATAATCTTTAATCACATTACGTTTTAATTTGTGAAATTGTTTTATTGCCTTTCTATATATGTTCTTAGCTACAGGGTCGTAGGCTTGACGCCAGATCCGTTCAAGTTTTTTACATCGGCTCTTTTCAGCTTGGAGTGCAGGTGTGAACCAGGGGGCCGACGGTACATTTCTAGCCCGTTTCATTGTTGTCATGGGAGTTATTTGGTCTAGAGCCGCTGTCACCCATTGATTAAAACTTACTGCGTCACTGTTCGGGTCTCCAGTGGAAAGCAGGGGAGTGTTTATTAATATAGGACCTAATACTTCAGGGGTGACTTTCCTCCAATTCCTATTTGTATCGTGTTCAAGTTTATTAGCATTGTGGTTAATGGAGGTGGTAAGATAGAATGGAATAAGACAGTGGTCTGACCATAGGAGGGGATGGGATCTTCGGTTGTTAAGTTGGGGATATTAGTGCAAATGAGGTCCAAGATGTGACCAGCCTTGTGTGTGGGCTTAAGGACTAGTTTTTTAAGGTTCAGACCAATTAGCGTCTCTGTTAGTTGGGTAGCTATGGGACATATATCAGTGTCCATATGGACATTGAAATCCCCTAGTACTAAGAAGTTGGTATATTTTAATGAGAGGTCAGCGATCTGCTCGCAGATTTCCCATAGCTCGGCGGGCTTGGAAGTAGGTGGCCTGTAAATCAGCAATCCCGCAATCCCTTTAGGGTCCTCGTTCATGTCCTCATCAAAGTCCTGCATTTGTCTTGATCAGAGACTCTAATTCTGATCTTGGATAGACATCACCTTCTCTAGTTCTTCTTCATAAACTGCTTTCTGTTGGTTCCTTTTTTGCACACTTTTTTTAGGTCTCATAGTAATCCCAGAACGTAGTGCATTGTCCTCCATCAGTACAAACTGCCTGCATGCAGCTGATTTGAAAATGTCCTCAAGCTGTAGCTAGTTGGCCTATTTATGGGGCCAATAATTATTCAAGTATTAATCAACCATTAGTTTAATTAACCATTGAGGGGGTGAAATGCCACCCTCTTAGGCTCCATAGAGGATTTGACCTGCTGTGCTGCAGCTGCATACAACAGAAAACCATGGACCTCCCCAATTGCACTCCTGTATAACCCCACGTGCGCTCACTCAAATCACCACCCCGAGACCGGGAGCTTACCAACGCGACTCTGACTGCAGGAAGAGCACGAGGGACTCCGTATTGCCGCGAACACCGCCAGCCCAGCTGGCCTTGTGACAACGTATTTTAAAAATATTTACTTACTTGCCTTCATCAGCACAGACACCATCGCGTGGTACTCAACCTACAAAATGGGGACCAAGCAGGAAATATTTCTTAGAGGGGAGAAGCATTATGTGATAGACCTTAAAAGAAAAGATGGACTATTTTTACCATGCGAAAATGGACTTGGGAAGGAGCCAGCGGGGCACAGAGCGAGGAGTGACATTGAGGAGGTAATGTGAGATTTGCAAATGCTACTCCCACACACACAAAGCTGTACATCATGGACACACCAGACTGGAGTAAAACACAAACCAACATCTCCCATCAGATAGTAATTCAGGCACAGAAACATAAACATAAGCGAAATTAGCTATCTAAGGCTCTCGGAGACGACACTCATTTTTCTACAAAATAGAAAATAGAATACCATATGTGATTTGTTTTTAAATTGACCCCTTGAGGTCATTCATGCATATGGTGCTATGTGAAAAACTCAATTAGACCAAACCTACACTACAAAAAGAGAGCAGAATTAATTGTGCTATATTAATTTATGTTGGATGGTAAAATATAGAAAGTACTGTGACTCATAGCTACAGAATCGAGCAATATGGCCATAATCGGAGAACAGAAAATCATGACATGATTTTAAAAATAAATCACACGATAAGGCATAGAAACCATAGAGCCTCAGTTGTCTGATCAATAAATAAATGGATATTCAATTTTTCAGAATTCGAACAAAACCCTGAGGCTTACACATTCAGTACCTTTTAGGATTGACACATTTTATGAGACTCTTTTCTTTGTCCCATTATATTTGCTTGGTTCTAAACACAACACAATGTAACAGTAATTGCGTATTTGTAATATAAACTTTCACTTCCAAGGGGCACCTTTGTGTTTCAAATGTGATTTTTTTCTACCTCATTTTAGATAGTTAATCAGCTTCATATTTTCTGTGACAAATAGTTCCAACTTACAGGTCTTCTGAATGCATGCAATAGTAGTATCAGATCAATTTATTTTTCCGCTTATTTGTAACTGTGTACAAACCTTTGCAATATAACATGAGTACCTCAGAGCATCTAAAATGATAACTCTCCCATGGAACTCACTGCCTGCTGCTTGCACTTCCTTTGAGTTGTCATGCCCCTTTCAAATGCCAAATCATGGAAGTGGGCCTTGTGACCTGTCAGATATGCATTTTTAAGTTGTTGGTCCAACGTAGGGGTCTGGATAATGTTTTGTTCAGCAGACTTTAGAATGGAATGTGGTTGTCTACCTCCCTGGTGTCAAGAGAGAGCTTGTTATAGAGTCCCCCCCCCCACTTAGGTGGCAGTCATTGGTCTCAGTGCTTGTGTTGGCATGTAGCCAATCTCTCGCTTCTGAAGATATGCTAGTCGCTTTACCCAGACCGCTCTATGAGTCGCAGTCAGACCCTGAAATTATCCCAGACACACCACTGGCAGCCAGTGCTTTCTGGCCAGTTCTAGGGTAATGTGCATTCTCTGTTTGGATTGCACACCAGTACTGAATAGTTCCATCACCTGACTGGAGTTTAGCACCAAACAGATAATGCAGAGCTAAACTGCACCCCAAAATGCAAGTGACGCCATGGTGTTTGCACTAAGCTATGCGCCTTATTTAATTCCACTCTTTGACAGGTCTGTTGAGCTTTTGATCCAGGACTGTTCTGCAATGCTTGTGTGTAGGCACCAACTGTATTCACTATTGAGAGTAGTTGAAAGTTCAAGAACACCCATCTCTGTTTTTAACTTGCACTCTTTACAACATTCTGGTGCAATTTATAAAAAAATACATAATGCATAGGTTCTTTGTTCTAGGAAAGCTCACTGGGGATGCTTTTCTTTTTCTGTACAAACTGGTCAAATGGAGGACGATCTCTGATGCCTGAAGGCTATCAAAGTGTGACTGATCCCTCTCAACTCCTTAAACAACATTGAGCTGATAGCATACTCGCTGCTGTTATCAGCATCATCTATGAGCAATGATGCTGATTACGTCTCCAAGTGTAATCACAGGGAGTCACTGGGCTATGCAGACTGCCACTTTCTTCTCTAATAAGCTACTGTGAAAGTAGTGCATATAGGTGCTATGACAGGTTTGCCTCTGTATGATCAAAATGCATCTATTACTCTCATGCGTGACACCAAAATCTTCCCACAAAGGATACTCAAAAAGATGGAACTGAAAGGAGGAGTCGGAAGAAATCAAGTACCCAAGCAGTCAAAGCCGAAGCAGCGCACGTCTGACGCCACAGAAGCGACTGGTTGTGCTCGTGCCCTCTCGCGCTGGGCCCCGCTTGCTGTGGTCTTCTAGGGACTTGTCACTCCTTCACCGATGGGGAACTGTTGGCGGAGGTGTAGGTTTGCCACTTCTGCGGCTAAGGAGAAGGCGGCACCAGTGCAGCTTGGGTAGCGGTCCTGAGACTGAGTCAGATTCAGAAGCTCGTTAGAGGCCCATAGGATCTCTGCCCAGTCAGTCTTCAAGAAGGCACTCGGGGAGATGAGTTTGACTTCCTACGAGACCTGCCGTGAATTTTAGGAGGAACTGCTAAACTTGCTAATCCTTGAGAATAGAGGATTGGGAATCACAGGTCAACCGCAACTGACATGCCTAGGTACCAGAGACAAAATCAAAAATAAAAGCAAAAAGAAATACAAAAAGAAACCCTCATGGACGGATATTAAAGCACCTTACCTCAGCCCGTTTCTATTTTGGAAAATGATTTAGCTTTCAATCTAAGATTGCAATAATGTGCTTGGGCTCTGGGCTCAATGCAAAATCTCGAAAACTGAGAATTAATGGTGATTGCCCCCACGTCAAGTGCCAGCAGCTGGAGAGGGCTTCAGAGATTATTTGTGGGTCGGGCCAGCCTTGTGTCCCGCTGTCCAGTAAACCGTGGACAAACGATGAATCATTTCACAACCTAATCGCAACTTCATGCCTGCATACACAGTGTCCTCAGTTGGGCTTTTCTCATTGCGGGCAACTATCTCTTGCATCAAAGTTAGGGGTCTCTTCTTCCAGTTCGAACCTGGACCATAGTAGGGGGAGTATTTTGACCATTCCCCTCTAAAGCCTGGGCAAATTGGAAGCTGTGCTGTGACATCAATCAACTCAGAAGAATCCTTGAAATTTACAACTAATACCTCACTGCTCCTCCCTCATCCTCTTGCTGCTTTGAGGTTAAAGGATGATAAATCTGACTCTAAATCTCCATCAGAATTCTCTGACGTGGAAGATGGTATTTTGCTGTCCTGGATGTGCTTACTAAACGTGTTTGATGAAACAGTGAAAGCATTAATCTCTCAGTTGACTAAACTGGAGCTTCAGATTGATCCCACTCACGATGTTCAGGCTCAAGTTCATCATGATGAAGACGATCAGACGAGTCCGCTACTAGCTCCACCTATTCAGGCCCCAACTGGCCCCTTTGGCAAGGAGTCTGACTTGAATCCAACTCGTCTATCTTCTAATAAGCTATCTGACTCTAATACTATCTAAACCTCCAAAGACTATTCTTCCTTTGACTAGAAGGCAAAGGAAAAGGTTAAGTAAAACTCCTAACAAAAAGTCCCTGCAAAAGGGGTTACTTTTCTTGACTGCGCAGAGTGACAAGTCATCAGTTGAGCAACTACTCTACTCTACTCTACAGCTGACCCAGAAATGATTCCCCATTTGTTTGAAGCAAAAAACAACTCAGGATACATCAAACATGGATGCCCATATTAGTCAGCAATGTGATGTATCCCCTCCCAAAGGTAGTCAATAGATAATACCCCAGGAAAATCTTGCTTAGGTATAAAATTAATTAATTCTCTGTGTGGTGTCATCCTCGCAGGCCATCTGTCTCACAAATCACAGATATGATAAAAGGAAATCACAAGAAATCATGGACATCTTCATCATCTAACCTCCTCTATCATCTAATCTCTGTTGCCTTCTGTCGTCATTGGTCCCTGTTTTAGTCTCACTCAGTGGCATAACACAAGATGCTGGGTCCCCCCTTCAGAATTGAAGAGGGGGTCCTGAGTCTCCTGTATCTCACAGATATTCATACGCTTCAGATTGAATGGGGCCCCAGAAGTATGGGGGCCCTGGCACCGAAATGCCTGCATGGGCATATGTTCCACTCCTGACCTCACTTATTTGATCATAATTATAATAATCAAAACACATCTCTGACATTCAGGCCGATGCAAAAGCATCCAATATAGCATCTTATTTAGGATGCTTATGTACACCTTCCCTTCATGCAAATTCCAGTTCGCCTAGCCATTGGACAAGGTAACAGTGCTACAGGGCCACATGAGTGGAATCTATCATTTATACTAATGGCAATAACTTGAAATATCAGTCTTGACTTTATCCTGGAAAACATGGCTTAACACTGCTCACATTTGAAGCATAAATGTTTCTTCATGAGTAGCCCACTTCCACAATGCCGTCAACACTATCGAATTTTTTATATGTGATCCAAAAAGTATTGTGAATCTAAAATGTACATTTTGCAAACTAACCTTTTCTCAAAGACTCTAACCTTACATTCATTGAGTAATCAGATAGCCCACACTGTTTCTCAACTGAATTAATTTATGATCTTATATTTCAAGCCAAATTAGCTAAACTATCTAAATCGTAATTATCTAAATTATCTGATTTGTGCATACAAGTGCATACCTGTGATTGACAGGCCCAACAGCCTTTTAAACAGGCACCATCCTCGGTCTGAGTGCTTATTGATCTTATGTGGATCCTTCTTTTATTTGCAAGGTCTGACTGCAGAATTGGCTATACAACATCAAACACATAGAAATCGTTTAATGAATAGAAGGGTACTTAATACCCCAACTCCTATTTTCATACATCAAATAAACCTATTACATATTAAAAAAAAAAAAGATGCTACAGAATAGAATATTGTTGCCATCTTGGCTAAACTTTACGGCGGACTATTTGGATTCCATCGTAGAAGGGTAACACTATCTTAATGCCCTTCTCTTTGTTGTCAGACTCACAATGCTAAGGTTGTTTGAAGCTTTTTTAAGGCACCATATTTAATGTAATTGCTACCCCATTCTGTATGAAATTGGTTGAAGATCACCATGTAATATATGAAATCTTCATCATAGAGAGAGAATTCTGATTGCAGAGATTCATCCCGGAGTGCGGAGACTCCCCCATGACTGTGTGGAGGCACTTTATGAATCAGGACCTGAGTGTATAGTGATTATCCCAAAATTCTCATTAAACTGAGGCTGTCCTGGAGAGATGCCATTTTTGGTTAATTTAGTTATGCTCGTTATTGCAAAATTCCCATGTTATTGATGTAATGTCATCTCAACGCTTAATATTAGTGCAAAAAACACTTTATGGGTACTCAATAGAAATTATCTACCAATTTGTGTAAATGAAATCATATAGTAAACCCCTGTGTTAATGATCTAATGTCATCTCAACACTATGGAGTTAATACGTTGTCGGTCGGAGTTGCCTCTGACCGACACTGTTTCAGTCTCGGGACCGGCCGACCTCTGGTCGGCGGTTCCGACCACCTGATTACGATGCGACTGAACACTGTTCAGTTGGATACTCACATTTCTCTATGGGAGCTTGTGTTACGGCCGTAAACCTGCCATAATACAGGCTCCCATAAAAAAATGGGGGTGTGTGTAAAACCCTGCTCCCTGTGGCAGCACCCCATGGTGCCTGCTACACAATCATTGATTTACAGGGGGCGGCCTAGGTATCCCCTCAGCCACCAACCATAGGCCGCGGAGGCAAGGGGCCCCTTACCAAAGTCGCTTTCTGACAGCCTTTCCGTACCGGAAAGGCCAGCACGGAAAGGCTGTGGGAAACCAACATTGTAATCCCCACGGTGGAAATGCCATCCATAGGGGACTACAGTGTGGTTCCGTCCGGCCAGAAGACCCGAGAGCTGGTTGGAACCACGTTGGTATGACCGGCTGGTACGCACTCTGAATGACAACATCGTAATTTGGCGGTCGGACCGCAAACCGACTGTGTCGGTCAGAAAGCCTCTGCCCGCGACAGAAAGCTTCCAACTAGCGATCGGAGGCTCTCTGACCGACATCGTAATCAGCCCCTATGTGTTGCATATGACCCCCATTTGACTTCCATAGGAAGCCTCTCTCTCTGTGAACAACTGGATCCATATCCAGTTAATTACTGCAATGACAGCACATCAGTGGGTACCCACTGTTGTGACCTCATTTGTTCTGTCATCTCGCTCAGACCTCCAGCGACCCCAGTGCAGTTGTGAAATGGGGGATGGTGTACTCATCTGCCTTTTTCCGCCTCTCCTGTGTCTACAAAGACCAGAGGGAAGTGGGAGAATGTGGGTGATGCTGTGCCTGTGTCATTTGCCTTCTTTCCTGTTAACACAGGTGTCAATATCCCTTCACAGATAGGAGAAAGCAATCCATCCTGATAAGCTACTCTTGCAGAAAGGTGCTGGCTCCCCTCTCTCTATTTAAGAGTGGATATTGCAGCTTTGGGCAGGGAGGGGCAAGATGGCTCAGAGCGTGGTACGCCGACTGCGATGGAACGCTTGCCAGCAACAGGACCTACGCGAACCGGGGTGAGCAAAGTACCTTTCCCGGCCACAAACAGCAAGCTGCATGGATGTCGAGGCCTGCAGTTTCTGGATGCATCAATCTTCTCCACGCACTGAAGGTGAGGTGTCAGTTCCGAAGACGGGTGCCAGAGTCGAGAGGCATTGAGCAATGCATTGGATTCTGCCACGCAGTCGAGGGGGTGTGCCAATCTCACCCAGCTGCAGCAGCGGCGACACACTGTCGGATGCGTCGATTTCGAGAGGCAAAGCTCTGGGTCCGATGCAATGCTCTGATTTTACTACCTTAACAAGGTCGATGAACCAGTTATTCTACATGCAGGCAGGAGATGCGTCTAATTCCATGTTGCAAATCTCTGGGCCACTTCCAGTGAGCCAGGCACAGGAGCAGGGGTAGAGACTTTGATATTCTTGAGCCCTTGGAGTTCACTTGGAGTGAAGGCAGAGTCCAGCTCTCATTCAGCAGAGTCAGAGAGCAGCAGACGGCAGGGCAACAAACATAAAAGCAGGCCTTCCAGATCAGCAGTCCAGTTGAGTTCTTTAAGCAGCACAGCAGTTCTTCTGGCGGAGCTTCAGTTACAAGTCCAGTGGTGTCTGATTTTAGGGGTCAGAGACCCAGTACTTATCCCAAAAGTGCCTTTTATGTGGGGGTGATTTCAAAGCAGCTTGCTGAAGTGCACAAGCATCCCTTTCAACCCAGTCCTGTCTGCCAACTATCTATGTGGGGTAATAAGCCCTTTGTATTGGGACAGGACACTGCCTATTCAAGTGATTGGTAGCCACTTCCTTTCATCCTGCCTAGGCAAGGCCATCAGAATTTCAGATATATGCGGATGGATACTCAGACACACCTATCCTTCCTGTGTTGTGGCTGTCTAGAGGGAATGCACAAAGTGAAGCTGTCGACCAGACGTGTATTGGAGACAGGCTGCAAAGCACACCGAGTTATAAGCACAGAGAAATGTCCACTTTCTAAAAGTGGTCCCAGGATGCTTGTTTTCGGTCCAGGGAGGACCTGGCTTGGCAGTTCAGGCTGGACTGTTCCCATGAGGCACAGGGTCAAGACTGATTTGCATATGGCTGGGTCTAAACTGGGGTGGCATGATGAGCAAAAAAACGATGGATTTAACCCAGATCTCTTGACTGGGGGTGAATGTTTGATTTGCTCTGTATTTCATCCATCATCTGTGTGCCTTTTGTTTTCTCGCCTAATGTGCTTAGGGGCAATTCTAAAACAGTAATGTTAAATCCAACATCACGAGTGAGGAGGATTTATCATTCTCATTCCAAAGATATGAAACATTAAAAAGCTACTCCTTTCTGATCAGGAATTACAGCTTTACAGTCATAACAATTTACCTCTTTATTACAATTATTTATAAAAAGGGACAACATTAAAATAAAGTATAAAATCTCTTTTCGGAAGAAATAATTTGTTCCAAGGAAGAACTGATTTATCCCAGAACTGAGTTAAGGAGAATGGGTAAAATGAATTTCTCTGTGTCAATGAAAGAAGTAGTAATAAATCAGCAGTCAACAACGTACAAATCGCCAGCAAAGTAATGAAAATGCTTTCCCGCCACAGTTCAGTTTTACCCTTCATCTTTATCTCAGGTCTGGACACTCACAAAGAGCACCGGGCTGGTTAGCAGGAACGCAGTTCCACTGTGCGTGCCTTTCGGCTCCATGTGTCTCAGTAACTTATCCTTTTTAGGTCTCGCCTAGCGTTGCAGCACGAATGTGCTGCCATCGCTTTGCGAGGCATGCAGTACACACTATAGGTGAGGGAAGCCCCGCCCACTCCCTCGCCCACTTTTTCATTGGCTTGTGGCTTTGTCCTTTTTAAATGCTGCCTTCCGATTGGTTTAGAGGCTGCTAGTCCCGCCTTATGACAGCCATGTCTCCTTCCATGGCTATTGGCCCCTTTACTGTGTGTTTTCTGAGGACTACTTTGTACGAGTGCCACCCCTCCCGCTGTCCCTGCCTTCTCTCCCGCCCCCCCACTCCTGTTGCATGGCTAGCGCGTGCCCGTTTTAGAATCACGGGCTTTACGTACTGCTCATATAACAGCTGCTGAGTTTCAGAGAGAACGCGCAGCCGTGCGCCACGCTGGATTCCCTACTATTCAATGCATTTTTATAAACGTGATACACAAGGTCCAGGATGATCAGCCTTGATCGTTATCGTTACTGTAGGAGACAAACGGGCAACATAAATATAGTTTGTATTCACACGCATAGCACAAATCAAGCGACATTCGTATACTTAACGGAAACTTAATTTAGACGTTAACATAAGCAATTTTTTCTTCAGATTAAAGTGAAATTTAAACTTTTTAATACTTAAAACTGTATTGTTTAATAGACTGCAAAGATTCCACGTGTTTAGATATATTCCCACGAACAATTAGCAGTTCCAATATGGCTGCATATTTCGGCGGATAACTGCACTTCCCTAAAGTACCTTTGTCACGCTCCTTCCCATTCGGGCACAGGAGGGCTAAGGGTAGGCGGTGCCTGTTTGTCCTCGAGTAGAGTTCGAGAGGCGGGGCGCATTAGGCTTTCCTTCTGTCAGTACGGCATGCTAGTCCTCGCGGTGGCAGCATCGTCGGTAGGCTGCTGCTCTCACCTGTCGCATATCAGTGGCTTCACTTCGCTAAATGCTCGTTTATTTATTTTATTTAATGCGTTTTTATAAAGCGCGGACTTTACCCGAAGGTGTCAGAGCGTTTCTGACTTGGCTATTTTCCGCTGGTCACCAGTTCATACCCCAAGCTTGGTCGGCTTAGTTTGCAATCCTTCCGGAGTAAGTTATTGAGTGCTATTAAATAGGATAATAATAACGTACGTTTAATTAGAAACGGCAGGAGTGCGGTATCAAGCTCTACATAAAACCATCTTACCATGCAAGGGGTTTTCATAAAAGCCGTTCAAAATTGAATGGCATGTCATTTATGTGGCCTAGGCTGCCTGCGGTTCTAGGGGTCCCCAGTGGGTTGTCTACGTGGGTCTGCACTCAGTCAAGCCCATACAAAGTTGTCCATACATTGTGGGACGTGGGATGTCTAACCATCGTGGTTTTGTTGCATACCCTTTCTGTACGTTACCTTTTAAATTAATTATAGGGCAATTTTTTTACATCCCAATGTTTCATCACCGAACCAATATTGAGCACATACTGTGCTTTTGAATTCCAGTGTTAACGTTTTGAAGTTTTTCAAATGAACTCCTCGGGAATCATGTATACTGGCGTCGTACTTGTGTACTAAATAATAGATTTGCATGAGGTTATTATTCAATTTGGGCAACGTAACAAAGGTGGTACAAACGCATGGCAAATGTTCCTCTACTAATATGTTCTTTTCAGCGAAGCCACTTCTGCGTTTGTATTTAGAAGCGAGTTTCATGCAGTGGAACCGGAGGAGGCGTCCTTACTGCTTGGTGTGTTTTTTTTCGTAATGTTTGAGAAGTATTACATAATGATAAGACTGGATTCCGACAGAAAGATGATGCCATGAAGTTAAACATGTAAGCATACCATTAAACAGTACGGGCCTAGATGCAGTTATATTTATTTAAAGCAATCGACATGTAGCGGATGGCCAAGGTACATTTTGGGTTCCATTTTCTTCATCAGTCAACATCCGTTTGGTGCACACTATGCACCATGAGATTGGTGGGTCTGTTTTTTTTTTTAACTCGAGTGTCGTCTTTATTATCTCTGCAATGGTTTGACAGGTCACATTTTCTTATGTATATTGTCGTTACGGCAGAGGAACTAGCCCCAGTATGATCACGGTTGTATATGTCTTCCTTCAGCTCATTGTGCGATTGCTGCATGGGGCGTTTTGTGAATTATTGATGAACAGATCCGTTTTCAAAACGTGTTTTGTTTCCGTATTCGTAGCTCAAGGGGTTTCCTACTGATATTTGAAATTAAAAACGGTTTAATGTTAATTACTGGTATGTGAGAGCAGGAATAAAAGCGTTGTTATTCCTTTGTGTGCTTTAGTGATTTGGTTGTTTTAAAGTACATTTATTAAACATGCCTCACAATCTCAAGTTTGCTGCTACTAGCTTGCCTTAAATAATAGGCCGTCTTGGAAGTGGATCAGTCAATGTTGAAAATATATCCCCATAAGCCTATTTTTGGATACTGATGTGATTGATCCCTATCAACATTATAAAACAATCAGGGGCATATTTACAAGGGCTTTATCTCCGCTTTTTTGGCTTCAAAAGCCAAAAAAGCGTAGATAAAACTATCGCCCTATTTACAAGAGGGTGCTAACATGCATAATCGCATGTTAGCACCCTTTTTCCCAACGCCTCCCTTTGCATCTCTAATGAGATGCAAAGTGGGCGTACCCCGGATGGGCTACCTTGCAAATATCGCTGATGTTCACATTGCGATATTTACAAGGCTGCCCCAGCATTTTAGCATACGTTAGTTTTTGGAGAAAACAGCGGTTTTCTCCAAAAACTAACGTCTGCTAAAATGCAGACTTGCCTATCCCTAACATTGGGGTGGGTTATGCTGATATGACCCTGTGGGTCGTATCAGCAAGGTTATCGCCGTTTTGCAGGGAACATCGCTGGAAAACCAGCGATGTTCCCTGCAAAACGGCGATAACCTCGCTATTTCTGGAATTTTTATCGCCCTGGAGAAACGCGTTGTTAATAACGCGCTACCAGGGCGATAAATTCCAGAGATAGCCTGCAATAACAAATTTATCGCTAAGCACGGCCAGCGATAATTATCGCTGGCCGTTGATAATATGCCCCTCAGTGTTTTGCTGGCTAACATCTACTGAAATATTTTACGTTTGTTTTCTATTAGATGACATTCTTATCCTAACCATCACGCGGAAACCCCTTTATTTCCTCTGGTTTGTTATCCAACCGCACAATGTGAGCCTAACACTTTTTTTCTGGATTTATTGGGCAAATGAAACGGCCTGTTTATTCATGTCTTTTTTAATATTTGTATTCAAACCCTATCAGTTTTGTACATTAAGGCATTCTAAGATGTAAGGTCTTGGTGGAAATCGGTATCTGCATCTATAAATGTGTCATCAGGGCTTTAAAGTTCCTCTTTTTAGGATACTTTATCTTTGTGACCCCAAGTCTAATGTTGAAATTGAGACTTCTCTGTTGCTCCAGTAAGACACTTTTGCATCGTCCCAGCAGTAGTCCTGCGTCTTTTATCATAGTGTGCTTGATATGTGGGAGATAAACTAACTGACCAGATACAGGCAGCTGTTGGACATTTTTGTATACTTTTCTTGCTTGTTCCAGTCAGTGAGCAGAGGCGCTCAAAATAGTGTGCTCAAAATGGAACAGCGTTGGGAGCAGTCATCAGTAACTGGAGGATGTACTTTCACAGTATTTATTGCAGTTCTGTGCATGACGCAAGGTGAATGGTTATTAAAGTTTGTACATCTATGAGAAAATCCTGGAGCCTCTACCCTGTTTGTGGCTGGAAGGGCTGAGGTTAAGAGTCCCAATAACCTATGTACTACTACATCACATTGCAAATAGTACATTCTCAGGTAGGTTGCAAACTATCTGCCTCATGAATAATAGTCGTGCCTTGTCCATTAAAAGGGATTTTTTTTATGTTTATTGCTTAGTAACACGGTGAAGCAGGCATTGGCAAAGCAGGCATTGGTCTACTACCTGTTCTTAGGGTGTCCAATATATGAGTCTTCAATGGGAAGGTGGCCCACCAGGACAACTTCGCCGTGGTGGCGTCAAAGCTCTGAATCATTCCATTGCGACACCTCTTTCATACCTCTTATTTTTCGTTCATACATTGTAGCTTTCAAAACATCTTTGCAGTCAAATGACCTTGTGATTTTATAATTGCAGGGTTTGCAGTAGCAACACTTTCAATATCAGACTCATAATCCCCAAATACACTAATACATATTATTTTTAAAAAAATGCACTTCCTTTTTAGGTCGAGCATTCGAGATCTCTTGTATATACTTTAGTATATACTTATTATATACTTCTATGTGTATTTACTTTGTGGGGTCTGGAGATCAGCCCTAGGACTTGTCTGCTTCCGCTTAGGGACTTTTTTTTTTCTTTTCAAATGCCTCTATTTAACTGTCTTGATAGAAAACGACCAGCAGAGGTCAGTAAAATACCAGAATGGTTTTCTGCTGAGACTTTCTTTTTTTAATTTTTCTGGCAACTGCCTCTATTTAACTTTTTTGATAGAAAAAGACCAGCTGAGGTCAGTAAAATACCAGAATCACTTTAGCATTCTCTAGATTCCAGTCCATAGAAATTGTCTTCCACGAGCACCCATAGACAATTTGTTTTCCAAATCTTGTATTTGCAGTAATATGACCACTGAAGGCCCTGATTTTATATTAAAAACAGAGCTTTGGACTATACCATTTCCTGCTGAAAGGCAATATTTCTCTGTGTTCCCATTCATGGCGTGCCACGCAGTTTGGTGCTTACTTTCCCTCCATGTTAAAGAACAGTACATGTTTCAGCACCCAGGCTAATGTGCTGCATAGCTAAATACATATAAGGTCCCAAAGGCAAGACCGATTGCATTGCAAATGCTTGTTTGTAACTTCCCTTGGCTCTATCAAAGAGGAGTCAAACAAGTACAAACTATTATCAAGAAAATAAACGTTTTTATAATATAGAATATGCCACATTGTCCAAGCACTCAGCCCCGTACACCTTATCGTCTTTATATTGAGAACAAAATAACTCAATTGCTACCATATTTCCCCAGTCATTATGTAATAATAACATATTTTATATATATTATGCCACAGTTCTACTGTATAAAAGCTGTAAATAAAAGTACTTGCAATTATGAAATGCAATGGAGCTAAATGTATTGGCCTCAGGACAGTGAATTGCTGAGTTGATCCAGCCTGGGATTTAAACTCGTGAGCGAGCTGCAGGTCTCACACCGGTGTCTTTAGCAACTGGTTGCTTAGCTCGTTGAGCCCCCTAAACAAAACTATTATATGTGAGAGAGCTGTGCTAGTGAGCTAAATTGTGATCAATTGTTTTGGAGCATTTTCTTTAAGAAATGTAGGTGAAATCTAACGTTCAGTTGTGCCTTTTAAATTGGAATATTGTGGTATATCAAATATTAACATTTGAGGTGCCATTCAAGGGTGCCCTTGAAGAGCACTTTTGCAAAGTTCCAGTGCAAAATGTTATTGGTTCTTGAGGATAGTTGTGAGGTTGGTGGGGTAACCTCAGCTCTCCTTGCCAGAGTTCGTGTCCCCGCCATACCTTTGGACACCCACAAAGGGACTCAGCCCATTCCTTTCAGACCACTGCCTTAATCATAAAATGTAAGACCCTTTTAATTATTTACTGTACAGTTTTTATATTTTTCTTCTTTTTTAGGCGCAGTACTGTATGAGATCATTTCAAGGAACAGACGTACTATTCCTTCCACTTCCTCTGAGTTGTACAATGCATATTGACATGAATTGAAAGGTTTATGCTTGGGTCCTAAATAAAACCCTGCCATTTCAGGGTCAAAGACAGGTCTGTCAGAAGAGGAAGTGGGTGGTCATAACCCAGGCTATTTGTTCTTTTTCAGAGTCCACGCTCGAGCTGCAACGTGTATTTATAGATTTGAAAGTAAGGCTGCTCTATTTATTATTGATAAGGCACTTAACATAGCTAATATCAGTAGATTGCGCCAGCTACTGTGTGTTTTCTGTCCCGGAGTCCTACAAATGTCCGTGACATGCCTGTGACATGTCTGGTCAAGCACCCAGAAGGGTTGAGCACCACATGACATTTTCAGTAGGGAGTAGCTGCACTGTGGCTACTTTTATGCCCATTTGATGTACAGAACAAACACCTTTAACAGTCAAGCCATCACTCATTCCAAGATGACAACTGGTTGCCATTTTGGATTTCACGTCTAATTAGTAAATTATTGCTAAGAAAAATTCCATTCTCTTGCTGGACATTAAAATGACAAGCAATGAGAAACTAGGTGAACTTCCTTGTCAGTAAAGGTGCACTATATTCTAATGTCAATAAAACGTCACCACAGGCAACTAGACGTCATCTTCAAAACCCTCAAACCCTCTGCCAAAAGGAATCTCTATGTGTACAGTATTCTCATCTGATGTAATCTGTGTTTTCTTACATCCGCGGGAAAGCAACGAGTCATTAGAATAGCGCGCGTGAGTGTAATCCTGCCTCCAGCCCTCATCCACCTTCCTTCCTTTATTTGACTCTCAAAAGGAAGTAGAAACGGATCATAAGGGTCAAATTGAGCGCCAGTGTTTGCAGTTTCTTGGAATCCCCCCTTTGTTATTCGTTCGGTGTTCTGCATAGATATACAGCGGGCTTAATTAAAACTGCGGCATGTAGTGTTGTTTACATTCACTCACAGGACCTCAAGCAGCGTGCACTGCCGCAAGGAGGCCGCTGCAGCAGTGAAAGCACAGGGGCGTGGGGTCCAGGGGGCGTTCTGCAGCCAGACACCATCTGTAGTGCCAAGGGCTGTGTGCTGCAGGAGGAACCGGAGAGGACCGGGAATACACTAAAGGGTATACGCATCATGCTACATGGCCCTGGCATGGAAAAACCGCAGTATATTTAATAAGATGCAAACTATTTTAATACGGAGAACGGAAGAATGGTACACTCTCGAAAGTGGCCTGGCATCTCTGCAGGAATTCATGTACTTTACCTCTTATGTTATAAACAATATTTAGGTGGCCTTCTCGTTTGTTTGCCACCCCATGTCAAAGGCTCTGTGCATCTTAAACTCTCATTACAAGCTGGCTCTTAATACCGATTTGTGTAGAAGTACTTTCTCTTGCGGTGTTACTGTATAGAAAATTACCAAGGGTACACCAGGGACAAATAGAACATGCCAAATGTGGTGGAATTTTTCAGCAAAAAAAAACAATTTCGGATGAGCATGTGGAAATCAGCGTGGCAACACCAATTTCTACACACTGTTCAACTTTTTGGAGGGCAGCTTCATGACATCACTTGTAACACCACCCTCAATATTATTGGTACCCGCAGTATTGGTATTGTGTACTGTTTAAAGACTGTGGTCTAAATAAACAAAGTTTTCTCCTCCTCCTCCACAGTATTGGTAGGTCTAGGTGCAGACTTACTGCATCTTATTACCATGCGCATATATTATGGCGCTAGTGATTTGAACTTAGTCACCCACGCCCTCATCAGCAGCAGGCTATTTTACGGCAACGCACTCTACGCCAGGATCAGCAAGAACCTCACCCGTAAACTCCAGAACGTCCAGAATGCCGCCGCCACACTAGTCCTCAACCTACCGCGCCATTGCCACATCAGCCAACACCTGCGGACACTACACTGGCTCCCCGTCAAGAAGAGAATCACCTTCAAGCTTCTCACCCACGCTCACAAGGCCCTGCACAACACCGGACCCGCCTACATGAACCACTGCCTCACATTCCACACACTCCAACGTTCATTCCGCTTGACCCAGCTCTCCCTTGCAATGGTACCTCGCATCAAGAAGACCAGATCAGGAGGACGCTCCTTCTTCCTCCTCGCTGCCAAGGCATGGAACTCCCTCCCTCTCCACCTCCGACAGACGCCTTCACTCCCCAAGTTCTTGAAGGACCTAAAGACCTGGCTTTTCAACGGAGCTCCGTGAACTTCCGGGAGCTGCGCGCCCCCTTCATCCCCGCCCCCTCCGCGCCTTGAGACCCTTTTGGTTGAGTAACTGCGCTTTATAAACGTTTGATTGATTGATTGATTGATTGATTAGTCGCTTACATTGGCATTTGCAACCATACAGCCATTTGTACGTCACAACTGCTGCTTCCAACGGTGTGGAGGTGATCTTTAACATTCTAGTTATGTATAACGGTTCACAGAAGCCTTACTTAAAATGGAGTTGCTTGTGACATCATTAAGTGCCTGGTATCATCGTGATGATGTTACTGAATGTAATACGATTGATGATGTCATTAAGTACAATATATCACATCAACAAACCAGAAATAATGGAAAACGCTTTACAAATTATGGCATAGAATATTAATTTCTATAGCCCACAAAGCTCAAGGATGCTCTTCAAATACTGAAGAAGCATTGAACTGCTGACACTGTTGTTTAATTTGATATTATGCCATTCATTCAATGTGTGCGGAGCTGAATTTAAAATGGTCTCAACCGGATTTAAAATGTTGATTCCAAAACCCAGGGCTCATTTCCTTATATTTGCTGGACTACCATCAGCGAGCTGCTGGAGCACCCACTAGAACTGTCCTTGTGAATGACTCTTCAATGTTCAGAGCACGTGCCAGGATCAGAAAGAGTGGGTTGGGCACTGTGGGCCAATAGCCTCATGGGCACAAAACACAAAGATTTTAGAAGTAGCCTGTGATTGCACTAGAAAAGTCTCTCCAGCTGAGCTACATGTCCACGTTCCTCGGTTAAGTGTACACATTAATGTTGGTAATAAAGTAGGCACATTATTTGAGGAGTAGCAACATTTCATTTGTGCTGGGTTGATTTAGCATACTATTTGTGGAGGATTTCATTATATTTCAATACACTTTATTCGGTCTAATTAGACCATAAAAGTATAAAAACGTTATACAAAACATGAATTGGACAAAAATCCTCAAAAGTCAGTGTCACAGCATCAGTAAACAGTGACCCGCCAGAATAAATAATCAATAAAAACATAAAAACAATAAGAACAGTTATAAAAGGAGCATTATAATAATATCACATACAAGCAATAGCCCTGTGCTTAATGGCACATTCAATGTAAACAGCATGTGTAAAACAAACCTTGGTAGAGGGCAATGTTTACAGAAAAATAAAGGCCGCTCGGCAATAATGTATATTCGCCTCCTTTAAAATGGGTAACAAATAGCGTTTTCTCAATGAGTAGAATTTACAAAAAAACATAAAAGGTATCGAGCTCTTAACTGAGCGGTCATCGCGAGGACACATTCGCAGATGAGAAAAATAAGAGCCCTGAACAGGAAAGCCAACAAGAAAATGCGCAGTGCATAACCTCAGTCTGATTAGCAAAAATATGTGGTGCTGGTTGTTCATCCATGTCACATATGGTTCAATGCTAGTACTAGTGCAATTCCCCATATGAGCCTGGACCGTTGGTTTGTCTGCAGCCCTCCGCATTTTCTCTTCCAGGCACCCAGTTAGAAAAGTATTCTTCAGGGCGGTGAGAGCACTAGTTGGCATACTACTAGGAGAGGTAGACAGATTCTCCCGACCCATACTTTAGCCTTATAGCCCGCCGTAGCGGGCTATGCCGGCTATTAAAGGCTCGCTCCAGCGTTAAAGGCCCGAGCCGACGGCGAGGCCCTTTAACAAGGGAGCAGGACTTTAATAGCCGGTATAGCCCAGCTACGAAGGGCTATAAGGCTATTAGAACATTCTGCCACTAGAGGGCAGAATGTTCTAACAAATAAAACAAAGGCTTCAGGGAGCGCGAGGGGATTGAAATCCCCTCAGGCTCCCTGAAGCCTTTGTTCACAGCCACAGCTGTGAACAAAGAAACATTGGAATGTTGGAGCTCCGGGCTTATACCAGCCATTATAAGCCCGGAACTACTCCATTGTTTTCAATGGAGGTAGCAACATTCCAATGTTCTAATAAGGCAGATGTTCCGAATGCACCTTAGCCAGGTAATGCTCAGGCATTAGTCTAGTTTCAGCCAATCAGTTTGTGGAGAATTAATATTGTATCGGGATAGCAGTTATATAGTGCCTCATACCTCTGACAAGGACCCGAAGGACATTTTGGTGGAGAGGTAACGCTCCACCACATTGATTGTGCTGGGCTAGAATAGTGTGGGTTTATAGTGTGGCCTATGCAAGAAGGGTTTTGGTGCTGTGTGTGATGAACATTCTCTAATGATTTATAGCAGCACAAAGTTACTGTTAGACCTGGCCCTTTTGACAGGTTTTACCCCCAAACTCTTTGCTTTTGGCCTCCTATTTTTCTGACCCTAGTTTTGTTGGCTATAGGATTCTGGGCACTTTACCACTGCTGATCAGTGCTAAAGTGCATATGCTCTCTGTATAAATTGTGATATGATTGGCTATCCATGATTGGCATATTTGATTTACTGGTAAGCCCCTAGTAAAGTGCACAGTGTGTGCCAGGGCCTGTAATTCAAATGCTACTAGTGGGCTTGCAGCACTGGTTGTGCCACCCACATGAGTAGCCCTGCAAATGTAACTCAGACCTACCACAGTAGTGTCTGCGCGCACAGTTGTGAACTGCCATGTTGTCCTGGCAAGTGCACCCACTTGCCAGGCCCACGCCTTCCCTTTCCTTACATGCCAGGCACCCCTACAGTAGGCCCAAGGTACCATGATGGGCAGGGTGCAGTGTATGCGAAAGGTAGGACATGTACTAGTGTGTGTGACATGTCCTGATAGTGAAATACAGTGTATTTCATTTTTCACTATTGAAAGGCTATCTGTCCCATTGGCTTATAATGGGGTTGCACTGTTCCATGTTTACATGTGTAACTTTCCCTAGGGACAAAATAAGGCAACCATGTTTGGACTCTCTGAACTCAGAATTTATTTACGCATCTTTTGGTAAAGGTGATTTTTAAATCCTGTGTTTGAAAATGGCACTTTTAGACAGTGAGCATTTTCTTACTTCACTATTCTATGTGCCTCTGGCTGCTTGTGTATTGAGCGTCTGGTGTGTGGGTGACAGGAGCTGAGATGTGAATTCACTCTAGACAGTCCCTGAGGGGGGGTTGAGGTGTGCCCTGCCTTGCCTAGGTGACTCAGCACAGGGCTGAATAGACCTGGTCTGCATTTAGAGTGGTGGGAGGAGAGTTACTTACACCTGAATAGGCTGGATCTCCTTCTGCACAATGCCGTCTCCACCCCCTGTGGTCATGCTGCACCAGTGAATGCAGAACTGGTTTGGACTGGGTTCAGAGGCCCTTGCTACAAAGATATCAAATACATTTTGGGGTATATGTATGTGACCTAAAACCCCAGGACTTTTGGATTACTTAAAAAAACAAGAGGACCCTGCCAAGAAGGAGAGTGGAAGGACTGTGTGAGGAGCGCTGCCTTCTCTGAGTGAGGGGTGGGTTGGCCTGCAGTTGCTGCTTCTATCTGTGGTGGAGGAAAAGGACTGACTCTTTTGGCCCTGCTGTGGCATCCTGCTTGTGAAGGGAATCCCCAAGGGCCTGTGTGTGCTGGCCTCCTGTTGGAAATCTCAGGGGCACAAATGATTTCAGGGAAGATCCTTGCTGGATCTCAAAAATAACCTGCTTGTTGTGGAGAAGGCTGAAGAGCTGTGTGAGGAGCACTACCCCCTTTTCTTTTTATACTATAGGGGGTGGGTTGGCCTGTGTTGGACTTGGCCCTTTTTGCAGGGTTATCCCCAAACCTTTTGCTTCTTCCTCCTATTTTTTCCTGACCTGTGTTTGTTGGCTATAGGACTCTGGGCACTTTACCACTGCTGATCAGTGCTAAAGTGCATATGCTCTCTGTGTAAATTGTTATTGTGATTGGTTATCCATGATTGGCATATTTGATTTACTAGTAGGTCCCTAGTAAAGTGCACTGAGTGTGCCAGGGCTGGTAAATCAAATGCTACTAGTGGCTTGCAGCGCTGAATGTGCCACCCACATGAGTAGCCCTGAAAAGATGTCTCAGGCCTGCCACCGCGGTGCCTGCGCGCAGTTTGTTAACTGTCATGTCGACTTGGCAAATGCACCCACTTGCAAGGCCCTACCCTTCCCTTTTCTTACATATAGGGCACCCCTATCGTAGGCCCAAGGTACCCCCCTGGGCAGGGTGCAGTGTATGTGGAAGGTAGGACATGTACTGGTGTGTGTAACATGTCCTGATAGTGAAATACTGCCAATTTCGTTTTTCACTATTGAAAGGCTATCTGTCCCATTGGCTTATAATGGGGTTGCACTGTTCCATGTTTACATGTGTAACTTTCCCTAGGGACAAAATAAGGCAACCATGTTTGGACTCTCTGAACTCAGAATTTATTTACGCATCTTTTGGTAAAGGTGATTTTTAAATCCTGTGTTTGAAAATGGCACTTTTAGACAGTGAGCATTTTCTTACTTCACTATTCTATGTGCCTCTGGCTGCTTGTGTATTGAGCGTCTGGTGTGTGGGTGACAGGAGCTGAGATGTGAATTCACTCTAGACAGTCCCTGAGGGGGGGTTGAGGTGTGCCCTGCCTTGCCTAGGTGACTCAGCACAGGGCTGAATAGACCTGGTCTGCATTTAGAGTGGTGGGAGGAGAGTTACTTACACCTGAATAGGCTGGGTCTCCTTCTGCACAATGCCGTCTCCACCCCCTGTGGCCATGCTGCACCAGTGAATGCAGAACTGGTTTGGACTGGGTTCAGAGGCCCTTGCTACAAAGATATCAAATACATTTTGGGGTATATGTATGTGACCTAAAACCCCAGGACTTTTGGATTACTTAAAAAAACAAGAGGACCCTGCCAAGAAGGAGAGTGGAAGGACTGTGTGAGGAGCGCTGCCTTCTCTGAGTGAGGGGTGGGTTGGCCTGCAGTTGCTGCTTCTATCTGTGGTGGAGGAAAAGGACTGACTCTTTTGGCCCTGCTGTGGCATCCTGCTTGTGAAGGGAATCCCCAAGGGCCTGTGTGTGCTGGCCTCCTGTTGGAAATCTCAGGGGCACAAATGATTTCAGGGAAGATCCTTGCTGGATCTCAAAAATAACCTGCTTGTTGTGGAGAAGGCTGAAGAGCTGTGTGAGGAGCACTACCCCCTTTTCTTTTTATACTATAGGGGGTGGGTTGGACTTGGCCCTTTTTGCAGGGTTATCCCCAAACCTTTTGCTTCTTCCTCCTATTTTTTCCTGACCTGTGTTTGTTGGCTATAGGACTCTGGGCACTTTACCACTGCTGATCAGTGCTAAAGTGCATATGCTCTCTGTGTAAATTGTTATTGTGATTGGTTATCCATGATTGGCATATTTGATTTACTAGTAGGTCCCTAGTAAAGTGCACTGAGTGTGCCAGGGCTGGTAAATCAAATGCTACTAGTGGCTTGCAGCGCTGAATGTGCCACCCACATGAGTAGCCCTGAATAGATGTCTCAGGCCTGCCACCGCGGTGCCTGCGCGCAGTTTGTTAACTGTCATGTCGACTTGGCAAATGCACCCACTTGCAAGGCCCTACCCTTCCCTTTTCTTACATATAGGGCACCCCTATCGTAGGCCCAAGGTACCCCCCTGGGCAGGGTGCAGTGTATGTGGAAGGTAGGACATGTACTGGTGTGTGTAACATGTCCTGATAGTGAAATACTGCCAATTTCGTTTTTCACTATTGAAAGGCTATCTTGCCCCATAGGACAGAATGGGGAATGCTTTGTAACATTTTACAAGCATATCTTCCCATAGGGATAAGATAAAATGGAGTTTGGTATCCCTGAACTCAGGATTTAATAACACATCTTTTAGTAAAGATGGTTTTTAAATTGTGTGTTTAAAAATACCACTTTTAGAAAGTGGCTATTTTCTTGTTCAACCATCCTGTGTGCCTCTGCCTGTTTGTGGATTGACTGTCTGGCTTTGGTGTGACAGGGGCTGTGGAGGTGCAGTGGCTCCAGGAGTCTGGATGAGTCAGCACTAGGCTGAATAGGCCTGATCTGCATTTTGAGTGGTGGGAGGAGTAGCACCTGTACCTGAATAGGTCTGTACCTGCCTTTCACAATGCTGGCTCCGCCCCCCTGTGGTGTGTCTGGAGCCAAGGCTAACACTGACAATGGATGTTGTTGTGCACTTGCAGAGTGCCCCCCAGAACTGGTTTGAACTGGGCTCAGAGCCCCTTGCACAAAGAGAACAAAGACATTTTGGGGTATAAGTATTAGACCTAAAACCCCTGAACTTTAGACTACTTCTGGAATCAAGAGGAACCTTTGCCAAGGAGAAGAGCTGGAGAAACTGAGAAGAAGTACTGCCCTTGCTGTGTGTCTGGGGTTGGCCTGCAGCTGCTTTTTCTGCCAAGGAAAGGAGAAGGACTTTGCTGTGTGCTGTGTCCCCTGCTTGAGGAAAGTCTGAAAGGGCTTGAGTAGAGCTTGCCTCCTGTTTTGAAGTCTCAGGAACACAAAGACTTCACCCCCAGCTCCCCTGAACTTGATTGCTGGGAGTTCTGACCTGCCAAGAAGTGCCTGTGACTGTGTGGGGCCTCTGGAGGATGTTTCTGCTGCTGGGAGCTGGAAAGCAACGCAACAACAAGAAAATCAACGCATTGCTCATCTTGCGACAGTTTTTCCAACACAACGCCGGGGTGCAAGAAGAATCTCCCCGCACCGCTGCTGAAACCGACACAGCGCCTGTCGCCACGGCAAGAATCGACACATCAAGGGATCGCGGCTGAAAGGTCACCGCTCGCCGCGTCTTTCGCCGACGCATCCCGGATTTCCACGCATTTCCCTGTATGGCAAGTTTTCCCCGACGCATCACCCGCAGATCGGAGTCGTCTCAGAATCGGCGCATCGCTTCCCCCTGCAGACCGGACCCGACGCACCGCTCCACTGTGTCCAGCGGAACTGTCGCATCGCATCCACGAAGGTCTCAGGAATCGACGCATCTCTTTGTTTTTCGACGCTGAGGGAGGCCTGCTGGCTGTGTGGTGACAGGGAGCCCTGCGAGGGCTCTGGCTGTGCTTTAGGTAAGGGGACTCGCTTTGGGAGACAGGAAACGGGGGGAGAGGCGCCCAACTGCACCGCACATTCGCGGGGAGCAGTCTTGCTGGGGCCCACCCCCTGTACCTCGCGGCATGCACACGCTGGGGGCATTCTCTCTGCCGCATCGCCGAGTTTGGCAGCTGCCCGCCTGGCCACGGAGCTGCCCCTGCCATTGCCCAAGTGGGAAGAAGGTGTTTTCCCCCTGGACTGAACTGCTCCATCCTATGCCCAGATGTACTGGGGTATCCCTAGATGGTCCATATGCACCGTAATGGTGTCCTGCCTAATGCCTCACCTTGCTTTTAGGACATATATATACACAATGCACACTGATTTGCTTTATTGCCCTAAGTGGGAGGCCTGAACGGTCCGTTTACTTTGGTGGCTCTCACAGTAATGGTGGGCATAATGTTCTCAAGGGATCCATGACCCGGGCAACTTGCAAGTATTTACTGCAATGCACTACATGTAAAATTATGACCATTGCCTTATGTGCTTGTGGCCTAATCTGATTGAAAATTACTTATGTGTTTTATGGTTTATGCATCCCTATGACAAGTGCCTAGTGGCACAGTGATTTATGTTATGTGGTCTAAATGTGTTTTACATGCTACTCAGTGATTTATGGTCTAATGTGCTTTGTGTATGTGTAAATAATACAAGGGCTTTTTTTTATATAACCTTGTGTGCAATCTCTTTTGTTGTGCACCTAGTGTGTCACTGGTATGTGTGTGTGTTGTGCAAATGCTTTACACATTGCCTCTGGGATAAGCCTGATTGCTCTGCCAAGTTACCAAGGGGGTGAGCAGGGGTTATCTTGGGTGTGTAACTCCCTTACCCTGACTAGAGTGGTGGGTTCTGCCTGGTTTAGGCGTACGCCCTAGCCAACCAGACGCCCCATTTCTAACAGTTACCTATAAGCAAGAAAAAATATGATTGGGCGGCCATGACTTTTTCCACGTACATATGAGTTTGCTGCACACACCATATAATCCTTATTCTTCTGAATAATATGCAGAATTTAATTAAAAAGAAATTCTATCTCAAACTGCAAACAATTAGTAAAAATGCTGAATTCGGAGTGCAATGAAACGCCAGACACTTTACAATAGTTTACTGGTTCTCTTCAGCATTCAGTGAGTGATGTGACCAATAGTGCAAACATCCCCAATTGATGGACTAGCTGAAGGGCTTTTGGGTGCAGAAAGTAAAAAAAACTTGAAATAAATATGACTCAAGCCAGGTGGATAGAACGAATACTTCTTTCTCAACACAAATTCATGTTCACATGGCAGACACGGTCTGTGCTTAATTTGTTAAAGAGCGTTGTGCCTCAAGCTCTGCCCAGAAGCCTACGGCCAGTTCAATTAAACTTCGGGCCACCGAATACCAAGGCTGGAAGACTTAAATGTACCTCATGCACATTTAATCCACCCCTGCCCCTTTATCTCACTCTAGTGGGTTCCTGCTTCTTCTTTTTGTGATGGGGTTGGTGCCTTTCTCTTCCTCCGACTTCCCGGATCTGTGTGTATTCCCCTCTCTTGCGTTCGATAAATGTTTGATGCAGGATAAAAAAAAGTGCCGGTCCCCAAAAATAAGTGCTTGTGGCTACCACCTGCAACCACCCGCTCAAATTAAGCACTGGACACGTTTTCAAAGCTCCAGTTATTTAAATAGAGCGCTCAACTTAAAAAGACGTGCAACAGATCTGTGATGCTTTTAATGTCCGATATCTTGAATCCTAAAGTTTCTCCTAGTGAGACGCATGCATAATAAAGAGAGCTATTTTTTAATTGAAAGAGGAGCCCATAATTTATAATTTGTCTTTCCTCGGCCTATAATTTAGTAAACTCTGCCACATAATTTTGTCCTCCAATGCCGCATAAGTCAAGCTACTTTAATATTCTACCCACCGCCTTTGGGGCTGCACAATCTCAGCAGTGAACCTACACCTACCACCTATTAGGAAAAATACAAACTTAAGTCCTTTGTAAAATAGAGCACTCCTTGGTTTCGCATATCATTTATCTGTCCTTGTGAATCATGGCCTGAGCAATGAGCCTTTCCCTGTTTTTGCTGAACAGCGTTCTGTCATACAGAGCTAATGGTAGATGCTAACTATGTGTGTGAGACCATCGCAGGTGCTGGAAATACTGCAGAACATTCTAATTGAACGGTAAAACAAACTATTTATTGTTTTAAAAAAAAACGTCATTTTCCACACACAAATGCATTTTAAGCAGGCCCACTGGAATTATGTGGCAGTGGATAACTAAATCTTGCTGCAGTGTTGACCTAATTATATGGAAAGGTGGCACATTGACACATTGCACCATGGTGTCTGCTGTGGTGGGATGAAAAAATGTGACTTTACAGCAGACCAGTGGATAAAGAGAGCTGGCAGAAAGCCCCTAAAAGTAAGTATTTTATATGTTTATGGTCTTGAAAAATCAGAAGGTTTTGACTAATGCAACAAATAAAAATGAGAGCACTGTAAGGAAGTAGAACGCTGTGGTGAAAATTCCAGAAACCCAGTTGAAAAGGTTTTTTATCTGGGTCTTATAACAGTATATGCCTTTGTAGCACAATGCTCACAGAGTACGTTTAATCTACACTGTAACCAAATAATAAAATAAAAAAATCCTTATCTAGTTCTAAACTGTAAAGTAAAGGAATTTCAGTAGATGCCAGGTAGAATTGTGATCTGAGGCAGTAGGAAAAAAGTAGTAGAAATATTTTTATGTTAAATATTAATGAAAATATATTTTATATATTTATTTTAAATGTAGAGCAAAAAATGCTATAGCACTATTAAGTTTAAATTACATCTTTATTCATTTAAATATATTACATTATATAAAAAATATTTTTCAGTAGTTTGAGTTAAAAAGTAAATTGTTCCTAAAAAAACGACTTTTTTGGTATACATTATACTTTTACTATAGGGTGTTATGAACATTGCACCTTCTCTGCTAAATAATAACCTCATGCAATCCTTCCCTCTCTGTTGGCTTCCCTGGGACTCAGTTGTGTGCCCACTGATTGGTTTGTACACAGGCGAGACCAGAAAAAGACTGTAATAGGTAGCAGGCTCTGCTTAGACCAGGCAAGTGCCCACTGAGGATTGTTGCATGCTCTGGCATGCCACTGTTATATTACAGTGCGAGGAAAGTGCCAACCTATGATAATATGCCTGATCTGGCAAGCCATCTATCAGCTTCTAGCACTGAATGGTGATTTGAACCTTGGACATTGTAAGCTCAAACATCTTCCTCTCCATCTGCCACCTGGAGACTTGGTTCGGCACACACTGATTGGGCTGTATGTGGACCATTCCAGATAAAGACTACTATGAGATCCAGCAAGCTTTGCCCAGCCCAGACAAATTCCAATGTGCCAACACTATCTTCTGAAATCAGCGCGTCCCATTATCTTCTGTCTGACCTGCCTGTCCATCTGTCAGTTGCTGGTTCTTCAGGTGAACTATGGATTTTCTTCACTCAAACATCACCTCTGGCAATCCTGCCTCTCCACTGACTGCTACAGGATTATCAGACAAGGACTATGACATCCATCAGCATCAACAGGCCTCCCCTGAAGACTACTGCATGCAGCATCAGGGAAGCATGATCATATCTATACATGAATATTTACCACCACAAACCCACAGCGCCCATCGCCCAGCAAAGGCAAGCATCTATAAATATAGTGTTGCACACTGCCATGTTCTTCATGTTGCTCGTGGCATTGGCAGAACTTTGGGCCTGATTACGACTTAGGCGGTATGTGAGCGGGCTGCCACGCCAGCGCCCCGCTCCCACACTTCCAAAGTCGACCGCCGCCCACCCACCCACTAGATTACGAGTTTTCTCGTGGTCTGGCAGGCGTTGTTTTGGTGGTCCCGCAGCGGTGCAGTTCAAAGGCTCATATGTGAGCCTTAGAACTGCAGAGCAGAGGGAGGCCCAAAGCAAGTTCCTGCATGGCATGGACTGTTCAGTCCATGCCATGCAGGAACTGTAGTACATGCACACAGGGGGGCACAACATGTGCCCCCCTTCATGCACCCCCATGCACAGGGGCATCCTTGCTTTCCTGACTGCCACACGTTCCATGCTGAACTCACTGCCATGAAAAGTGTAAAGGTCTGGAAAGTCGTAATATGCTTGACAGTGCCGCAGCAGCACTGCCAGCATATTGCTGCCCCAGACTGCCATGCCTCCTCTGAGGAATCGCGGATCCCCGGTGGTTGCGGCGGTCCCTTAGCGGTCCAACAGTCAAAGTTGTAATACCGCATTCGGACTGCCACTGCTGTGCCACCCCAGGTTTGGCGGTCTCCAGACTGCCGAACTCAAATCAGGCCCTTTGTCATCTTCAGCCCTCTGAGGTAATCATGCACTGAGTGCAACAGCTGATTGATTTAAACACCGAGTTTTCTATTTCTAAAGACTACTCCTCCTCTCAACTATATTATGAACTCTTGTCTTGAAAAATAGTAAAAATTATACCATGTGAATGTTATCAGTACTTTCTGCTTTAAGTCTAAAATGTCTTTTACCTGAATTGCCAGTCAGCTGTTAAGCAACAGGAATGACCTGGTGAAGACATTCCTCCTGTCAGCTCCTGGTAAGTAAAATCTTGACAGACACTTTCTAGCGGTGTGGCCATTTCTAATCAGGTCTTCTAAGGTTAATGTATCCTGCACTAAGACATACTTTTGGTGGGAGGAGGTGGTGTTTTTTGTGTGTTTTTTTTACAGAGCTTTATATAGCGCGAACTTGACCCGAATCGGGTATCAGAGCACTTTACATAGCACCAGTTGCCTTACATGAGGACACATTCATTTTTGTTAGGCACGGGGAGATTAAGTGATTTGCCCAGAATCACAGGATGTTCAGCGTCATTGACGAGACTCGAACCCGGTTCCCCAGATTCGAGGTCGACCGCCCTAGCCGTTAGGCCAACTCCTCGCCCCATGACCGTTCTATAAAAAAAATCACATCTCATTCTCACCCTCTAAACCTGACACTCTCCCAGCCTGTGAGTACCTTATTTTTCGTCACACCATGTCCCCCAAGCATTCTCAGACCTGATTAATTTGCTGTCTCTCTCTCTCTCTAGGGAGAAACTTAGAACTCTTAAACAATGTTATTGATTTGGAGGGTGTTCTCTGAGTTAAGCCCTTCCACGTAAATGTTATATGAGATTTAAGTCTTTGGTGGATTGTTAGACTTGGCATATTTGGCGTGGTTTCCCCTGAATTTTTGCCTCTACCTCCTTTATTTTTGATGCTGTGCTGGATTTAGTTTTTGCTGGCTTAGATGCTTTGGGCACTTTGCCACTGCTGATCAGTGTAAAAGTGCAAGGGCTCCCTGTGTAAATTGTTATTACAATGGGTTCTTCCTGATTGGCATATTTGATTTACTGGTAAGTCCCTAGTAAAGTGCACTGAAGTGTGCCAGGGCCTGTAAATCAAATGCTAGTAGTGGGCCTGCAGCACTGATTGTGCCACCCACATGAGTAGCCCTGAAAAGGTATCTCAGACCTGCCACTGCAGTGTCTATGCGCAGTTCTGAACTGCCATGTCGACCTGCAAGTGCACCCACTTGCCAGGCCCTAAACTTCCCTTTTCTTACATGTAAGACACCCCTCAGGTAGGCCCAAGGTACCTCCGTGGGCAGGGTGCAGTATATGTGAAAGGTAGGACATGTACTGGTGTGTGTGTGACATGTCCTTACAGTGAAATACTGCCAATTTCGTTTTTCACTATTGAAAGGCTATCTGTCCCATAGGCCAGAATGGGAAATACTTTGTAACATCTTACAAATATAACTTCCCATTGGGACAAGATTGAGAAATAAAGTTTAGGCACTCTGAACTCAGAATTTAATAACACATCTTTTAGTGAAGATGGTTTTTAAATTATGTGTTTAAACATGCCACTTTTAGAAAGCAGCCATTTTCTTGTTTAACCATTCTGTGTGCCTCAGCCTGTTTGTGGATTGACTGTCTGGTTTTGGAGTGACAGGGGCTGGGAATGTGCATTCACTGTAGACAGCAACTGGGGGGGGGGGTTGAGGTGTGCCTGGCCCTTCCTATATAATTCAGAGCTGAGCTGAATAGGGCTTGGATGGATTTAGAGTAGTTGGAGGAGATTTCCTTGCACTTGAAAGGGCCTGTTTCCCTTGCACAATGCTGTCTCCACCCTCTTTGGTATACCGCACCAGTGAGGACAGAACTGGTTTGGACTGGGCTCAGATACCCTTTCACAAAGAGAACAAAGACAAAATGGAGTATAAGTAGTAGACCTTAAACCCAAAAAGTTTAGATCACTTCTGGAGTAAAGAGGAACCTTTGCCAAGGAGAAGAGCTGTGAGGAGGAGAACTGCCCCTTTGCTGTGTGCTGTGTGGGGGTAGGCTTACAGTTGCTGTTTCTGCCAAGGAAAGGACAAAGACTGGAACTTTGCTGTGAACCTGCTTGAAGAAGATCTCCAAGGGCCTGTGTGTGCTGGTCTCCTGTTCTGAAGTCTCAGGGACACAAAGACTTCACCCCCAGCTCCCCTGAACCCTGCTGCTGAGAGTTCTGACCTGCCAGGAGGTGCCTGTTCCAGTTGTGGGCCTCTGGAGTTGTTCCTGCTGTTGGGAGCTGGAAGAAGCCTGAAGAAATCGATGCATCGCTCTTCTTGTGGCTGTTTTTTCCGATGCAGCACCGCCATGGGAGAAGAATCTCCATGCATCGCTGTGCTGCTGCCGAGCCGACACAGCGCCTGTCGCGGCTGCAAGAAACGACGGATTGTGGATCGCGGCTGAAGAAATCGACGAAGCGCCGCTTGTCATCGTCACATCGTTCACCGCCACATCCCGGATCTCCACGCATCGCACCTGTGCAGTAAGTTTTCTCGACGCATCACCTGCGGACCAGAACCATTTTGGATTCGACACATCATTTCCCCCTACAGTCCGGATTTGACGCATCACTTCTCCTGCGTGCAGCAGAATTGTTGCATCACCTCCCCAAGGACTCAGGAACTGATGCATCTCTTCGGCTTCCCCTCTCTGCGGCTGTTTGGCCTTGTGAATTTTGACGCACCTACAGGTACTTTGTATAGAATCACACATCCAAAGTTTTCTATGGACCTAGTTGCTTGAAACCTTTCAAAAGTCATATTCTTATTACATGTATGTTGGATTTTTGTCTTTTTGGTCTTGTTGAGTTTAGATTAAGATACTTTATTTTCCTAAACTGGTGTGGTGTCCATTTTTTGTGGTGTTATCCCTGTATTACTGTGTGTTTTGAGTAAAAATACTTTACACATTGCCTTTGGGATAAGTCTGTCTGCTCATGACAAGCTACCCAGGGGGTGAGCAGGGGTTATCTAAAGTGGTATCCCATTACCCTGACTAGAAGCAAGGTTCCCTCTTTGGACAAAGGTACCTACCTATGCCAACTAGAGACCCCCATTTCTAACATGGATGTTCACACAGATGCTTTCATATTCTGCTGTATGAACTCTCCTGCTGATATGGGCCAAATCCAATCAAGCTTTAGGCCCTGTTCATAGTAAAGTATATATGCTAGACTTAAGGCCCTATTCACAAGGGGACATTATGTCATAAACATATATTTACAACCAAATGTACCTCTTTTAAGCCTGGAAGGTCTAAAAAAAAAGGCCTGGCAGGCATATGTACAGTTACAAGTGCAGATTTCTTCACTATGCATGCCTAGAAATCCCGCTCAGTAAATATTTTTGTCTAGGAATGTCTACCATAGGAAAAGATAATTAATTTACTCCACCCTAGAGTGGAGTAACTTCCCCTTTCTAGGATGAGAAGAGGAATTGGTCACCTTTACATTTAGTGGGAGTGCAGGTGAAAGGGCTTTCTCAATGGAGAAAAATGTTTTCCTCACAGAGAAAAAAATTGCAAAAGTGACTACATTCCCTCTCCATCTAGGAGAAAACCATGCAGCAGAAATCGGAACCTGTGGCAAGGGTCCACTGACATGCCAACTGGTATGCCGGTAAACTTTCGCATGCCATTTCCCAGATACAGTAATGGGAATAATTTTGAATAGAAAAGAGTGGTAAATCTGCACGTAGGTGTGAATCTACAGCTATAACTATATTACTTTTTACAAGAATAGGATCCATATTTGCACGGACATTGCACCACCGGAGCATTGCTTTTTGCAACGCTCCTGTGGCGCTGTGCCCTGCTCCATATTTACGAGGCAACGCTAAGCCACATTGCGTGGCCTAACGCCGCCTTGTAAGCATGGTCTCCTCGATGCACTTTTCTGCGGCAAAGTGGCGTGCAATGGGTGTTCTTTCTCCCACCTGGCAGCTAAGACCTAGAACACCCACCCCCTGCACCTCAGAACCTCACCATCACTCCAACAGCTCAGGAAGAAGCTCAAGACATGGATGTTCAACCAATAAGTGCAGGCAGCGTTATCCAGCAGCAGGACCCCACAGCGCCTCGAGACCCTCACGGGTGAAGCAGCTGCGCTCTACAAACCCTTATTGATTGATTGATTTATTGCTGTGGGCGTTCCCATGCAACATCCATTGCTTTTTGACACTGCTCCAGTTTTACAAGGATCTGTAAATCTGAGACAGCACTAGAGTCCTCTTTTTTTGCTCTTTCTATGTGTGCTGCATTCTGCAGCACACATAGAGTGAGCAAAACACCATTGATGATTGTTTTTGTTCAGGAAGGTGTCCCTTCCTGCATAACAACCATCATCCCTTCACACAGGCACCCTTGCACCATGGTGCAAGGATGCCTGCGCTGGCGCTAGGCTGCTATTTTGTAGCCGGCGCAGGGGTGAGTATAGGAATGCGCCATATTGTTGTTAATGCACTCCTGCGCTTAGAAAATGATGCAGCTCAGGACAGCAAAATTGTTTGCAGCCCCATGTTGTGCCATTTTCTTGTAAATATGCCGCAGTCAAGACCACCAACATCTGCACAAGTGCTTGGTCAGGCCATGCTTGGATTAATTTTCAGCTCTTTTATGCTCCTGCACCCCTACCATTGAATACCTTACAGATTCTGAATAAAAAATGGTCACATGATATCAACATTCCTGTATTGATAAAAACCGATTTCAGTTTTAATGTCAAATTGTTGCATGAGTGTTTACTTTTCTCTGTCCTGCACAATCTGCTGACTCTTTATACTGCATCCTAGATTTACTAAGATTTACTAAGTTTTTGCGTCTGGGTTGCGCTACTTTTGTGCTGCAGCCCCAATGCAAAATCCATTTTGGGATTCATCAAGCCACGCAAACCAAGATTTGCATAGCTTTGTGTGGGATTTTATCCCAAAAATATGAATTGCAGCACATAGCGCTGCCTTGTGTTACCTTGCATTGGGGAGGTATTACATGTGTAGAGCATGGGCCTTCCTGTGCATCCATTATGTATTTTGATGCAAACTCATATTTACTAAAGTCAATAACCATGGGTTTGTGCCTAACTGGTGTGCATACCAGAGGCTGGGGTAAGAAGGAGAAATAACTTTATTTCTTCTGTTACTTCCTCTTTGCATGTGTGCTGCATTCTTTAGCACACATGCAAAGAGAAATAAGCCTCGAGAATAGTTTTTGTGCATGAAGCTTTCTTTCCTGCACAAAAATTATTCTGACCACAATGCAGGCTCCCTTTCTCCGTAGCGCTAGAGTGCATGAGTTGGCGCTAAGCAGCCAGAAGTGCACCAGCACTATGAGAGAGGAGAACTGTGTCATATCTTAGTAGATATGGTGCAGATCTGCTCTCTCCCATTGACACAGCACAGCAACTTCCCCTGCTGTGGTGTGTTACTTCAACATTTAGTACTTCTAGTCCCGTGCCTACAAATCTTTGGGTCCAGATTCATCCCTGCCCCTGGTGCAACAGTAAGTTAAAGTCTATGAAACACAGCCCCACTCAGCAGCTTTGTTGGACAGCTCTGTAAGCACAACCCTGGGCACTTCTCCTTGAGCCGCTTCACCGAGTGCTGTGGTATGATGTCTCTCTTTAATGGATTCATTAAGTCTATTATTTCTTTCTTTTCTCAACATCAGTTTGCACCTTCTGACACCTGGTTGATTTCTGCCTTGCAGTGCTTCTGTTCACAGCGTTATCTTGCAATTTGTGGATCTCAATGGCTGCTCTTTGAAAACCTGGTTTTATCCGCCTTCAGCGTTAACACTCTGTATGACTTTATATTACGTAGCAGCGATGTACCTTTATGTATGGCCTGACCAGCAGGTTCTTGGCCACCTGATATGCAGATTTCTCTGCAATACTTTCTTTGCCTTCAACTTCTTTACAGAGGCTGGTGCTGCACTTTGACTCCACATGCATTAAGCGTTGATTCTGTACTTCGACGAGGGCACATGTGGCACGCACAGGCAGTTTGCTTGGACCATGGCAAACTCTCTAAGAGAGCACTGTCGATCTTCGGGTTACTTATCCCCTATCTCGTCACCAGTTGTAGCGTCTTCCCCAGCCTAGGTACCCACCATTGACTACGCCACACACAGAGCTTAGTATTAGACGTCTATTCATCTGTGTGTAACTGCAAACTTCTTATTCTACCAGGCTTCACTGCATTCCACTCCAATAAATACGTCACAGCTCTACGGAGTCCATCAGGAGTCAAAAGGGTTCCGTCATTGTTAACTCACAAGAAGGAACACATTGGTTCAGCTTATTTCTTTCTCAATGCACCCCAACAGTCTCCCTGTACCTTTTCACAACTCAACAAGTTGCTACCTGCTTTTTTTCTACATGTATCATGTCCCTATATCTTCCATCTTCAACAACACCTAGATTGAAGTGTAGTCTAAAGCAGATGGCATCCAGGTATATATTAGATTGCCAGAGAGACCTTCCCTTTGGTGGCTCCAGTGAACCGTGAGTAAGATCCAAGCATGGTTGCCAGCCAGTGACCTCCAATTTGAGTGTGCAAAGATAGACATCAACATTTTTGGAATTAAGGATCTACTAGCACCCTCCACACATGGGGTCTTGGATCAAAACACCAGGGATATCTCAAGGACCAAGTATTTACGTGTCTCCTTCGATCAAGGCATGTCCATACGTACCCAGGTTTCACCAGTGGTAATCATTTGTTTTTCCCAATTGGTCAAATGAAAGCCTATTCTGCCCATGATATCTCCAAACACAAATTGCTATAGATTGATACCACTATACACTCTAAATTAAATTGCAGCAGCTGCTTGTACCCAACCTAACAAAGTCAATCAGATTGTCTGTCTTCAGAGAGCACAAAATGCTTCAGTTAGGCTTATCACCATTCTGGTAGAAGGGAGTATGTGTCACAGGGCCACTGTTCTGATTGCTAGGCAGCAGCAGATTTATTTTCAGGTTGTGTTGCTGGATGTAAAAATATGTAAATGATCTAACACCTAAATACCTATACGTCCATACTTATTTATACTATCAAATGACGTTGCTTAGCAGTCATGATAGAAGGATTCCCAGTCTTCTTCAAATGAAACTTAAATCTACAGCTTGAAAAGCTTCTTCAGTCCATGGGCTAGAATCATGATATTCTCTGCCAGAGCACTAGAGGCACTTATCCACTTTTCTATTTTTTAAGAAAGCACATAGGGGATGCCTCCATTAAGCATGTGGACTTAATAAGACCTGTACCAAAAGTCCCCAGGATAGTGTGCACTGTACAGATGCTATGACGATGACCATCATCATAACCATCAACATGAATCTCTTATGTAAATATCACTTGGACTTCTCCTTTCAAAATAATTTGAACAAATTCAATGTCATGATCCAAGAAAAATAGCTTATCTTGGAAAACACCAGCTTGATGGTGAGTCTACTAGGAAATTTTTCCATGCTACGACCACATACTGACTGTTTCTCCTTGAAGGTTTATTGGAAGGTCTAGGTTAATAGAAGCAGTTTAGTGCTGTAACAAGAGGCAAGAGGGTTCCTACATTTTAACAGGAGACATAAGGGATCAGTAGTAAAGGTAGCACTTGATGTTAATCAAGGAAAGACAGTCGCTACAGCCCTTTGTGTGGCTGAGATAAGGAATGTGGGTGAGAGAAAACTTGCTTAATCTGATAATATGTTCTTGAGGTCTGACTTAACCCTATGATCTTTTGGGTCAGACTGTGTCATCATTCTATGGTCCACCATTGTAGTAAAGTGATTTATGACCCCAGGAAATTTAACAAATCTGGATGAAGGAATGGCTGATTAAATATATTATAACGAAAGACCTTGAGGAGCTTGAAACCCCTTCGGATAAACCAGAAAAGGTCACTTAAGCTAGCAGTGGAAATGTAAGGAAAATGCAACTTCTTTTAACCTAGAGCACATACCATAAAAACTAAAATCTGTATTTAGAACCACTCTAGTTTCATGGGGAGGTTAACCCTGTGTATTTTATATTTAACCTCATGACCATTTCCTATTCTTTAATATTGTATCTTTTTTTTTATTTCTAAGTTTTAGACTGTATATTTTATTATTATAGAATCTAATTTCATAATAAGCGTTACTGTTATTCACTTAGCCCCTAAATCTGGGGGAAGTTTTTAAAATTAGGAACAAATCTCTTTTGCCTCATTGCAAGTGAAACTGCGTTGGTTCACACTGCTTATTGGGATTTTTCAATCTACATAGCAGACCATGCTTTGATGCATGAATCACATTTAGTCCTGTACATTACTGTATTGGAAAAAGCAGAATTTCATACCAAAATAACTGCAATATTTATTCTCTCTTGCATCTCCCATATACTTTTCCTGTGTTTGGTATCTGAGTGGAGAAATGCTTGAGTGTAAAGCAAGAAGTGTGGCAAAGTGCTCGTGATTAATAACAGCTCTTATTACAGTTTCACTTTGCATAGCAAAAGGAACTTTGTGATCTTTTCATAAGATTATGTATGAGATACTTTCCCCCTGCAGCAGAAAATCCATGTAAACAAAGAGAGTTCAATAAAAACAGCATGAAGTGGGCTGGACTATTTACTTGAAGACAATAAACAGAAATAATTACCATTACAAAGATTAATGTTTTATGACTGCTTCAATGAGCAGGGCTTATGACTCTAAATAATGCCTGAGCATTATGTTTCATATGTTTTTATTACTTTGTTATGCATGGCCTCCATAGAAAGTCTATGTTGTTTATACGTAGAAACAGTTGATAGCAAAACTGGTTCCCCACTGTTGTTCCATCAAATAGGCCTTCTGGGTCAGGCTGACAGGGGTTGCAGTGCTTCTTGTCTGTTTTGACTTGAAAGCAGAAAGCGCGGCTGCAGAAGGGGGAAAGAAGGCATGGAAGGTGCTGGGGGTTGGTCATTGGTTGAGGGTGGCAGGTAAAATATTTTTTCACATTTAGGACAGACAATAGATAATAATCCATATTTGCAAACCACAAACATTTCACCCCTTATGGTTTCAAGGTGCTGGGGGCCATCAGGGAGATTAAGTAAACTATTGCCCAGAGTCACATGATGCTGAGCTGAGCTGCCGCCGGGGATCGAACCGTGAGCCTTGCGCTTCTGAGTCAGCTGCTCTGGCTACTGCGCCACATCTCTCCCTGTATTATATATGGCTCCCCCATTACACCATTGCCTCAGCCTAGCAAAGGGCAAATTATTTTGGGGGCCATACATAGCATGAAATTATATATGGGTAACAATGTTTTTCACTTCAAGGTTCCGAGCGACATCATAGATAGTTCGAACTTCACTCTCATTGTCTATTTGATGTCACTCAGAACCCCTCGGTGAAAAACACTGCATAACCTGCCGTTACCCATCTATAATTCTATAGGTTTTGTATGAATAATGGATTCTAAACCCAAGGATTGAGTGCTATGATGTAACAGCAGTGGGTAACAGAACATGTTAACCACTGTTTTAATGTCATAAAAGAATTCTAGGCTGCTATGCCTGGGCTCTCTAAAGCCTGTCAGTACAGCATTAGGGAGCAGGGAGGAAAGGGCAGGGGAGGAGTCCAGGTATTGCTTTCTCACATTTGGGACAGGAAGGAGAGGCCATGTTATGTATGGCCCCTCTATTACTCTTCTGCTCCTACATATCGGTTGAATGCAGGGGCAGATGAGTTTGGGGGCTATACATAACATAAAGTTATAGATGGGTATAAAGTGAATTACAGTGAGGTTTTAAACTCGGGGTTCTGAGTGACATCATGGACAACTGAAGGTTCACTCTTGTTTCCTATTTGATGGCAGTCAGAACCCTTTGGTTAATACCATTCATATAATTCACTGGTAACCCATCTATGATTCTATATATAATCCATCTTTATGTGTCGATGTCCAGTGGTGCACTACAAAGTATTGCTCACACCATATGCAAGCCTTGATATATGAGTGAAATGTCTGAATATTATGTTTTATTTTAGGTACTGTGTTTGATATAAAGCAAATCCAGCTATAAGGAACACCAGAGCACAGAATGCTCTTATTGCTTTGGAAACATAGGTGCTCTTATTACTTTGGAAACATAGGTGTTCTACGTTGAGCATTATAATGGGCCTGATTCATAAACCTTTTTCTAGAAGTACTTCGGCTTTACTTCTGTAGAGGTGAGTTACAACTGAATATCCAGGCTTGATTCACAAACCATTTTGTTTGAGTAATTTTATCTTTCTCTGGGCAGGACTGGCCTTTCCATGGTAGGCGGGAGCTTTTGAAGGCTGGGTTTAAAAGCTCATTGCCACTGCCTCTGTCACTTTCCCCAGGTCCTCAGAGTTAATTGCAGCAGGCACAGAAGGCTTTTAGATGTTCAGATAGAGAGAGGAAAGATAGGTGAAAAGGAGAGAGAAAGATTGGATGAAAGGAAAGAAAGAGATAGGGCGATGAGGGGAAAGGGATGGGGCTGGTTTGAGCATTGTTGCTATGGCTGCTTTTGATTCCCCAGTCTGGCCTTGGTCTCACTTCAGGCTTATATGTGAATCACTCATGTATTTTCATGTGTAAGACATGCTTACTGACAGAGTTGTCTTTTACTTGAGTGAAAAGATCTTTCACCTGAAAATTCATTAATATGTGACATCTAAGAGAGAAGTGAGATACATCACTACCCATAGTGGTGGAAGGGCAGCAGGCTAATGGTTGTGTTTTGATTTGACTTGAGACACTGCTTCCAGCTACATTTAAATTAGGGGAGGGATGTTTTTATTACACAAGCAAGGTTTTGGCTGGATACCGATTATTTGCTTGCACCTATGCCCTAGATGTTTTTACCTGTAAACTGGCAGTATTTCTTTGCGAGTGGCAGTTGTTAAGGAAAATGGAGGTGTCTTCTTCTCAAAAGTTAACTATGAGCCATTTTCCTTATGACTTTAACATTGGATGGATCTTTTTTTATTTCCTCATAGCAACTTATAGAGGGTACTAAAAATCTCAAAATTCATGTGATATAAACGTGGTGTTTGCAAGAATTACAGAAAATTTGTGAGAGAAAAGCTTTGAAATTTTCACACCCTTATTTTCTCTCAGAATTAAAGAGTCATACATTCACACAAACGGGAACAGTGACTAGGACCAATGTACAAAGAAAATCATTGAGAAACGAATAAGTCCAACAATGCATGTTGCAATGGTTCTGCTACTGAATGTGCTTGAAAAATTTATTTTCTATTCTAGTATCAAATTTCATTTTTTCTTTAACCTCTCTTCTTCATATTTGTGTTGAGTCATGACAGAACAATTATTTATCATACTCACAGAGAAGCACACCTAGAATTTATTTAAAAAAAGGCACCACAGGCAAGTAGTAATTACATATCCGATAATATGGCAGTGTGCAGGACTAGAAGACTCCATTCCTGCTCATTTAGTTTCTACCCCTATCGCTAAGTTGACACATAAAGGGCCCAACTTCATGCCAGATGGAGAGGTATCCCTGGATAGGATACCTGCCATTCGACTAGATCACAAGAGGCCAGGTGTTCTCACACTCAGATTTTGCGGGTACAGGAACACCGGACTAGTTTTATTGTCTGTAAACTCCAGAGGACAAAGTCATGTTTTGATCGGGCTCCAAGTGCAGCCCTAGCCGACACCAACGCCTTTCTACATCAGGGAATATTCCCCATGCAGGTTGGCCCCAGTCCACCCCAATGCCTTCCTGCATCATGGAATACTCTCCATGCCAGCCCAATGACTCTCCTGCACCCAATGCCCTCTCCGCCCCAACCTCCTGCGCCACACGTCATCTGCTCCTATTTACCATCTGATCCTACTTACCACTTGCTCAGAGCAGATGGCCAATGAGAGTGGATATGTTCCTGAAATGGGGACTTCGCATCCAGATTTGGAAGCTGTCATTGCAGATCTATGTGTTATTCCACATTTTGTGGACATTAACTAAAAATAACTGGATTTAGGTGAAGGGATACTGACCATAATGGTTATTTCTTGTCACTGGCATTTCCATAGCTAAATATTTCAATCACTTGTTATCGAGGCCAGAGTAGGCTCTGTGGATCTGTTGCAGGGATTCTGCACATACACAGAACTATGGGCAGGAAAACAGGACCTCAGTGAATAGGGGTGTACCAACCTACCACATCAGTACCCAAAATCCCAAACCAACTAGCTATAGTGTCTCATTCGTTCTCCTCCAAATATCACGGAGCTACAAATGATTAGACAACCCAGAACACAACACTCCCGACTCTCTCAGGAATCGCGGGAGCAAGACGTACTCTTTCGCTCACTCACTCATACTCGTCCACAATGAGAATAAGCAGAGTCACTGAAATAGTTCAAAATGTTTATTTTAACTATCGTGCTCTACAATACAGTATACGTGCCACTACTAGCAGCAAAATGCATAAACTCAGCACAGTTAGCATTGTTACAATTCCATAGAATACAAAGGGAGAAGTCATGGTATAAAGACTGTGGAAATAAGGGCCTATAGTCCTAACCACCCTCCCCTTGACTAGAAGAAGTTTATTTTATATAAAGAACGATCTCTGGGCTTTGACAGCTGACCCCATACCTTAAAGCCTGAATGTAAGGTTTACATCATAGGAACAGCAGAGCTCTTCTCCATGGAACGGTTTTCTCCAAGTGTGTTAAAACAACATGCAACAACGTAATATCAAAGCACGAGTCTTCAGTACTGCAGCTGTATAGCATGTTATGTCTAGGTGCTAGGGACTGACCAGAACAGAATAACAAGGGGCATTGTTTATCGACCTTGCATATGGTGTTCAGACTAAACTCCAGGAAAGGCAGAGAACACGAAAGGCAACCCGTTCTCATGTGAAGGGCACAAACAAAGTCTTGCAAAAACAAAGTCATGTAGTAGCGTGCGCAAAAGCAGCATCATGGCAGCGAAGCTCATGCTAACTTAGCAATGTCGATAATGTGCCTAAGAACCATATAACAGATCATGAACAGAAGTGCATTTGTCATGATGGTTCAAGATTTTTCGCAAAGTATTTCATGTTGTCGTTACTATTTATTGTTATGCAGTACAATCATACAAAATATTAGCATCCAACATAGAAAGAATAATCCAATACACAAATAATTATTGCTGTTCTAGCATTCAGTCTGATATTACAGAGAACCCTTCAGCTACACAGATTTTCCTTCTTTGCTCCCTCCTCCTTCGATTATTTACCTAATATCATCAATATCCTAGGTGCTCTTCATATGTATAAATTAATTTTAATGTTTGACCACACATTTTCTGAAATGTATTATTTGCGGTATTATATAGTGCTAGCCTACTTCCAAATGGGTACTAGAGAGCTAAAGAGAAGTCTTCGACTAAATAAGCCGGTGCACAGCTGAAAATGACTTACTATTTCAAAGACATGAGAAGACAATACCATTTGGTATCCAAGGTATAGAGAGATATTGAACACAAGACATTACTTGGTAGGTGTCAATAAATGGCAAAATAACTGGGTGTGAAGCATGCTCTTGGTCAGGACTGAATTGTCCATTACACCAGTCTTTCCTCGTAGGCTGCAAGCAAGGAGGACTTTTAAGAGCAGGATGGGCTGCCATGACCCAAGCATACCCGATGGCTCACTCTAGTCGAAGCCTCCTGCAGTTTGTTAAGGTTTGAACAGTTTTGCCAGTGATGATTTTTAGCTCCAGGCTGGCCTTCCTTTGGGTGACTAGTTCCTGACAGCAGTAAAACTCAGCTTATAAAAGGACAAACCACAAAGCAAAGCTGTTCAAGAGGCGCTCCAAATGAAGCTTAAAAAGTGCTGGGTGGGCAATGTTTTTCCTCTCCAGGTTTGGGAAAATGAAACGGAGTGATCATTCTATGTGATAAACATCTTGACATTCAACTTACATCCCATGAGAATAATAATGAGGGAAGATGGGTAGCTGTTAAGTTTCTTATTAAGAATGTTGCTTTAACTATTTTCAATGTATATGGTCCAATGCAAATTGACAATTCCTTTTAGTGTAAAATTTCTCAAAGTTAATGGAATATTCTGATGACAATTTAATACTTGGTGGAGACTTTAACAAGATATCAGATCCTTTTCTTGACAGGAATTCAAATTATATCTTTATTTTTTAAGTGCACTTACTGATGCATGGAGACTTTGTAATCCTACTTTAAGCGAGTATACCTTTTTCTCTTCAGTTCATCATTCCCAGTCTAGAATTGATAAAATATTTGTATCAAAACATATATTACAAACCTTAATCAATGCTGAGATTGGCATGATTCTAATATCCAATCATGCTCCTGTCAGTATTGATCTTGATGTCTTATGTGCTATGAATGCAAACAGACAATGGAGATTTAACAATGCTTTTTAATGGATGAATCCTTCACACATGCTTTTCAGAAATTTGCTATTGAGCTCTTCAATCTTAACTCTACTAGTGATGTTTCTATACAAGGGGTTTGGGACTCCTTCAAGGCGGCAGCTAGGGATTTCATAATCGCATATGTATTAAATAAAAGAATAATGCGAAATAGAGAATTGTATAATATTGTGCATAATATTAAAAAAAATTGGAACATCAGTATTACTCATCTAAATCCAAACCATGTTTAGATGAAATTATAAAAGCCAAATTCCAATTCAATAAAATTTCCACTGAAACAATTCTTCATATCTTCTTAGATCCACTGCGAAATATTATGGTGGACAGAAAAAAGTTAAAAAACGTTTGGCAAACTATTTCAAAATTAAAAAAGAAAGAACTAAGATGGAATATATTTTAAATAATGATAAAGACCCTATGTTTCAGGATGATTATATTCTAAATGAATGTGCTTAATTTTACAATTCTTTATGCACTCCTGAACTCATACCTCAACATGAGCGAATTATGGAATATCTTGTCTCCTTGAAAACCAAACACTGGGAAGGATATCAATTTTCATTCATTGGAAATTGATATCTCTTATGAAGAGGTTATTAAGTACTTCATTTAATTAAAAAAAGGCAAAGCACTGGTCCCAGATGAGTTTTTAATTTAATGTTATTAAATATTTCTCACATTTCAATTTCAAAAACACATGATTTGTTTAATTGCTTTTCTAAAACAGGGACAGCTCAGGGTACCTTTCATAATGCATTGATTTGTTTGATCCCTAAAGCAGATAGAGATCCTAGATTCTGTAGTAATTAGGAAGTATAGACCACTATCACTATCTTAAAAACACATGCAGATTAATGTACCTCATACTATTTCCATGTCTCAGCAATAGAGATCATTTCTTAAATTCATCTGCCTGGCATAATAAAATTATTACAATTAAAAATAGAGCAATTTGTTGGCAACTATGGAGAAAGTGTTAATATGGGTTCATCAGTTATTTAAGGACAATACAGTACTATTTTTCTCTGATGCACAACATATATTTCTGCTTCCAAATTCATTAAAATGTAACACTTTAGCACAAACTTGTATCTGCTATATTTGCTAAACTTCCTATAATTAATGCAGTCATAATATCAGATAATCACCTTTATGATACTCTTGTTTCAAGACCATCAGCATCCATACTATTCAGAGACAAAAATTACTTTTGGAACTGAAGTGGGAAGAAGTTCTCAATGTTAACTGGTCTGTTAATCTGTGGAATAAAATTTGACTCAAGATTCAAAAATCTTCAAGAGCAGCAAACACTACCCAAGCCTTATTTTTCTTATATATAGACTTCTTATAACTCCTCACATTTTGTCTAAGATAACCCCTGACATACCTATCACATGCTGGTCATGTGAGGAATGTAACACAGACTACAAACACTTATTATTTAGTTGTTATTATACTCACCAGTATTTGATTAAGGTTTCGGAACATATACATTCTGTATTGCAATCAAGTGTTACTTTTCCCTATGTGAGTCTGTTCCTAGGCAGCTTATCAGAAGACTGATGAGATTGTATGTGAAATATTAAAAGAACTGACCTTATGTTTACAGTTTCATTAAAACAAATTACCAAAAACTGGAAGACGTCAAATAAGTTTTGTTTCAAGTTTGGTGGTATGGAATTTGTTATAACCATAGACTTGATGGAGCATATATAGCACCTCTCTTATTTGCTATGAAAAGGGAAGCGCTATGGACTCCTGTTTCATTTCATCTAAATACTACTACTACTTTGTATGCTTTACATCAACCTTTGATTGAAGAGGTGCCTACATTCGATTGAAAATCTTTATTAATTCTATGTTACGTACAATTTAAAATTCATTACCACATTTATCTATCTATATATATATATATTCACTGAAAAAACCATAGGTTTCAGAGACATTATAGTTAGAAATTAGCATTTAAAAAACCTTAGAAATTCACTGAAAAAAACACAGGTTTCAGGGACGTTATAGTTAGCTGGACATTTCACTCGTACAAAACCAGAGAAATTCTGCTGTTATAGTTAGTTGAGCTAATTATAACTTGCGCCCCCGCAATGCACTGCTGATGATGTCACATATTACATCATTCATGACATGGTCAGTGACATCACTGATGACATCTCAAATGACATCACTGATGACATCATCCAGTGACTGTGTGTTTCTGTAAAGTTTAAATATGTTTTATATATATATACGCCAAGGTGTATTGAAGAATGAGTGGGTGTATAAGTGTCTAATTGGATGATTTAGTAGGTGCGTGACTGACTATATAAGTGAGTGATTAAATGTGTTTTAGTGAATGTATGGGTTAGTGACTAAACTGTGTGAATGTCTGTATCAGTCTGTCAGTTGGTGTGTAAGCGGCTGCACGGGTTGGTGAGTAGCTACATGAGTGTCTATATGGGTTATTGATTTGTTGTCTGAGTATCTGTATGGGTGCCTGAGTGTCTGTGTGGGAGGGTGGGGGGTGTGACTCTGTGCATAGATGTGTGAGTGGGTGATTCACTGGGTGTATGGGTTCAAGAGTGTATCTGTGAAGGGCGGTATGGGTGGGTCACTATGTGTCTGGGTGTGTTGGTGAGTGAATGGATGTCTCAGCGGTACATGTGTGAGTAACTACATATGTAAAAGGCAGTATATGTGAGTGTTGAAGTATATAAATGACTATATGTGAGAGTGAGTGATTGTGAGAGTGGCTGTATGGATGAGTGTGTGCTTGTATCAGTGATTGTATAAGAGAGTAAGTATGTGTTAGTATCTGTATGAATAAGTGAGGTGGTGTGTGTATAACTGTATAGGTGAGTAAATGGGAGTGTGATTGATTCTTTGCATGACTGACCAGGTGTGTGAGTAACTCGATGGATGAGTGGTGGTGTGTGAGTGTCTGTATAGGTGTATGAGTGTACATGATAGTGCTGCATTTATGAGTGACTGCATGTATGAGTGACTGTATGGGTGAATGAGTGGATGTGTGTGTAGACCTAGGAATCAGTGAGTGGGTATGTAGTAACTGGTGTTGGTGTGTCTATGGTTCTGAAAATGGTAGTCTGTATTTTAGAGTGGGTGTATCAAAGATTATATTAAGGTATGAGGAGGTGCATCAGATTATCACGTGGATGATGTCATCAGTGATGTCATTTGAGATGTCACCAGTGATGTCATCAGTGATGTCACTGACCATGTCATGAATGATGTAATATGTGACATCATCAGCAGTGCATTGCGGGGGCGCAAGTTATAGTTAGCTCAACTAACTATAACGGCCGAATTTCTCTGGTTTTGTACGAGTGAAATGTCCCGTTAACTATGACGTCCCTGAAACCTGTGGTTTTTTCAGTGAATTTCTAAGGTTTTTTAAATGCTAATTTCTAATTATAACGTGCCTGAAACCTATGTTTTTTTCAGTGAATTTCAAAGGTTTTTTAAATGCTAATTTCTAACTATAACGTCCCTGAAACCTATGGTTTTATCAGTGAATTTCAAAGCTTTTTAAATGCTAATTACTAACTATAACGTCCCTGAAATCTATGGTTTTTTCAGTGAATTTTAAAGGTTTTTTAAATGCTAATTTCTAACTATGCCTACAGAGGTAGGACATGTGCAGAAAGAGGAAGAAAAGCGCAGAAAGAAGCAAGAGAAATGCAGAAAGAGGCAACAGAAGTCCAGAAAGACGAAGAAAGGTGCAGAAAGAAGCAAAAGATATGAAGAAAGATCCAACAGAGGTGCAGAAAGAGTCCTTGTTGCAAAGTCATCCTGTGCCCCCAAATTTTTGCTGACTGGTACTGGTGGTAACTGACTCTGACTAACCAGGCCCGGAGCCAGTGCTATGCTGAAAGACGCTTAGAATACAGTGAAAACACCTACATACACTAGGGTACACTATGGGTTGGGGTACCCCTGAGATTGGCATGACCTCCCCTGTAAGGCCCTAGTACATAATAGGGCAGGGGGATTAAAACTACCTCTAAGTCAGAGGTACAGAAAGAGGCAAGAGAAGGGCAGAAAGAAGCAACAGAGGTGCCAAAAGAGGCAAGAGGGATACAGAAATTTGCAAGAGAGGTGCAGAAAGAAGCAAGAGCAGTGCAGAAAGAACCAACAGAGGTGCAGAAAGAGGCAAGAGGGGTACAGGAAGAGGCAAGAGAAGTGCAGAAAAAGGTAAGAGAGGTGCAGAAAGAGGAAGGAGAGGTGCACAAAGACGCAAGAGGGGTACAGAAAGAGGCATGAGGGGTGCAGAAAGAAGCAAGAGAAGTGCAGAAAGAAGCAAGAGAGGTGCTGAAAGAGGCAAGAGGGGTGCAGAAAGAGGCAAGAGAAGTGCAGAAAGAAGCAACAGAGGTGCAGAAAGAGGCAAGAGAGGTGCAGAAACAGGCAGGAAAGGTGCTGAAAGAGGGAACAGGGGTGCAGAAAGAGGCAAGAGGGATACAGAAATTTGCAAAAGAGGTGCAGAAAGAAGCAAGAGCAGTGCAGAAAGAACCAACAGAGGTGCAGAAAAAGGGTAGAGGGGTGCAGAAAGAGGCAAGACAAGTGCAGAAAGAAGCAACAGAGGTGCAGAAGGAGGCAAAAGAACTTCAGAAAGAGGCAAGAGAGTTGCAGAAACAAGCAAAAGGTGTTCAGAAAGAGGGAACAGGTGCGCGGACAGAGGCAAGAGAGGTGCAGAAAGACGGAAGAGGGGTGCTGAAAGAGGCAAGGGGGATGCATAAATTTGCAACAGAGGTGCAGAAAGAAGCAAGAGCAGTGCAGAATGAACCAACAGAGGTGCAGAAAGAGGCAAGAGTGGTACTGAAAGAGGCAAGAGAAGTGCAGAAAGTGGCACGTGAGGTGCAGAAAGAGGCAAGAGAGGTATAGAAAGAGGCAAGATAACTGCAGAAAGAGGCAAGAGAAGTGCAGAAAGAGGCACTTGAGGTGCAGAAAGAGGCAAGAGAGGTACAGAAAGAAGCTCAAGAAGTGCAGAAAGAGGCAAGAGAAGTGCAGAAAGAAGCAAGAGAGGTGCAGAACGAAGAGAGTGAGGTGCAGAATGAGGCAAGTGAGGTGCAGGAAGAGGCAAGAGAGGTACAGAAAGAGGCAAGGGAAGAGCAGAAACAGGCAAGAGAAATGCACAAAGAGGCAAGAGAGGAGCAGAAAGAGGCAAGAGAGGTGTAGAAAGAAGCAAGAGAAGTGTAGAAAGAGGCAAGTGAGGTACAGAAAGAGGCAAGAGAGGTGCAGAAAGAGGCAAGAGAGGTGCAGAAAGAGGCAAGAGATCTGCAGAAAAAAGCAACAGAGGTGCAGAAAGAGGCAAGTGAATTGCAGAAAGAAGACAATGAGGCGCAGAAAGAGGAAGAAAGGTGCAGAAAGAAGCAAGAGAAATGCAGAAAGAGGCAAGAGAGGTACAGAAAGAAGAGAGGTTTGTGCACCATTAGTACCAGTTTAACACCCACATTTTGCAATAAGTAACACGTGACCATTCCAGCTTTGCACGTGACGCTGCATTTTTGGGAACATTTGAGCTGTTCGAGCTAGAAACAAGGCTTTTTTTGTTCAAATCTGCAGATTAGGCAGCAGATGATAGAATATTTGGCAAATGCGGAAAATGTTTAATTATCTGAAAATTGGTGCAGCCGCACAGTCACATAATTCCAGTGGCCCTGCTCATACCTCCGACTAGGTCCAGAAGTGCTCCTCAGTGGTTCCTTCTTTTTTTGTGTCTCATTGAGTTTATAGTTTAGCTTCTTTGGAAACGAAGAAGACTTAACCTGAGGTTAACATCCACAACACAGACTACAATACCACATAATTACTCTCCAAAACACATAATCCCACTCCACATAATTCCTATACACTAAATACCACATACTTTCTATTCACATAATTTCACTGCACAACATACCATATAATTCCAGTACACACAACGTACATCCACTCTACACCAAAAAACATTAGTAAAAATCTTTTACATTTACAACGCCAATACCTCTAACTCTCACAAATGCGAGACCTATTACATTACAAATGCTTCTTTAACTGGTAGTCGCGTTTGCAGAGTGGTGCAGAAAGGGGGCTGGGCCTCCGACCAGCGCTCAGGAATTCCGCTGCATAGGACTTACAGGAGGTACTAGGAGGGCTTCTTGGCCCCCAAAGTCCCTCAGGAGTAAAGTGGACTTCATCCCCCAACCAGTACTGTGCCAGGAGGTGCGTTTGCAGAGTGGTGGAGAAAGGGGGGTCGTGGCCTCAGAAAACCTCTTAGCAATCCCACTGTGTGGGACTTAGTGGAGGTAATAGGAGAGGTAGTTGGCCCCCAAGTACAACCTTGGGGGCCAACTACCCCTCCTATTACCTCCACTAAGTCCCACACAGTGGGATTGCTAAGGTGTCATAGCAGGCCATGCCCCCTTTCCCCACCACTCTGCAAATGCACTCCCTGGCGCGCTCTTGGATGGGGATTAAAGTCCCCTTCCCTGCTGGGGGTCCTTAGAGGCTAACTAGCCTACCTGATACCTCCAGTATGCCCCAGATAGTGGGATTGCTGATAGGTGGACACAGTCCACATCCCCTTTGTCCAACACTCTGCAAACGCGCCTCCTGGTGCTCTCTTGGTTGGGGGATGAAGTCCCCTTGCCTCCTGAGGGTCCCTGGGGGCCATCTAGCCCACCAGGTACCTCCAGTGTGCCCCACACAGCTGGATTGCTGAGAGTGATCCGAGGCCACGCCCCCTTTTTATACCACTCTGCAAATGAGCCTCCTGGTGCACTGCTGCTCGGGGATGAAGTCCACTTGTGTCCTGAGGGTTTACATACTCCATTCTACACCCCTTCACTCTATGACACAACACTCTACAACACTCTACAGCACTCTACTCCACTCCATTCTATGATACTCCACTCTACGCCGCTCCACTCTACACCACTCCACTCAATGACTCATTACTCCACTCTACGCTATGCTATGCTGCTCCACTCTACTCCACTCCGCAGCACTCCACTCTGCGACATTACACTCAACGACACTTTACTCCACTCTACGACACTTTACTCCACTCTATGCTACTTCACTCTACGTACCTCCACTCTATATCACTTCACTCTATGACACAGTACTCCACTCTACACAACTCCATCCTACACCATTCCACTCCACCCTATGCCACTCCACTCAAAGACACTCCTCTATGACACTCTACAACATGCTACTCCACTCCACTCTACCTCACTCTACTCTACTCCAATCTATGCCCCTCCACTCTCTGCCCCTCCACTCTATGCCCCTCCACTCTACGTCCCTCCACTCAACGACACAGCACTCTACTCCATTCTACGCCACTCCACTCTTTGACACTCTACTTCCCTCAATTCAACGAATTAGTCTCACAGAGTTAGCAAACCAGGAACGTTGATTACGATATTTTGTACAAAGGTGCAGTGGCACAGATTTTTGTTGTGAGTATCTAGGTGTTGCAAAGGCCATTCACCCTGGTCAATTGTTTCAAGGGGGGGTAACAAGTTGGAATAAGGGGCACGCACCACTTTGAACACAGAGATTCAGTACACATCTTTTCACTTTGCAACTGTCTACTTTATCTTATCTTGTAGATATCGACACGAGGTCTCACATTTTATCCTTTTGGTGATGGCGATTACAATGTCTGTCCCTCGAGGCACTGGAATTATTTTGATTAATTACAACTATCTCTTTGAGTTTTCTTCTTGGGTCTTTTACCTTAAATCAATTTCAGTGCCTTTTTTTGATGCATGAAAAGTATCTAAAACATGTACGTGAATCGTTAGACTATCTTCATGTTTGAAATCGAGCAGAAAACATATGGACTTGTGATATTTCCTCCCCTTATTATTGTTGTTTATATCTTCCACAGTGGCCCCTGAAGAAGGGACAGAGATCCCGAAATGCATTAGTCAATAACACATATGCAAAACAACATAGACCTTTGTAAATGAGATCTTCATTTTGTTAAATAGGCCACTTCTATTTTTTTGAGTTGTACTTGCACCTATTGTATAACACATCAGTGTAAATTTTAATATGAATGAATGTTAGCAGTGACATATACCATGAATGAATTGTCACATTAAAAATGGATATAGAAGACTACGTTTTGGTGATACAGTATTATTGTGTGAAAAAGCATCTTTGATAGAGTCCAGTGCTGTGTGGCCAGGTCACAAATGACTGGTGTCACTTGAAGAAATAAATTTAATTTTTGTGTGTTAGGCAGTCACACGTTCCTGACCAGCAGACTAAACATTTAAATAGTTCAGATAATTTCTCAATATCATTGTCCAATTTATTACCTAATAAGTGTGCGCAATATATACATATTTACAGTATAATATGTTAAAACACATTGGCAAAGCCAATAGTTCTTGCATAGGCGAGACCTATCGGCTTAGCCAATGCTTGTTTTTTTATTTGCAAGCTTTGTGCTTCCACTTACTTCAGTGGGCTCATTCTGACTCCAAAGAACACTCTCAAAGTTGCAGCTCCATGGAATTAAACTGGATTATCAGTCACAGAAAAATGCTCCTTCAACGTCTGAAAACCTCCAAAAAAGGCACACGCTCCCAACGAATCCATATCACGCTGCCAGAATTGGTTTCCCATCCCAGAAAACGTGCCTCGCTAGGACAAAGTGTCCTCCTCCCAAAACAAAATACAGCTTCCTATCAAAAATAGTTCACCAATACAGAAAAGGTGTGTCCCTGTGGGACCCCCTGAGCAGGCCTAGGGGGTCAGGGTGTTTCTACCCTGCCCCCTTTTCTTGTTTTTTTAATCTTTTTTCTACTGTTTTCTTGTGACTCGGTTACCGAGTCACAAGATGGCTGCCAACACATTCTGGTTTGGAGTGTTGGCAGCCAATCAGAATGAAGCTCGTGCTCGGGAGGGTTCGCGAATCCTCCTCGGTGCTCAGATATCGATATTTTTATTTTTTGAATTTCTCAGCAACTACTGAACGGATTTACACCATTTAAAAAAAAAGGTCGCTTTCTGAACCAAGAGCTACCTTTTTGCAAAATTTGGTGTAATTCCGTTCACCAGTTCGAGCTGTAGCCTGTTCCAAAATTTCTATGGAAATTAACATGGGGAAAACGTGTTTTGGGACCTCCCTTTTTTCTCGGCCCCCGCTTGACAAATCACCCCGCGAAGATTCGTCAAACGGCGCCAAAGATATCGGCAAAAGAAAAAACGCTTTTTGAATAGAAACGAGGTCCTAACTATAACTACCTACAGTCGACCGCCAGGAGGCAATATATCTATATATATATATATATATATATATATTTTCACACAAATTATCAAAGGTTACAGGGACATTATAGTTTGGCTGACATTTCACTTGACAAAACCAGAGTAATTCAGCAGTTATAGTTACCTGAGTTAACTATAACTCGCGCCCCGCAATGCACTGCTTATGACCTCACATATTACATCACTCATGACATGGCCAGTGAAATCATTGATGACACTGAAGACATCTCAAATGACATCACTGATAGACCTATAGAATCTTTAATACACCTATTGCCACTCCCACACAATTATTCACATATATGTGTATATATGTGTGTGTGTGTGTAAACAGATCTCCGGGCCGGCCATGGGCACCAGCTTCACCCCCAGCTACGCGAACTTATTCGTGGGATTTTGGGAGGAGCAGGTGCCCCGGTCTTACCAGGGGGAAAAAGGACTGGGAGAAGATGTGGCCTGGCACAGGTATATAGATGACCTGTTTTTGGTTTGGAAGGGTACTACGACATCTGCTTATGAGTATATAAAAATCCTAAATGACAACACTTTGAATCTGCAATTCTCTGGGGAAGTCAGTTCAGTGGCAGTGAACTACCTTGACCTCAGGATATTTATAGCAGATGGTAAAATCAATTCAGCACTATACAGAAAACCGACTGCAGGTAATTCAACACTTCACGCCCTTAGCAGTCATCCACCTAAGCTAGGACAGAGCATCCCATATGGTGAACTCTTGAGGCTTAAAAGAAATAGCTCAAGGGATTGCGACTTTGAAACAGCAGCAAATGAATGCATTATCAGATTCACCAAAAGAGGATATGATACCCTTCTCTTAGAAAGAACCCTTAACAAGGTCAGGGCTATTTCCAGACAAAAACTAATCTGTGAAAATAAAAATAGAAACAAAAATAAAAATCAGAAAAAAGACGATCAAGAAGGGAAATTTAGGATGATCACCACATTCTCAGAGGGAGCGAATGTCTTGAGAAGAATTCTAAAGAAAAATTGGCATATCCTTAAAACGGATACTACCATTTGTAATGATATACCAAGATTTCCTTTGGTGACATTCAGAAAAGCTAGATCTATAACAGATATGCTCGTTCATAGTCATCAAAGCAAGGACACACAAAGAAAGGGCACTCTCAAAGAGATGAGAGGCTTCTTTCCGTGCAGAAAGTGTAAAGCTTGCAACAAAAGCAAGAGAGTCTTAAGCTATGATATCCCAGATATTAAAAGACAGAGAAAAATAACAAAAGTTATAACTTGCAACACCGCATATACAGTATACTGTTTATTGTGTCCTTGCGGGTTAAGGTACGTTGGCAGCACTATTCAACCAGTCAAGGTCCGCATTTTAGAACATATGCAGGACATTACAAAACAAGATGAATCCTATCCAGTAGCAAGGCATTTTGTCACTTCGCACCAGAGCAACAGGGGCCTGTTGCAATACTTTGGCCTGGATTACATCCCAATCAATGTTCGAGGAGGGGACAGAATCCTATAATTACGCAGATTAGAATCGCGTTACATAATTGACCTGCAAACTAAATTCCCAAAGAGTTTGAATAGCGGGGAAGAGTTGGCAGTGCATTTAGGTAATTGATCTGTGGTGTAGCCGATATGCAGCTCAATGAAAGTGTGTAACATGTGAAGATCAATTGATGTCAGCAGATTAAATTTGACAATGATGTAGGACCACTATGGGAATATTGCACAAGTATTCTGAAAGCCGATACACGGCAGAACGCATTTTACAACTTCAATTATTTAACGAACATTATCGAGTGCCGATACATGGCGTAATAGCTGTAACAATTGTTGGGGATTATTTGAGATTTGACTTTATGCAATGAGTTAGGATAATGACACAATTTAAAGCCGATACACGGCTGAATGTGTAAACACAAAGCATAATAACTGTCTCTAATGAACAATCATTCACTGCGATATACGGCATAATAAGATGCCTTTTGAGACATATGATTCGTTTTATAAATTAAATGAATTGCGATAATGATTTTATGTGCAATATTATGACGATATTGAGACATGCTAAGATGGCGCCCATGAATTGGATTTAATTTGGTCCTTTTTCTATGTCAGTGTATTTACATTGGTTTTAAAAATGTCTGCGTCGTGTGTGTCAGTAACACCGACGAAGGCGCTACGCCGAAACGCGTTTGTTTGTTGCTTTGATGGAATAAAACTTTCTGCAACTACCCCGTGAGTGCTGGCTTCTGTTTACCGTAAGGAGAACAGTGGAGCTTTGATTGATATATATATATATATATATAATATATATATATATATATATATATATATATATATATATATATATATATAAAATATATATATATATATATATATATATATATATATATATATATATATATATATATATATACATATATATATATATATATATATATATATATATATATATATATATATATATATATATGGTATGGGTCAGAGCAGCCTCAAAAATAGGACTGTCTATGGAGCAATGATGAGCTGGAATTATAAACTTGAAATATAGAAATAATTAATTGGACCAGCAAAAATATTGGTACCACCCACTGGAGGGATATAATGGACACTGGTTATTAAACCACCAGTTCCAACATGCAACATGAACACCCATCGGGGTGTCCACTAGGGGGCATAAACTATAAATTGATGCGATTGCTTGGTGGCTGTAATCAGTGATAATGGTTGCCAAGGCTTACCTTTGAAAAAGGTCAGGTTGACCGAAACGAGTCAGGATGGCCGATGCTGTTCACTATTAAAATTTACAGACTGCCATCCTTGCGTGTGTGGCTTTATCTTTCCAAAGGGGGAGAAGTTGTTTGATATATAAAAATGACGCTATATATATGTAAACTCCAATTCCAGTTTTGAATCACAGACCAGACACCGGCACAGAAGGGTAGGGTAAAATCACCACACATTTATTTTCTAGCTCTAACGCGTTTCGGCTGTAATTACTGCCTTGATCACACACTAGACGCCATTACTTCCCATATCTTAAATAGTGGATCACATGGTTCCAGACTCGATAAACATAGAAGACATACCAAATGGCAATTATGTTATGGCACATACATTGCTCACAATTAATCTTGTTTGCTTTTTTTCTTTTTAACATGTTATTATTGTTTTTATTTTTGTTGTCTTTTTAGTTTTTCTTATTTTTAATATATATATATTTTTTTTATTATTTTTTATTTTGATTGTTTTTCTTACCTATGTCAAATTCATAACGCCATTTGACTCTAATATTGAAATTAGTCCTACGTGACCGCACAGGTTAGTTGTTATCGTCAAAATAAAGTGCTCATGCATAAATTCAGTGCCTACATAGGTCATTCTATGTATACTCCTTCATTGTTCAGAATTCATTATATAAGGTGCAAGTGCTTTAAGTAAACATTACCCAACTCATAGTGCAAGTGCTATATTTATGTTACCAGCCTAACTAAATTGCTAGTGCAGAAGTGTCATATTTAAACCTCCTCCAAGATCAAAATCACTTTTTGCACAACATAATAAATGTACACTTTGATAAATATGGTAATAAATTGTCTCTATCACTTTTGTAAACACATGTTTTCCTTATCCACATGGTGCCATACACATACAATTGGGAATTCTTGGCTAGTGCCTTACAATCACACTCCACAATATTATATAAAAGCAGAAAAATCCTCCCCTTGCTCTTTTTATTTTATGTTTGACACACCTTGGGCTGTTTTACTTGTACTTCCTGACTATTATCATCTCTTCGTATACACAAACCTTCTATAGTCTTTCCTCACTGATTTATTGCAACAGTAAATTAACTTAACCTGAACTCTTGATTAAAAAGTGCAAGTGCTTTTTATGACTTTTTTGTGTGATTGCTCTTGTTTTCTGAGATGCTATCTTCTTTACCTGAATTTCTATCTTCTCACTTGTGATCCTTTTTGGCTATCGAAGAGAGAGGAATCCTCTCTAAATATGTACATATAAATCTTCATCGGAGTTGAGGCCATGCGGAATTCTGGTCTTGAGCATCACAATGTATCTTGATTCTAACTGTCTTAATTTAGGTACTCAGTTACCCCTCTTCTATTTTTTGGAACAGAATCAATGACATAATAAAATAGCTCATTCACATTTCCTCTATGTACCTCATTGATGTGCCTTGTGACAGGATAACTTTTATCACTGTTTTTTACTGCCCTGAGGTGTTGCAGAATTCTCACATGACATAGTTTTGGGCATGAGCATTGAAGAATATAAACTACATATTCGTTCCTGCAATTATAAAAATGACGAATTTTTCATGGACTCTTTAGTAAGGGTGATCAGATCTCTTTCTTGTTAAGACCATGTTTGCAGGCTTTGCATTTCTGACACTTAACAAAGCCCGGACTGGCCCTCAGCCAACCTTCCATGTCTGTCATCTCAGGGCTACTCACCACAAGATCCTGTCGCATAGATTTTGCTCTTCTGAATGTTAAAAGAGGTTTACAAGATGTGATGCTGCCTAATATAGGGTCACTCCATACTAAATGCCAATATCTATTCATTAATTCTTTCACCTTGGCATGATAGACATTGTACCCAGTAATCATCCTTGCCTTGTCTTTTTTTGATTCCTCCTGTCTTACTTGAAAACAACAGCGAATCTCTAGTAATTCTCTCCACCTTATTCTAGGTCTTATCTAGAACCTGGGTAATATATCCCCTCTCTGTGAATCTCTCTATATATATGTATATACATATATTATGTGTGTACATATATATATATATGCACGGTGGGGCGGGGCAGGATGCGGTAGGGAGGAAGCCGACAGAAGACGGAATATGTATTATTTATTTAATGATACCTATTCCATCGTCTGTTGACTTAAACCCCTCCCACCACACCCCGCCCCACCACTTTACCGTGTTTACCTGTGCCAGCCACCAATGTGTGTATATATATGTGTATAAGCGTGTATATATAAATATATGTGTGTGTATATATATATATATATATATATATTTATATATATATATATATGTGTGTATATGTGTGTATATATATATGTGTATATGTGTGTGTATAAATATGTGTATATATATATATATGTATTCCATCCATAACTGTAATTACGGCCAGTAAAAGTCCCCTGGCTCGAACACCACAGTACCGCCACTCAATTCGTTGTTCAGCGTATATTTATTCGACACTTGGCAACAAAAACAATCCCCAAAGCGTTTCAGAGTTTCTTCACTCCTTGGTCATGGGTGAGGTGTATGCGTCATTTCCGCCTTATTTAAAGGAACGGATCGTGCGTTTCAACATTAACAATTGACATAAACAAAATACT